>QPEY01000031.1:1650314-1691024 GCA_014706445.1 Hydra viridissima
CTGACGGCGCACAGAGATTTACGATGTTCTGGAAAACTCCATACATTTCTCTGCTACATAAATTATTGCACAAGTCGGTTTAATGACTTAAGTTATATACAGGATGTGTTATATTCAGACGTGTTATATTCAGACGTGTTAATACTTGCAGATGTCTTTGAAAATTTCAGAGAGGTGTGCTGTGAATATTACGGTCTTGACCCTCCTTGGTATTACACTTCCCCAAGAGTAGCTTGGGATGCAATGTTAAAAATGACTGGAGTGAAATTAGAACTTCTAATCAATCCCGATATGTTTCTCATGTTTCAAAGAGGAATACGTGGCGGAATCAGCATGATTTCAAACCAACATGGAGTCTCAAACAACAAATACATGGGTGATTCCTATGATCCTTCAAAACCATCGAAATTCATCCAATACTCAGACGCTAACAACTTGTATGGATGGGCAATAAGCAAAAATCTTCCCACTGGCGACTTTAGATGGATGACTGAAGATGAGCTCTCCCATTGGAAATCCATGCTCTGCATTCTTGAAGTCGATTTGGAATACCCTGATCACCTTCACGACGAGCACAACGATTACCCTTTGGCTCCTGAGAGAATTAAAATTAACAAAGTTGACAAGCTTGTTCCAAATTTAAACTCGAAAAAGAATTACGTCATACATCATGAAAACATGAAACTGTATGAACGATTGGGATTGAAAATTACAAAAATACACAGAGGTATCACCTTTAAAGAAGAACCTTTTATGAAACTATACATTGATCCCAACACCAATTAAAGAGCAAATGCTAAAAACGACTTTGAAAAAGAATTCTACAAGCTTATGAACAACTCCGTCTTTGGAAAAACCATGGAAAACATTGAAATTCATGTTGATTTTAGACTCGTCACTACAGCAAAAGAAGCCTTAAAATTATCTAAAAGACCTCATTTTGAAAGCCGAACCATTTTTGACGAAAACTTGATCGCTATTCACATGAAGAAAACAAAGTTAGTTTACAACAAACCCGAAATTCTCATGTTTGAACACCACTACGACTACATCAAACCGAAATATAACGATCGAGCTAAGTTGTTAATGACTGATACTGACTCACTCATTTATGAAATTGAAACTGAAGATTATTATGAGGACACTGCTGGTGACGTACAAGAAAGATTTGACACGAGCGATTTCGACAAAAACCATCCTGCCATTAAAAACGTTGGTTTTAAAGTTGGAGCAAATAAAAAGGTTATTGGTAAGTTCAAAGATGAAACTGGAGGCAAGCAAATTGAATAGTTTGTTGGACTTCGACCTAAGCTCTATTCTTACAAGATCCACAAAGAAAAAGACGTACACAAAAAATGCAAAGGCGTCAAGAAAATCGTCGTTGAGAAAAAAATCAAACATAAACATTACAAAAAATGCTTAATGGATAAGAAAGAAAAGTTTGCAACCATGAACATTATCCGATCCCATCTTCACGACATTTACACTGAAGAGATTTACAAAGTTGCTCTCAGCGCTGAAGATGACAAAAGAATTATTTTGGAAGACGGTATTAGCACCTTAGCTTATGGACATTATAAAAAAAGACCTTGTCCTGATTTGATTGACATGCCTTGTTTTAACTTGATAAAGTCTTTGGTCCTGATAATTAATATATCAACTTATGATATTTGCAAGCTATTAATAAAATGAATATCACTTTGTTAAATGAAAAAATTTTAAAGCAGTTCGACATTGATGCTGCAAAAGACACAAAAAACTTTAAAAAAGTACGAATTGAAAAATCCTCCTTTTTTCTAAAAACAATTCATCTTGTTGAAAGGTATGAAGACATTTTAAGGATAAAACTTCCCTTTAAAGAAATTGATAAATTTAAAGATGAAAAAGAAGACATTCAAAGGCAATACATTCAAATGGCAATAAAACTTATCAATTCTAAAAAGTGGACTCATATTAAAATTAAGCAAAAACCAATCTACTTATATAAATGCAAATACTGGCTCCAATAAAGATCTTAACATGTTTGAATTAGATGAGTGTGGCATAAAGTTTTGCATTGTATGTTCTTGTCAGCAAGATACTCTAGCCACTAAAATAGAGTACTATCACTCTAATATAAATAGACTAAGTTCGTCAAGAATTGCTCATTTCCAAGAATGCATCAAATAGTACAATGGAAAGCAAAAATGTAAAGTTCAAAAGGAGGTGTTTGAGAAACTTAAAAGCAAATTTCAAGCTTTAAACCTTCTAGTCAACTCTAATAAAAAAAGCATCAAATATTCCAAAATTACTAAAGAGCGTATACTCATCTTCTTAAAGCAACTTAGGTTTAGTAATCACTATGAAGATGCAAACTATATTTATTTCGTTCTGACTGGTAAAAAAATTGATGACATTGAAGACTTGGAGGAGCAAATCGTTAAAGACTATATAAAATTCTCTTCTCTCTATGACGCTTATTACGGAAATAACATGTCGAAAGAAATTAATAGAAAAAGCTTCATTAGTGCACAATATATTTTGTTTCAACTTTTACGAAACAGAAATCATCCTTGCAAAATTGAAAACTTCTCATTTCCGAAAGCTATTGATAAGAAAAAGATACATGATGAAATTTGCTCCTACCTTTTTCAAAAACTTGGATGGACTTTTACTCCCACTTTTTAATTATTATTTATCATTTAACTTTTATTTAACTATTGAAAAAGGTATGATTTACTAAGAGAGTTTCTAACTAAATTATTACAAAAATGTTTATTTATTTTTAACTTACTAGGACTTTTTTACGTCTTGTCCCAGAACTCCCATTTCTCTACTACTGACGTTATTTTTTGTAGCGGCGTCATGAAGATTTGTCGGTTCGTTCAAATTGATCGCTTTGTGAAAATTTAAATCCAAGTCCGCAGCTCCAATCACCGTGCCAGTTCCTCCCGACGAATGCGTGTCTACATAATTTTTCGTAAAGGCATCGTGTGAGTTGGTTGGTTCTGCCAGATAATTGATTTTGTTTGAATTGAAATCAATGTCTGCAGTGATGGTGCTGGAACCGTCCATTTTAATAAAAACGTTGCTTTCTGAGTCTGTTGAAAGGTTGTCGAAGTAAACGCTGAATTCGCTTCTGTTGAATTTGTCAATCATTTTTAAATGGACAAAAATTTTTAAATTCGATTTGCAATCACCAAAGGGTGTTGACGACGTCTTGAAAGCTATTTCCCTCTTCACAATTTTTCAAGACGTAAAGACACAAGTGACCACAGTAAGACGTGTTTCCAAATTGAACCCTTTCGCTGTTGTAAAAGACGGGACTTTTTAAATAGTTGACGAGCTCGACGAGAGGGGTTGGGCGAAAGAGTCAAAGCTGAACTTTTCATCCTCGTCTTAGTACCAAAACACCCAATAAAACCAGTGTTGACAATCCCGTATTCTTTTTTCATTGCCTTTTTTGGCAATTCGTCTCTGACAAAAACTCCTCTAAAGTTTTTAAATTCAGTTTTTTTGCTGCCTTTATCAATTGAAAATTTGTTAAAGCCTCGTTTGGCAAAATAATTCCTTCCACATTGATTTTTTTGTTACTCATTTTTTTTACTTTGTTAAATTTTTTTAAAATTCTCTTGGACTCTGCCTATTGCTCTGGGGTTTGCTCTGCCTCCTGCTCTGCCTCTAGGGTTTGCTCTAGTAAATTTTTTAAATCAGTTTGTGGATCTGTGTCTTCTGGACCGAAAAACTTCCAGTAGTTGGTCAAGCTAAATCTGTTTTTGTAATGTCCATAAGCCAACGTGTGAATTCCATCTTCCAAAATAATTCTTTTGTCGTCGGCGGCGCTGAGAGAGACTTTGGTAGTTTCTTCTGTGTAAATTTCGTGTAAATGGGATCTGATCACGCTCATTTTACTTACCTTTTCTTTTTTAGTTTTGAGACAGTCTTTGTAATCGTCGTAGGTGATGTATTTTTTAACCACATTTTTTTTTCACTCCTTTGCATTTTTTGTGCTTTATCGATTTTGTAAGAGTACAATTTCGACCGCAGACCGAAAAACTCTTCAATTTGCTTTCCACATCCTCGGTAATATCTTTGTAAAAATCGTCCGTTTTGATTTCATAAATCAAGGAGTCCGTGTCCGTCATCAGCAATTTTGCTCGATCATAGTATATTTTTTTGATGTAGTCGTAGTGGAATTCAAACATCAAAGTCTTGCTTAAATCCAAGATGCACATTCCCAAATAAATCGGTTTGTTGTAAAATAACTTTGTTCTTTTCATGTGAACGGCGATTAAGTTTTCATCGAAAATCGTGTGTCGGACGTAATTTGGTTTGGACGACAATTTAGTGGCTTTTTCCCTTTTTATAACCAGTCTCACGTCCACTCGCGTTTCAATGTTTTCCATGGTTTTTCCAAAGACAGAATTGTTCATCAGCTTGAAAAAATCCTTCTCAAAGTTGTTTGTGGCTTTTGCTCTTAAATTGGTGTTGAGTTCTATGTATTTTTTCATCCAAGGGCTTTCTTCAAATTTAATACCTCGATGTATTTTTGTAATGACAAGCCCCATTCGTTTATAGAGTTTAAGGTTTTCATGGTGAATGACGTATTTTTCTTTGTTGTTTAAATTTGGAACAAGTTTTTCCTCTTTTTCAATGGTCATTCTTTCCGGAGCCAAAGGGTAATCGTTGTATTTGTCGTGAAGACTTTCTGGATAATCCAAATCGACTTCCAATATGCACGGAATCGATTACCAATCGGAAAGTTCATCAGCAGTCATCCATTCGAAACCGTGAGTGGGAAGAGGTTTGCTCATGGCTCATCCGTACAAGTTGTTGGCGTCCAAGTATTGAATGAAGGTTGACTCTTTGTTGGGGTCAAAAGAATCTCCCATGTATTTGTTGTTTGATTTTCCAAGTCGGTTTGAAATCATGTTGATTCCTCCGCGGATTTCTTTTTGAAACATAAGCAGCATGTCAGGATCGCTTAACAACTCCAATTTTATTTTTGTCATTTTTAGAAGGGCGTTACAAGACAGTCTGGGAGATGTGTAATACCAAGCGGGATCGAGTTTGTAATTTTTTACGCAAACGTTTCTGAAATTTTCAAAGACATCCGCAAGAATCAAAACGTCTGACATGTTGCACAAACCGTGATAATCTCTGAACGTTTTACAACCAAATTCGTTCCAAACCGTTTTGGCGTGTGAATAATCCGCATCGCTTATTCCTTCATCGTTGAGTTTTGAGAAGAATGCTTCTATTGGAGGTAATTGAGTTTCAGAAAACTTTTCAATCGAATCCATCCAATCATAAGGGTAAACACCTTTTCCTAGTAACAAATCTCGTTTTTCTCCACTATATATTAAGTTAAGGTTTCTACACATTTCATCTCATTTTTTAGATCTTCTATAAGCACAATCTTTTCAATTTGTTTTACATTTACATCCATTCCCTTTTTTATCTTGCCAGTTTTCCTTGCATGTCTCTATCCATGAATCTGAAGCTGTCGATAAATCTTAATTCTCGTTTAATGTCTATAGTCTTTCCATCTTTTTCAAATTCTCCCATTTTTATTTCTTTTGTGAATCTGATGTACTTTTCCTTGTTGTTTGGGATGCAGCTTAATTTTCCACCAGACAATTTCTTGATGAACAGGTGGCTGTCGTAACCTGATGAGTTGTGAAATACAACAGGGAAGAATTTTGGAATTTTATAATCCAAGTTGCATTTTTTGTGAGCAGCTCCTCGGTACTTTCCAGTCAAATGGCAGTGGTCTTGCACTTTGTCATCTTCGAGATTTTCTTCGCAAATGTGGCACACTTTTGAAGAATTGAAATTATTTTTATCCTCGTTGGTTATGATCATCTTTTTTGGAAATTTTGTCATTTCGCAAATTTCAGTAATGTCTTTTTCGAGCATCTCCACAAATATTTTTGCAACAACGTCCGTTTCTCTCGTTGCGGTAAAAGTCACCGGATTTCCTTTGTAAACGGTTTCGTCAAAGCATTTGATGAAATAGCAGAACGAACTCGGAGTGTGTTTTTGGTACTATTTTGTGTAAGACTGTTTTGGGTCGGGGACGCAAGTGTTGATTGGTGTGATGAAACTTTCAAAGTCTGCGTAAACGACAAAAGGAACTCTCATCGACCTTTCTTTTGTTCAAATTTCATAAAAAATTTTTTTTTGGGGAGTTCGATTCGTACCGAGCTGTGCTCTTTGCAATAAGTTGAGTGTTTGGAAAGATCTTCCTCGCTATTCATCCCTTGCAGACAATATCTGCAAAAATATTTTTTGCCGTGATGTGTAGATGACTGCGATGAGGCCAATCGACTTAGATTTTTGATCAAGCAATAATGATTTGTTTTTTCGTTTGGAATGAGCAGAAAATCTATTTCATGTTTTCTGTTTAAAGATTTGGATATTAGTAAAGGGTAAATGGATTTATTTTCGTACCCAAAAACGCTAACGCTTATTTCTGGGTTATTTTTTTCAAATTTTTTTATTTGATCGAGTTTGACTGGAAATTCAATCCCTTTCCAATTTAAATCTTTCGATTTTTTAATCAAGTCTTTATCAATTCTTTCACCGTGTTTTTCCTTCATGTTTAAAAACCTTGAGACGCACCATTTGATACATTCGTTGTCTTCGTTGACCATGTTGATGATTGCTTTTTTGCTCGCCAGAAAATCGTCGAGAGGAATGTATGACCTCGCGCTGATTGGATTGTAATCAATCAAGCTAATGTCCATTTTCAAGATGGCAGACACTTTACAATTCGAACCCATTTCGTTGTATTTGACCATGTTTTCAAGGATTTCATCTTTTGCTGTGTCGTAAAGTTCTCCCAAATCCGTCATCTTCAAAATAATTCCAGATTTTGACGAAAAAGTGACAGTTCTAGACACTTCATCCCCAGTCGTAATGCTCACACACGACATCTCGCAAATTAAAACAATGTACGCTTTTTTATTTTTATTTCCTTGAAGAATTTTCATCGCACCGTTTTTTGCTAAATCTAAAAAGGAAGAAGCGTCATAATGATTTCCTTCGAATTGATGCGAAAATTGTTTGGCAACATTTCTTAACGCGTGATCGGTCAATTAAAAATTAATTTGCGGTTTTCCGAACACGAGCTATTTGAGAGACAATATTCTTTTTTTTAATTCTCTTTTTGTATTTTTTAATCTTTTTTTCACAACATGTGGAACGTACGGATCAACTGATTCGAAAACGCTGTTAAAGCTGTTGACAACCACATTTTTCACAGCCGTCGTCAACCTTGAAAACAGTCCAGGAGTTAACACAGGAGACGAATCTGGAACAGGAGCGTCAATGAGGTGACGCGATGGCTCTGGAACAGATTTCGTCGTGATGACAGGATTTTGCAAATGGGTCGGTTTTGGAGCAAGAGCTGGTTTCCACATGAGAGATTGATTTGATGCGATGACAGGTCTAGGTGGAATTGTGGACGGTTTCGGAGCGATGGGTGGCTTTGGAGTTGACTCAGTATACGGTTTAACAACAAACCTTACAGAAGACCTTGGTGTAGGAGATGGTTTAACAGAAATTCTTATGGAGGGTCTCGGAGCTGGCACCGCTCTCACAACAGTAGATCTTCGACGCGTTACAGGTCGAGAACCAATAACAGGCCTCGTGTTTTTTATTGCTTCAACGAGCTCATCCCTAGTCATTTTTATATAACCTTTTATCGCCCGGTCTTTGGCTTCACTTCGCAATTTTGTTAAAGATTTCTCTTTAACTTTTTTATCTTTGACAGTTTTGTTTTCCATTTTTATTATGCCAAGAAAATTATTTAACTCAAAATCAATTTTTTCTTTTTTTCAAAATTTTTAACTTTTTCATGTTAAAAAAATTTTTTTCTGACTTTGTCGTTTTTTTTAATTCTCCGAAAAGAATTAAAAAATTTTTTTAAGCAGCAGGAGCGCACATTCTCATTTTTTCCTCTCCGTTTGGTTTTCCATTTTTATTATGTCAATTTTTTTTCGACTTAGTCGTTTTTACGGTTTACGAGTTTTTCAGAATTTAAAATTTCAATCTTGATTCCATTGTCCACTTTTCCATCTCGACGCTCCAAATATCTCCATCCGTGCCCCGTTTTTTTCATCGCTTTGTAAAGGGATTCGTATTCAACAACCTCCCCAGTATCAACGTTGGTTGTTTTCACAGTCACAGGTTTTTTTCGAATTAAACCAAGTCTCTCGTATTTTTGGTCGATCGGTTTTTTCACATTTTCTTGTTTCACTTTTTCCGTTTTCACCTATTCCGTTTTCACTTCTTTTTTTGATCGACCTACAGGTCTGTCTTCTTTTGCACCTTCCAAAAGCAAATCTTTGCTGATCAGATTGTTCTCAACCGCAATCATCATTAAAGTCAACAAGTTGTTTGAAGTTTTTGTGACTCCATTTTCCCTCAGCAATTTTTTCAGATAATCTTTTGTGAATCTCATGTTTTTATTTTTAAAAAGAAAAAAATTTTGTTTAATTCATTTTTGTCAAGATTTATTCTTAAAGAATCTAATAAACAGCATTCATGTTTGTTCCGTCTGAAACAAACTTAATCATTTTGTCGGAAATGACCACTGCGATTATAACGGTGTTATCTGGCGTTGCTGTTCGAAATTTAAGTTTCACAACCAATTCGGCCGTTTCAGAAACAACTCTTTCTTTTTGCTTGCTGATATCGACAAAGAACAATGTATACAAATTTTTATATTCAAGCAGAGACAAACCAGATTGACAAACAAGTTCGTTTGTGTCGTAATATTTTTCATCAAAAGAGAACGCGTCAGAATGAGCCATGACAAGTTTCTTTTCTCCAAAATTCAAGTCGTTATTGTAATTTGGATACTTTTTACCATTGTAAAAATTGTTAACACCGTAATGATCGAAAACGGCTGGATTTGCAGTTTGACTGGAAGGTCTGTTTGTCTGAAGTCCGAATACTATATATCTAGGAACGCTTTTGTCTGTGTTTCTTCCATGTAAATTCTGTAAGACCAGCTGGAATGATTTGTCTTTCTACTTTGTTTGCCTTATATGCCACTGGAACAGAAATTTTCTTCGCCATGAAATCCATAAATTTGGCTTTCTTCAACATATCTAATTCAATTCTCGGCATAAAAAATCTTAATTTTTTAAGGTCGATCATTCCAGCAGCAACAGTTCCAGCTCTATAAATGGCATCGTCATATTCTTTCTTTGCAAAGGTGATGGAGAAGTCAGCTTTTTTCAGAACTCCTTCGACGAGGATGTAAGCCTCTGATGGAAGTGTCTGCACAGACTGGCAATCAATCTCAAAAGAGATCGATCTTGAAGTATTTAAATCGAGATTTGTTGGAAGGTACTCGAAATAATCAATTTTTTCAATGCCGGTGTCATACTCTGGCATTTCGTCAACTCTTAATCTGTTGGTGTTTATCATTTTTTTAAATACGGGAAAAAAAATTTATATCATTTTGATCCGTGGAGAATTCACGTAATCAAAAGTCCACTCCCTATTTTGACGAGATCTTGAATTCTGGCTACATTCTTTTTCGTCATTTTCCTTTTTAGTTGAATGGACGAACCAAACGATTTTTTATGCAACTCTTCCATCGGATTAATAAGCACATACTGATCTACCTTAGCCGCTTCTTTCACAATTGTGTTGACCAATTGGTTTGGATTCACCGTCCCTGTCTTGGCGTAAACTCTTTCAATCGCTTTCTTTCCTTTGTCAACGGCAACGTCTTTGGCTGTCAATATGGCGGAAGAGGCCAATTCTTTTCCGGCAGACTTGGCTGCTGTGATCGCTTCTCTTCCAATTTCGCTAACTGCCGCCTTTCTCAATAAATGAAGAGACGATCTCGATGCGTTTGAAGCTATCATTCTCCTCAAAAAATTCTAAGCCGCTTCCATAATTCCTCCACCTCTGACTACGTTCTTTTTTATATATCTTCTTTTGTTAACAATAAGCATTTTTTTAAAATGAGAAAATTTTTTTTAAATCCATTGTATTTTTACAACTCGATGTATTTTTGAATCAACTTGTATTCCTCTTTATTAATTTCCCCTTGTCTCAACAAATCATCACAAATCGCGACAGCTTCGTTTCTCGATGCGACATTTCCAGCATGCCATGCGGAGATGCTCAAGTTGAGTCTTTGCACAAGCGCATTCGGATCGCTCAGAAGTATGATCACTCCGTGACCTTTTTTTCCCTTCTTTTTAATTCTATTTCTGTCCCAAATAGGTGCAATGATTGTAACATATTTTTCACTTCTCGAAGCTTTTGGTCTGTTCGTATTTGTATCAGATTTAATTGCCTGAGTGCTAATAAGAACTTTTTTTATAATTTTCTAAGTCCTCTATTGTGTAAATGTTTTTATCAGGTTTGGATCTTGAAATAATCTCCCAAAGACCTTTTGTTCCCGTATACTTTTCTCCACCAACAATGACATCGTTTTTATCGATGACAATTTTTTCTTTTCCAATGTACATTTTACCACCTTCTCCTGGGTGAATTCCAAACACTCTGTCTGAAGCAAATCGTTTGGATGCGTATTTGGACAAATATTCCGAAGCAGTATTTCCAACAATCATTCTTTCAGGAGGCTTTTCAACAGTCTCTAAACTTTTAAAAGACGTCTCGCTTTCTGGATAAGTGAAAGCCAGTGGATTGTTGTCAACCGCTCTGTAAGGAATGCTCTTCAGCTCGTTTTTCACCTTTTCATTGCTCTCTATCAGAGGCTTAAAAAACTTGCTCAAATTAGTCTGATAATTTGTATCTGAAATGTTGTTGTTGATGCTCTCATTATAAAGCTTTTCTCTGTTAACTATATAATTTTTAGCAATCTCATCTCTCTTTATCGGATCTTTTATTTAAAAAAAAGACATTTTTAAAATACGTAGAAAAAAAACTTAAAAACACGAACGAGTCTGCGTTTTTGTTTATTTACCCTTTTTAAACATGTTATTAAACGCTTGAATGGCGTCTTCTCTTCCTTTTTGGATTAGCGACACTTTGGTTAATTCGTCAATGCTGCTTTTTGTCTTTGTTCGTATCTCCTCTGTCATGGTCTTAAATTTTTGAAGCTCGCTAAGAATTAGTTCGCATTCAGAATCGCTCATAAAGCCATTCATGAGCGCTTTTGAAATGTGATCGCTAATGGTGTTCAATTTTAACTCTTAAAGAACTTTTAATTTTTCATGCTTTTCAGCTTTCAGCATTAGTTTTTTGTTCTGTTGATTTCCGAAAATAGATAAAAGCCCCATTCCAATAGCAACACCCTCACACGCAATCGATACTGGAGCGGCTAAGATGGTTGACAAAAGTGCAATTCCTGTAACTCACAAAGCAATGCACACCGTTTGTAATCCATCATCTGTAAAACGAATAATCTTTGCAGCTCGATGGTACTTTTTGCTGAGATCCATTCTCTTTGTCTTTTCATCCTCCATTTCTTTATGGATTTCGCTTATTTTTTGAAGTCGATTAATGTGTCTTTCATCTGATGGTGCTGTTGGAAGAGTTGGATAAATTTTATCTTTGTTTTTTATTTTTAGTATAATCAAAAAGTTCGTATAATTCGTGTTTTAATATTCTTGCCAATAAAATTTTTTATAGATATTCTTAACATTAACTTATGTACATGTATGCTTTATAAAATAGATATTTTTAAATTTAGATCATTTAAATAATTAAAGCTATAATGCAAATTGACAAAGTTGGTATTAGATTGTTAATTGAGATTTGTCGTCTTAATCAGAAGTCTCCATCTGATGCTCACAAATTCATAACTACTGCCTGGGGTGAGGATGCAACTTCCATTCAAACAGTATACAAGTACTATCAAAAGTATTCTACATTAAACATAAATGATTATAGTCAGTTTTCAGATGAATTGAGGTCAGGTAGACTCAGTACCTCAACAACTATAGACAACATTGAGATCATTCAACAACTGCTTGATGAAGACAAATTTTTAACAATAGAGCAAATTTGTGATGTCGTAAACATTTCTTTTGGTTCAGTTTATTCAATAATCACCGAAAAATTGATGAAAAGATCAATTTGTTCACAATGGATTCCATATGGCCTCACCCAAGCAAATCAACTAAATCGGGTTGAATTTGTACATAAATTTCTGACCATCCTACGAGATGAATTGAATGTTGAACGACGTCTAATTGTTGTGGATGAGAAATGGATTTACCACAGATCGATCGGGTGCAAACGCAATAATCGCGCTTGGATTTCAAAGGGTGAAGAAGCTCTAAAACGTATCAGGAGATCACAACTTGATGCAAAAAGTATGGCAATTTGCACTATCTCATTTGATGGCAAGGCCTATGTTGAGGTACTTCCAATTGGACAATCGGTCCATTTAGAAATGTACATGCTTTTCCTATCAAATATGCATTCTAATTTTGTCAACAAAGGCATGAAAAGAGTAACATGGAACACAATGCTCCTTCAGCACGATAATGCCAGGCCACATGTGTCTGCTGCAGTCAGAGACTTTCTTGCTGAGAAAAAAGTCACCCGTGTCATTCAACCTCCATATAGCCCCGACTTTAACTTGTTGGATAGATGTGCTTTCTCTTCATTTGAATTTTATCGCAAGGATTTGGATTTTCAGACAAAGAAAGAGGTTCAAGAAGCCAAGGAGACAAACTTAAGGTCACATTCACATGATCATATGCAACGGCAACTGGAAAAACTGAAAACAGATTTAAATAAGATTACTTTGAAGAATGGTGCCTACTTATGATCCACTCTTAATTTAATTGTTCTAAGCTAATTACTTGTTATAAAAAAAATTGATTATATGAACTTTTTGATTGACTCTAGTAGTTCCATCTTTTTAACAAAGTCATGATTTTTTTAATTCGAATCGATGTGATTAATTTTACAAAGTTTTTCTCCTTTTTTAATGGTGACGTCACGTGAACTGTAATTGTGTATGGTCATGACGATTTCATCCACAGACTCTGAAAAAATAACATCGTTTTTGTAATAATCCAATTGATCATTTATTTTGTTCATTAAAGTGACAACAGCAATACCGTTTTCTAATTTTAGACCGATAGACAACGATATTTGTGTGTGTGATAAATAACCAATTTTAATGTCTTGTTGAGCAAAAATCTCATGCCGCCCGTTGACGTTAAAATAGGTTGGATGACTCAATTTTTTATTGACCACAATAAAGTTTTTCGGATTTTTTCGTTCCAACTCTTTAATTCTTTCCTCCAAATGGTCCAAATGCAATTTCAAACTTTGGTCTTCTACTGAGGCAATGTTTTTATACAAATTATGAGGGACGTGCATATTTTTTATATGAAAAGAAAATTTTTTAAATCATTTTATTTTCATGAATTTTACGTGATTTCACAATTCATCATCAGATTCCACTTCTCCCAAATCCAAATCATCACCCATGATGCTTTTTGTGATTACAACTTCGGAAATTTAACCTGAATGGACTCGATCTGTGCGCCGATAAAAACACCTTCAATTTTCAAAGAGGCGATGGCGAAGCACTTTTGTCGCATGTATTTCAAAGGATTTGCTTTCACAAGCATTTTATTTTCAATGACGCACTTTTCTTCTTTTGTTTTCTTTTTGAAAAACAAAGAAGTCACTTCAATGTTTTTTTCGTTTTTCTTTGTTAACAACTTTCCGAAAAAAATGGAAGCTGCGTTTGGATTTTCAGATTTATTTTTCAAAATGGACAAATCTTCCGTCATGATTTTTTTTGCTCTTCCTCCTTTTTTCAAAGTGGGCATCATTTCCTTGACTTGTTTTTGAAGAAACTTTGATATTTTTTCAGTCACCTCAATGAAACTTTCTTTCTTCTTCGTTCATTCCATTTTTTTCGTTAAAACCAAGAAAGGACATGAAATAACCATTCAGTTCTTTCGTTTCAAAACTGCAACTTTCAAACACACCCAGAGAAAACAAAACTGGAGTTCTCAAAACAACAGGACCTTTTCCAGATGGGTAATCATAAAACAGAGGAATCTTTTGGTACTGAATTGGTTTTGTTGCTGAATAAATTTCTCCTACCGATAATTCGCTCTTGTCAAAATTTTCAATCGTAACAAAATTCATCTTTTTATAAAGAAAAGAAAATTGTTTGTATCATTTCTATCAAAGAGTCTGAATATCCTTGCCACTTAACTAATGATTTGCTCTTTGTTTTTCGAATTATTTTTTCAATTCTAAATATCTCTTGATTTGTCTTTTGTATTTCCTGCTCGTAAAAAATACCTTAAATTTCTTCACCGTTGGCGTCGGTGACTTTGTACGTGGGCGGATCTGTGTACTGAATTTTTGACACTGTGAAAACCTCCTCAGTCCATCTAGGCGTGTACCCTTTTTCAAAATTGGACTTCTTTTTTGTGATCCTCACTTTGTCACCCATTGAAAATTTCGGTTCTGGTCTTTCTGTTTGCACCATTCCATTCAGGTTCATCCAGACCTTATTTTTATTCTTTTCATCGCTGGCTTCAACTGGAGTCATTTTGATGGAAGAGTGCTTTGTATTGTTGTAATTTTTCACCATTTCATCTAAAACGTCAATGTATTTATTAGTGTTGTTGGCTGAAAAGTATTTAAACATTTTTTCTTTCATCATTCTGTTCCACCGTTCAACGACGCAACTTTTTTCTTCGTTTTCGGTGGAATGCAACTGCATGCCCAACGTGTTTGTTATAAAATTCTTTTCCTTTGTCCACCCACATTTTAATGCACTTTCTTTTTTTAAAGATTTTACTAAAAGCTTCAGACACATCAAGACCCGTTTTGCTTTTTAAAGGAACGATCCATCCATACTTTGAAAAAACGTCAATGACCATGAGCAAATATTTTACTCCGTTGTTGAATTTTGAAAAAGAGCGCATGTCGACCAAATCTGCAGCCCATATTTCATCGACGTCATTCACAAACACTTTTCTTCTTTTGAAATGATGAATCACTGATTTGTGAAGCTCCTCTGCAAGCTGAATCGTCCATTTCAGACGAATCTCGGGAAATTTTTTTTTTCGTGACACCCAGTCCGAATTTGTCTTTGGCTTTGATGATGGGAGTAATTAGTTTTCTTTCGTTAATTTCTTTTTGAGTGGGGTTTGGAATGGAGTTCATTTCTTCAAGCATCATTTGATCTGCCAAATTTCTGTTTTGTATGTCGTTGAAATATTTATAAGCCAAATCGTGATGGTATGCTGCATTGTCCACTCTGTCCACCGGTTTGCTCCACTCCTGATACATGTCGGTAGAAGTAAGCCTTTTGTCCAAGTTTGTTCCAGGTCCTGCAAAGTTCATTCAAAATTTATTTTTTCCCACGGCAGTTTGATTTTTTTTGAAAATTTGTTGATTGATTCAATTAAGTCTCCCCCTTTTTGAAATGATTCATGCGAAGGAACAAACTTGCTTTTTGTTGTTCCGCAAACCTCACAAGTTCCTATGATCATATTTCTGTTGTTTTTTGAGACTTCGTTTCTCAAATGGATCGTTTCTGTTTTCCTTTTTCATTTGACGCTGTACATTTTTATTTAAAAAAAAAATATTTTAAATAAAAATGGAAGTTACTGATTTATCATGGAATATTGGAAAGAGCAAACGAAACAACAACAAGCTTCTGCCGATAAGCATTCGAGGAATCATCGTCGGAAAGTCAGGTTGTGGAAAAACAACTTTGTTTCTAAATTTGCTTTTAAGACTTGGATGGTTGGATTACAACCATTTACAAGTTTTTGGAAAATCTCTTTTCCAACCAGAGTACAAAATACTGAAAAGTTCGTTCGAGAGGAATTTACCAAAAGAGGTTATTCTCGATTTGTTCAAGGTACAAAGTGAAATCGAAAAATTGAATTTAAACCCTGAATGTGTTATTAATGACCTTTCAAAAAATTATGTAGACAAAGAGAACATGGAGTGTCAGTTTTTCGAAGCAGCTGACGACGTGCCTGAACCTGAAGATCTCGACTCAACCAAAAACAATTTGATGATCTTTGACGATTTGCAATTAATTTAAACAAAACAAGTGCGAAAAGTATTACATCCGAGGAAGACATTCCAACGTGGACTGCTTTTACCTGGCTCAAAATTATTTCATGCTCCCCAGACAAACCATCAGAGAAAATGCTAATTTTATTTGTCTGTTTCCTCAAGATTCAAGAAATGTTGACCACATTTATCGAGACCACGTTTCGAGCGACATGGGAAAAGAAGAGTTTAAAAAGTTTTGCAGACGTTGCTGGTCTGAGCCTCACGGATTTTCGGTTATTGATTTGTCATCAAAAAAGTACGATGGAAAATATCGAAGCGGATTTGCTAATTTTTATTTTCCAAAAGAGACAATTAAAAAAAAATGGCGCGTATTAAAAATGTCAGGCATATTCATCGACGTGGATGGAAATTCCAACGTAATCATAAAAAATATTTTGGACAAAGTCGTTTTTGAAAAAGGAAAAAGTTACGAAATGGCTTTTCTCGGTCTAGAAACGTACAACAGCTTTCCAAACATCACCAGCAAAAACATTTCTTTCAGGTACAGCATGAACAACGGAGCCAATTGGGAAAACATCGCCATTCCAGAAGGGAGTTACGACATCATCGACATTAACAATTACTTGCAAAAGTCCGTCTCAAACACAATAAAAAGTTACGCGTCTCAAAGTGCAAGTTGCGTCACTGCAAATAAAATCAGATATTCCCCTGAAAACGTCAAAATCGGATCCAATTCTAGCACTTTAAAATCAACCAATAAACTTCGTTTGAATTATTTGATGGACTTGAACGTGAAAAACAGCATCGCGTCAGTTTTGGGATTCACAAAAAGACAATTGGATTCCATTTCTGAATACGAGTCCGACGACATTGTTAGAATTTCAAGCGTCAACACGATCAGAATCATCAACAACGTCATCGGGTCAGCATACATTAATGATTCTCAAATAAATTGCATCTACTCCTTTTACCCAGATGTGGGTCCAGGTTTTAAAATCATCGAAAGACCCACCCATTTGGTTTATCTCCCTGTCAAAGTGCTCGAAATTTCCACGATGATCACTCGCATCATCGATCAAAATGGAAATTTAATTGACTTTCGAGGGGAAGACATCACGATATGATATCACATTCCAGAAGTGAAATAAATATTATTCCAGCATTAAAAAAATGAGCAGATATATCAGTGTCAAACTAAATGTGTCTCAGGGGCAAGTCAACAAAATAAAAAACCTATTGATGGAAGGCAAGCCAGTGAGCATCAGGGTTTCAAAAGAAGATTTTAACGGAAATGACGTTTTACTTGTGACGGAGAGTCAACATCAAAAAATTGTGGACGCTCTACGTCGAGGAGTGGGAGTGACCATTAAAATGAGCAAAACTCAGGTGGAGTACAACTCAAAAGTGAAAGGAGGATTTATTGGTGCTCTTTTGCCTTCATTGGGCATGCTTGCAGCGCGAGCTGCTCCCGTGGTTGCCACTGGTCTATTGGGTGGAGCTACCTCTTCGCTTGGGTCCACTGTGATCGACAAAATTTTAGGAAGAGGTGTTGTATTCGTCAAAAGAAATGGAAAAATGGGAACTCACAGAGGTAACTGACTGTTTTTAACGCCGTGAGTGAAAGGAAGCTCAGTCAGAGATGGATTTTATGTAAAAAGCGGGAAAGAATACGAATCTATCGGCTCCGGATTACATCTCGGACCAAACTCCCCATTCTCAAACGTCCCCTTTTTAACTTTAATTTTGTGAAAATTTTGACTTAAAGAAATTCTTGGCATATTAAAAATGAATTCCATTGAAACTCCGAGAATTAAAGTGCCTCAAGATCCCATTCAAATTTTAAAAAATAAAGGAGTCAAATGGCGAGAGATAGAAATTTACAAATCAATCATCGAAACAAAAAAAGAATAAGACGAAAGAAAAAAAGAACTTTTTCGTGCAGGAAAATTTAAACACCTTTACAAAAACTAAAATTTTTCATTACGCGTTCTTACGTTATGAAAAAAAATTATATTCAATTTATTCGAAAAAATGTTTTGTCCCAGAAAATTTTTACCGCGAGGAAGAAAAAAATGATTTTGTCTCAGAACTCCCAATTCCTAGTAGTTATGACTTGTTAATAATTCTTTTATATATGTAGCATGCACTAATTTATGTCTTCGTCACCAGAATCATCTGTTAGACTCAAATGCCTCCTCGTCACCTTCAAGAGCAAGATAATAGGGATGATGGACAGGTGGTATGAATTGTATTAGCTCAAAAAGATCACTTAGCTTTTCTCTTGTGAGTTTACTACCATTGGGGTACAAGGGGTCAAGTTCAACATTGATAGTGGTAGATGAACGAAAACTAATACCCTTTTGTTTGGATTTGTATGTGCACCTAGTGTATCTTCTTTCATTTTTTCTTTTGCCTTTTCAGCCATATCTTGATGAATAATAAGGTCCCTCCTAACAGTGTTCTTTTATTCACCCTCTGAAAGACACCTAATTTTATTGTTAAATAGATCACATTTTTGACATGTATCTGAATGCGGATGGTGAAAATTTAAATTGAATTTTGTGTTGAATATGCGTCGAAATACAAAAATTAAAAGTGGAATGCGATCATTTTCATTGCAATTGCAAACATATTTCTCGTACATCGTTGACATTCGTAAAGTTGGAGGCAAATAATTTCTGTACTGGTTGTCTTTTCTGTTATAGTGAGATTGTTACGTTGGAAATAAGCGAATAAATCTTTGAAGATATTCTGTGTCTTCATCACTACTTTTATTTTGTGGAGCCGATTTTCCCCTGCGATCTTCAATAGGTGTATCATCTGTTTTTTTCCTTGCTAAAATATTTGTTATTGTCCCATCAGGAATCTGCAATGTGTCTTTGAAGTAAGTTTTGAAAATCTTTTTAACATTTCCACAGTCATCAGTTAGTTTATAGGAACGACTAATTGCCCTACGGGAGTTATTTGATGCATTATACGTCCTGTGTTTTTCTTTTACATCAACAGAACCCATCACAAAGGCGTTTTTTAAATCCCAGTTTATGGTGTAAAAGTTAGACAAAATTTGATTACGGCGAGCAACTGTTATTTTACTGCTACACTCTAGATTGCAACCATAATCTTTGTTAATAAAAATCTTTGGTTCAATTACTTTGCCCTTTGATGCAACATATCCCTTCCCTGTTGACCTTTTCTGTTTCAAAATATTTCTTTTGTGTAGTTCTGGATGAGCAAATCGCTTTCGACTGTCTATGACTATGGGTTTCTCCATGTACGTCCTGGGAAAAGCTGTCGTCCTCTCCTACTTCTCCAACAAGGTTAACATTTGAATCTGCAATGAAAATGTTAGGTAAAAAATATTTTCTAACAAGAAAAGAATTCCTAACAAAACATACTAAATGGCCCTAGCTAGTCTAATGCTAGGCCTAACACCAATGTAAACAATCAGTCCTGGGCCATATCAATAGGACTAAAAAAATTCTTTTATAAGCCTATTTAGTTTTAGGCAAATTGTACATTGCTCCTGTCAGTATAGATATAGGTCTTTCGTTTTCTTCAACATATTGATCCCCAATACTTGAAACTGAAATAAAAAAGTGCATGTCAGTTTTGAAAAACTAGAAGAGGAAAACCTGCCTAAACAACATTGAGGCTAGAAACTATATTATTGTATGATAAACTCAATGAAAAGTATATCTTGATGCTGCATTAATTATATACATACCTTCGCTAACATCATCCTCTAAAGAAGTGTTGTTATCTGCATCTGAATCATCACAATCACTTTTCATTAGAAACTCTTCCAAATCTGAGCAGTTCATTTTCGCCATGTTGATTGTTGGATAGGCAACTTTTCCACAATTCAAATTTTATTTTTCTGTTAAAGTAAATATGATTATAGGTAGTAGCACTGTATGGATGGGCTTTGGGGTTTGGCACTTTTTCCACAACAAACTACATACTCAATGTACAGTTTGCAGTGATTATCCAGAAAATTTCAAAAATGTGGGTTAGACCACTTTTCCGCTGAGCTCCTCATTTAATCGTTTTTTGAAATTCTTTAGTTCGGATTTACTTTCATCAGACCATAAAACTGATGTCCAAAAATCTATTCGTTTTGAAAAATACTTTTTTGCATTGACAAGGCGTTTTACTTTTTCTTCAAATGAAAGGTTTTTTGTTACACGAAACCCATAAAACCCTGTAGAGCGAATTCTATGTTATATTGTTTGTTTAGAAACGTTCGAGCTCAGTTTCTCTTTAACAGCTCTGGCAGAAATAACGGATTCTCGCTTTATTTCTCATACATTAACTTTATCTTCTCTAGATGCTGTTTTTGGTGGCTGGTTTGGACGTGCTTTATTTTGCACACTTTCAGTTTTTTTATATCTTTGTATTATTGTTTTTACCGTTGCCTTGCTTTTATTGTATTTTTCAGGAATTTTTTTATACTTTAAACCACTTTCATGATATTCAACAATTATTTGCCGTACCTCAACACAAACTTGGTCTTAAGCATTTTGGAAAATATTTATAATAAAACAAAAGGAGTATTTGTTAAAATATTTTAAATTTTACTTCTGTGGTGAAGTCTAAGCTTCTGCGTATCGTTTCATTTCCGTATCGTTATCATTCCAATATGATATTGGAAAAAAAAAGTCTCATCGGAATGATTAAAAAAAAAGTATCATTAGAATGACTAGAGTACCGGTATGTATCGAGATTTAAACCAACTACAATACCGCAGGAGACCACTCAGGGTCGATGTTGACCCAGGTCTGGTTTTTAGGTCCTTCTTGCGGATATTGCACACACCATAGGCTTTATCTTCCTTGTATTCCTTCAGGAAGTACTGCCAAACCAGCGAGCGATGGGTCTTTGGCATATTTGTTCATAACCGTTTAACCGGATAACATAACCGGATTTCAACTTCGTTTATTTTAAGAAGCGTCGCCAATCTGACGGCTTTCAAAGTCGAACAAAAAATATACGAATTTGAAAACCGTAACTCGATTGTTTTATCTCTAATAAATACGTCCTTGGTTGAATAAAATTAAGCATCTGATAAATAAGCATCGGTTTCAAATGGAGCGATTAGTTAACTTAATCCGATGTAGTAATCACGAAGAACCGTTAAAAGTTTTATGAATAAAAGTATGACAAAGAAGATAGCTAATCAAACATCTCGTGTTGTGTTCGGTATTGTTGTACCGGTATTGTGTTATAAGTTTAGTTTGCGTAAGCTTGATTGTTTATTTTTTATTTAAAAAAATCGAAAAGACGAGTTTTTTAGTTCATAACTGCCTTTAATTTTTTGATTAAAGAATCAATTAACAAACGCCATTCTGACGCCATTTAGACCTGTGAAATGTCTCTGAATTGACCTTCAAGATCAAATCAATAGGAAAGCGGGCCATCTGTTTTGAAGAATGTGACTAAACTCAGATTTCGTTTCAATACCAACTTCCTAAGGCATCTTTCTGCAGCAAGTATTTATCCTTTAACTGATAAAAAAAACCCCGCTTTATTCGTTGCCAAAACCCTTTTATCAGATCAGCTTTTATTAACTAATTGCCTGCGACTTAATCTCTCGATCATCAGGAACTTAGAGTCTAGATTCTCTTAATGATTTCGGTTTTCGTCAGATCTACTCTTTTCCATCATGTATAGACTCAATTTCATTGTGCATAGGAAGCAGAAAAAATCAGAACGATTTCTACACGACTACGTCATGGTGCAGTTCAGTAGATAAAACAGATTTAAACAGTAAATAGAAACGATGTATTAACAAATCAAACATAGAACGTTAGGCATTGTGTATTATATGCAAAAAAAACATTTCCCACAAAATATGGTCTGTTTTCTCTCAGAATAACAGCCGTGCTAAAGAACTAAATATATCATTGTTCAAAATACTTTCCAGTTCACGTATTAAAGTTGATGAATAGACAATTATAACTGTTTTTAAAAATTGCAACTCTAGATTTATTTTCAATAGGTGTTAAAAATATAGAAACCACACAGTGGTTAGTACTTTCCGTCATATTTTGAAATTTACATATAGCTGCACTTATACATTTACTGTGTATAGTTTAAAACGCAGTAAATGCATTAATGTAGCTTAAAACACGATGCGTGAGTGTCAGCTGTCGCTTTTGAGGTTTATTTGTTTATCAATGTCTTATTCCTCAGTTCATTTATTCTCAGTTATTCATCAACTTTTGTTTGCTTACAACTTTATCATAGAAACTATATGGCAAATCTAAAATATATACACATATCATTCATAAGATAAAAGGTAAAAGAATTTAAAATTTACAATGATTAAATTCAAGTAAAACCGAAATGTTATTAATAATAGCCCAACTGTTAAAAATCACAATAGTGTTATTGTTTTGCAAAATGTAAAATTTAAAACACTTTTAAATGCAAACAAAAGTAAGAGAGACAAACTTATATCAAGCATAAAAAACAAAGACAAATTTACATTTGAGGTATTGAATTATCAAATACGTAGTTAACCAAACCAGCTGGTGGCATAGGATTTACAATTAGTTTCACAGATTCAGAATTTGTGTATCTCTCATCCACCATAGCAATCGGTTCGTTTTTCAGTTTCTTAATTTCTTCCACTGATTTTACTTGCATAGGTTTTTGGAAGAAGTCTTCTTCCAGCACGTCATCACCTGTTTCAGATGGAAGGCTCTTGAAAGAGGCGGCGTTATAACAAGTATTTTCTTCGTCAATTTCAAAGCTGAAATAACGATCACCTTGATACATTATTTGCTCAAGATGCTCACGTAACTCTGTAAAGGTAGGTCGTTGTAACGGATCTACATTCCAACAATGCGACATAATGTCGTACCTAAAAATGATCAGGTAAAAGCCTAATGTTGACGAAAATTAAAGGACCTTAAACAATTGCTTCTATCAACGACAAAACACAAACAAAAAAAGCATAATGACATAAATTACATAGGTTCAGCGCAGTTTTCTGGTCTCTCCATTCTGTAACCTGACTTCAAAAGAGTGAGAAGCTCACGATTATTTATGCTGGGATAAGGTGTCCCTCCTGTAAAAAGTAACAGAAGAGATAAAAAAACTATTAAAACGAACATGACGTCACATTTAGTCTTGATTTCATACTTACTATGTTAATAGACTTACCGAGCGTAACAATTTCAAATAAAACAACGCCATACGCCCACCTAAAACATTCATTAAATTATTATTAGAACTAAAACCTTTAGAGTTGAGAAGTTGTTGAGAAGAAAAACAAGCGCAGCTACAAGATAAAAAAATTTATAAGGATATACGAGAACGATTCATGTAGTTTTAAAGAAAATGGTAAGCAAAATTAGCGAAAACAATGTTTGATTGAACCTGACCCCCAAACGCGCATACTCGAGTTAATTTGAGCATTGATACTCTTTGTAATTTTATTGTAATCACAATCGAATTAACAGTAGCAAGCACAGTACGGTTTAGTAAACAACACATTCGCAAGAAAAAATGTTTTTTTTTTAAAAAATAAAAAGTGCGTTAAAGGGTGAAAATTAAAATTATTTACACATCACTGTATGTTGTGAACATTTGGTCAAATATGGCTTCAACTGACATCCACTTGACCGGTAAACGACGGTTTTTGTTGCTCATGTATATCAACTCATCGCTGACTTTCCTTGTTAGACCAAAATCAGATATTTTTACGTTTTTCTCAGCACCAATCAAGATATTTCTTGCCGCAAGATCTCGATGAACCAATTTAGTACTTGAAAGATATTCCTGATTTCAAAAAGAAGTTTAAATCAAGAAATGATAGCAACCAAGACATTAAAACATAACAACAAAACACTAGTAAAACGTAAAATGATCAGTTTTTGTATCGGAAAAACTTACAGCAATCGTAAATCAGCAAAAAAGAAAAAAAAAACAAACTAAAAATGTTAATGTAAAAATAAAGTACGGAAAAAAAGTTAAAAACATAAAAAAAATTTAATTCTTAAATTAACTTAAGCATAAAAAACTTCTCGCTTTGAAAATTTCTTGACTAAATTTTGAGCAAAATATCTGTTTAACTGATTTGTTGGAAAAATTTATTTTTTTGAAAAATAGCAGAATATATTTTTGTTGATTTGCAATTGTGAAAGCATCTGATAAGAAAAAATAATTATTTTCGTTTACTTTTGTGCCAAAAATACTGTTCACTGAAAAAAGCTAAATTCATGACGTTATAGGGAAGAGGGGGGAGGGAAGAGGGGGGAGAGAGGGGAGAATTGGTAATTTTCGCAATTTTTTAAATGTATTAGCGACATTTTAAAATAACTTATGTTCAGAAATGTTAATGGTTAAGTATAACACTTTTGAATGTTCTAAACATTGTTTTCTATACAAAATGCTCCATTAAATGAGGAGCATTGGTACACTTCAAGAAAGGAATTGGTACACAACGTGTTTACATTATTACAGCAAGAAATTTCATCAAAAAAAGTGCAATTTAAATGAAAAACAAAACACATTTCAAAACCAACAAAATATTTTATAACCTATCAAGAAAATGTAAACATGAAAAGGAAAAAACACAAGTAATTATTTTAAATTGTAAATTGAATAATCGATTTTGAATTTTTGAAAAACTATGCTAAATTATTTTCTTATTTTGATTGAGTTTGTGCACTAGGTTTTTGCTTCAACAGCCTTTTCAATTTTTCCTCTTTAAGTCTTTTTTTTCAGGAGTGTCTGTGAGTATTCTAGACTTTCCTCTTTTTCTTCCCTTATTAGTTTGTTTATGCTTTTCAGCTTTAGGATACGGACATACCATTTCTGGAGTGAAAGAACTTTTTGATGTTCCTGTTAGTGTAATGTCATGTACATCAGATTGCAATCCATCTCCTATATCTGTTGTAACAGCTATAGCAGAAAGATTTTCTCCAACGAATGTTTTTGGATCAAGGCAATCTGTTACATATGCAGACTTAAAATCATTTTAAGAAAAAAGGCAAGTTGTAAATACTTAGAGCTTTAAATGCTTAGATGATTAATTAGCATCCAATCATTAAAAACAAATTTCAATTTCTCTTTAAATGACCCATAAACATCAAGAGGTTGTAGTCGATGCATGCAGTGTGCTGGGTATGTTACAAATACTATTCCATTCTCTCTGCAAAACATAATTGCTTCAAGAGTAGCATAAGATTCATAATTATCTAGTAAAATTAACATTGGATTATCTTTTGCACAGTTAATGTGATTCTAGATGTGCTTCAAAACTTCAATGAAGCAAACTCCATTCATCCAACTAGAAGGGTTTGCTAATCCTAAGCTACCCTCTGGTGCACCATTTAAAAATTCTTTTTTAAAGCGAGCTCAGAGAAATATAAAAACTAGTGGGATTGTGTTGCTAGTTGCTCCAACTATAGCACAAAATGTGATCATTTCTTCTAATTCTGAAGATACAGCTTGTCCTACCTGTACTATTTCCTTAGGAGCAACTGAATGAGGAGTTTGCATTACAGTTGATACATCCGCTTAATCTATATTAAAAATGCGGTTGGGTGGAATTTTATGTTTCCGCAATGCTTTTTCATAGTTTATAAAAATTCAGATACATTGACCTGATTGAAGCTTGTTTCTTGTGAAAGACTTGTATTTTCAGGTTTGCATAAACTAAGTGATGGATGCCTTCTCATGAATCCTTTTATCCAGTCTACTCCAGCAAGTTGATTATTTGACTAAGACTTGTCAATTTTAATCCCAAGACTCAAACTATAGTCATAGGACAATTTTTGAACTTGTTTATAAATAAGACTATACTGGATTTTACTACTCTTAATTAAATATGCAACTAGAAGTTCTTCTTGCTGAATTGTAATAATTTGCCGGTTTGTGTATTTAAAAAGATAAATAAGGAGTATGCTAAATGCATACTCCTTATTTATCTATTCTAATTTTGAGGAATCTTTGTATTTTTAATGTCTGTTATATAAAGTCATAACAGATATGTTATTGATTTTAGCACTATCTCTGATAGATTTCTTTTCTTTAATTGTGATGCAAATTTCTATATATTTAATTCATAGTTGATTTTGGACTGCTTAAAAATATAAGGCCATAAAAAGAGAATTTTGTAATTTTAAAATTTGGGCACCTACTCCTGCAAATCTATCAAATCATAAAATTAGTTGACTTTTTCTTCTCATACAAACTAACATGAACAAATTTTACAGGGTATTTTATGCAAATACTGATTCCATAACACAGACAATTCTTATATTCAAAAGTTGATCCCTTGGCACAGAGAATTCCTTTAATGCAACTCCATACCGATAAGTAACTTCTGATAGCATTTTAAACTGATTTTATCAAATACTTATTTAAAAGATTGAATTTATTTTTCATTTTCATCAAACTCTATCCAAAATGGTAACAAATGGTTTTGTTTTTTTAATGATTTCTGCAGTATTAGGATTTTTGCTGTTTAGAACAAAAATAGAAATCCAGAATATTATTCATACCATTCCTGATGCCACCTGCCACGCAAAACTTAACAGATCATTAGGGGTTATCACACCAACTTTATCTAAAGGAACTCCATTTGGCATCACTTCTGAATTAGAGCTCTCACTTATTAATGTCATCTACAGAAGAAAGGTTTGACACTACATATTAAAAACTTTTTAAAGAGAATTTGTAAACCAAAAACTCAACAATCACTACATTTGACTAATTAAATTTGTTAAACTTCATCAAAACAATATCAACTCCAAGATTGAAAATAAAAACCTCAAGAGAGTGTTGGTAGTTTGGTGTGTACATAAAGCTTACAGATGACTCTCCATCAGCTTTTGATGTACAAAGCTGGAAAAAAATTATTGTAAATTTTATTACAAAGCAATTCAAGCTAAAAAGATATGAAGCATGTACAAATATATTTTAAATATATTTAAAAAAATTGAGATGTTTTACTTTAGTGCGTCTATTTCTCAAAAAATGTAACAAATCTCCATTTTCCATAAACTCAACAACAAGACACAATGGCTTTTTGATGGTAGAGCAGCCAATCATATTCACAATATTCTTATGATAGCCAATTCCTTTCATAAGATTGATTTCTTCACGAAAATCGTTAAATTCTGCTTGGCTTGCACCATCTACAAAAGTAAAGGTACAGTGATAAAATTGCAACCATTACACAAGCACTGATACAAAGGGATTAAATCAAAAAAAAAACCTTTTAAAAGTTTCACTGCAACGTTAGTAGAAGAATCTTCTGCGTTGTTAAGTAAAGCAACTCCAGCTTGCTGTTTCGCATACATTGTTTTTGCAACAACTGTTGAATTAACTTTTGCAATAAAAACAGTACCAAAAGCTCCTTCACCAATTTTCTTATCCAAAACAATGTTTTCAGGAAAAATCTCCCATTCATCAGCTGACTTTTCATCAAAAAAATTTAAGTAATTTCTAAAAAAAATTTACAATAAAAAACAGTGATTCGTAGGTTATCACAGAAATCATATATAAATCATATTTACAATAAAGCAGTAATTCATAGGTAATCACAGAAATCATATAGAAATCATATAGAAATCATATAGAAATCATATAAATCATATTTACAATAAAACAGTGATTTGTAGGTAATCATATCAATAATGAGCTAGAGTACTAATAGTTGAGTAAAAATATCCAGAAAATATTTTTTATAATATAATTTGTTAATATTTAGTCTTCAAAGAATGATGAACAGGATTTGTATATGGAAAGAAAAAAAAACACTGTACTTACTCCATTATGTAAAGATCTGGGTTCCATTTTAAAGGTTGGTTTACTCCCTTTTTTCGACGGATTCTTATAACAACCACAGTGGCAAAAACAATAAGAAAAATTAAAATAACAGGAACTAATATTGCAGCAATGACAATGGAAGCGTTGCCTAAAATAAATATGATACAATCATAATGATCAATATAAACATAAAAACTAAAACTTCTGAAATACTTAGAAACAAAACCCTCAGCTAAAAACTTTTCTCCTAAAACTTCAAAAAGCAGCATTGTCATGTAAATTAAACACAAAATTATACAAAAGCAGTCACTTTAATTCAAGTTGTCCTGACTATTTGCTTCTTTAGAAACAAACACAAAAAAAAAAAGAAAAAAAAAAAAAAATTAAGAAACTAAATAAACATACTATTTTTAGGGAGTGCTTGGTTTGGGTTGGTGATTAAACTTTGGTATGGTGTGGCTAAAGAAATAAAATATTAAATGCTTTAAAAATTTAATTTATCATTTTAATAAAGAATAATAATTACAAATAATAACAAAAATTAGCAACTTACTTGTTGGAACTGGAGGAATTGTTAGATATTCAAAAAAATCAAATGCTCTAAAATCATTCTCTGTTGTGTCAGTGGCTGCGAAAATCTACAAAAAAAAAAAATTTAATATTTATTATATGCATTTATAAAGTTTATGAAACTGAAACTCATTACTAAAATTATTGTTGTTAATGCTGGGTCACCATCTAGAATAACATAGGTTATATTTAACTTTATATACATTCACGCCCCCCATCCCCCCCCAATCCTCTATGATTTTTAAAACTACAGAACGTTTGCCCCTAAAATCTTTTTATTCTATTTGCTGAAATAAAATTTACTGTAAACTTTTGGAAAAAAGATCACATATACTCATATACACATATATATATCACATATACTCATATACTCATATACTCATATATACCTATATACTCATATACATATGATCATTAACAATATTACATTTATATGAACATCACTGATTTTATATTTACATGATAATTTTTTATATTCTGATATTTAAATGATCTTTACTTTACATGGTATTTATATGATCATTATCTTAATGTTTGTTGTTGATATAATATATTTATATGAGCATTATAAATATATGTTCATTTTTAGTTTTACGATATTTTAACAATTACTTTTATGTTTATATGATCATTTTTAGTGTTTCTCATCCCAGTATGTCTGGAACCAGCACCAGGATTCCAGTATTGATTTGTAAAATCCTGACAGATAAAGAAAAAACAAGCTTTTGTGTTATTTTTGATTCATGATTGGCAAATAAAAATTTATTTAGTCCTAAAATAAAAATTGTAATTTAACTTTCAAACATTTCAAAATTCTAAAACACCTGCATGAAGATTTTTTACATGAAATAACAAGAGAACTTACAAAGATATCAGAAATTCAACAACTCAACAAATAACTTTCTAAAACTATTCTATTCACTTTTCTGTAAAGGTGAAGAAAAATGCATCAGGGAGCATAGAAGATCTTAAAAAGTGGGAAAATCTTGTAAACAACAACTTCATTTATCAAATAGAATTCATCTTGTTTTTTCAGACATTTCATACAAGAAACCCCCAATCTACATTTGAGGAGGAGATGGGAGATTATTGTCTTCAGATGACAAAGAAAACACCAATTTAGATTAAAAAGATGAACTACTTAGATTTAAAATATAGATGATTAAGATAAACCTAGATAGAGCATAAAAGTTAGCATTGAAAACACAGCATCACATTTAATAGCTGATACAACAATTTCCTTTATGATCAAAGCTAATAACAACTCTTTTATTCTTTTACTAAAGACCTTAAAATGTGAATGAAAGTATAATATAATGTAATGAAAGTATAATATAATGTAATAATATAATGTTTTAAATACAATTAAAGGTTTTCAAAAATTTAAAACTTTTTTTAAACTTTGAGTATTAGAGCTAAAAACTTTTTAAAGATTTTTAAAGATTTAAGATTTTTAAAGATTTAATATTTTTAAAGATTCATTTTGTCCTCTGCAACAATTAAACAATACAAGAAAGCACATGGTCTTAAATCCTACAGAGTTTCAAATGCCCTATACTGCTTGGACATGAATGTTGGAAAAACTAGACATCCTAAGTTACTGTACAAACAACATCTTGAGAACTTGAAAATACATACCAAAAGATTTATAACAAATAATATCAAATAATATTTCATAGCTTTAAAATTAATAGGATTTTATCAATATAACAGATTTATCAATATAACAAGCTGAGTTTGATCATAAGGATGACAAATGTTATCAATGTAATAGAGGAGGATGGTGAGAAGTTAAGCACCCTCCCCTCTCTATAAAAATAGTATGTTGTTTTAAGTTTATCATAAATGTAAACTATATTTTTTTTTACAAAAACTTTGGCATACATTAATTTGTTTTGAACTGAATTATTTATGAATTACTTTTGGGTATTTTTTTTTTTCTTCAAATTTTTAAACCTTTTAAGTATATAAAGTATTGATAATTATTCACTACAGTTTTGTGTAAATTAACTGCGTTAAAGTCAGAAACATGAAAAAAATCAATTTTTATTAGGTTTTCTTGCTTTTAATAAGATAGCTGTAATAAACTCTAGATATTTTCTAAGTTCTAATGACCACTTTACTGAGTGAGCGCATTTCAAAATAGCAATTTGCGTTGTGCAACAAAAAAGTCAGTTCTAAATGCAAACAAATATGATTTTATTGATACATTTAGCACCCAATTACAATTTGGTTTAACATTCATATATTTGCTGCCAACCACACTCACATCGCTTAAATTTTCAACAAATATTAATTAAACTGCAGAGTACTATAATTACAGAAATTGTCGAGTATATTTTGTATTTATCTTGAGTTTTGTTTTTATTGCTAAAAGATTAGCTAAATGTTTGAATGCTAAAATTATTTACCATTTTTTAATATTAAATTATTATAACATTAATCTATTAACGTAAATACCAATACATTAATATATTTACATAAACACCAAGTAACAATCCAGGAGTTACTTCAGTGATGCAGTAAGATAAAGCATCCTAAAAGAAAATCACCAAAAATTAATACCACATTAAAAAAAGAAATATTTTTGGAAGAACATATAAAAGAAAAAAAGTACTTACTGAAGAGATATTTGTTATATAAATGGCATTGATAAACGCACCATCTGTCACTGGAACACTACCATATGCAACCTTATAGTATTTTATTGAAAATGAAGTTACAGGTTTTATCCCAAAACACTGTTACATTATAAACTAGATTGGTACACATTGCACAATTAGTATTGGTTATATTGTTAGACTTCACCAAATATAATTCACTAATGTTATATATTTTTGGAAGAACATATAAAAGAAAAAAAGTACTTACTGAAGAAATAGTTTTTGGTGTATAAATGTTATTGATAGACACTCCACCTCCCACTTGAACACTACCATATTTAATGTTATAGTATTTTATTGGAGATGAAGTTACAGGTTTATCCCAAAACACTGTTACATTATAAACTAGATTGGAACACATTGCACAATTAGTATTGTTTTTATTGTTAGACTTCACCAAATATAATTCACTAATGTTGTAACGTTTAATGAGTATAGGTGCATCTGTAGGTCCTACATTAAATTAAAACATTTTAAAAAATAGTTTTAAAACTCTCATACTTTTGGTTTAAAATATTTAAAAGATTTTTTACATATTAATACCATAATAGGCAAGAACTCATATCTACATTACACATAGAATTAAATAAGAGCAAATGATTCAGGGCACTAAAGTTTGTGGGACAACTCAGCACTAATCTTCTGTAATAAATTTACCCCTCAAATAGTGGAACATTACTTTAGCTTACAATTGGTTTTCATTAATATATACTTTAGAAAACATTCTAAATTTGGTGCATCCCTAATAAATACTTTATTAGAGTTCATATCAGAGTTATCAGTAGACAAATTCATGTAGCTATCAAAAGGCAAAATCATGAATTTTATCTTTGTGACCAAACTAAAATAACAACATTAACAAACTTAATCTTACTTGGAGTAGTGGGAGAATGACAAAAACTTTGATCATAACTTGAAACAGAATTACATCCTAAAAAACAACCACATATTTATTAGATATTAAATATAAATCAATAAATAGATAACTTAAAATTGCTTTAGAATACATTGAGAGCAAGAATCATAAAACATGAACTGACCAACTTAAATCATAATTTATCATTTAAGCGAGAGAGTGGGCTTTGCAAAATTAAACTTGAATTATGAAAGTTGGTACTGTGAAATCATGAGTGCCCTATTACAAATGCACATTAAATACTTGGCCGTAGGCTCTAAGGGGGTAGTAGTCTATTTCACTAATTTTAAAATAAAATAAAACTATGACGCAGAAAAAACAGAGAATAATATAATGATTTTAAAAATAACAATCAATACTGTTTAGATACAATAATAATTATGTATGATAAATATGTAATTATCATGATAAAAAAAACTCAAATTATCTTTAATATCAACTTTTCTCCTGAGCAAAACCCAGGTTTATGAAAAAAGGTATTTACAACCCACTCCTCTGATATTCTGGGAATTCAAGAATATTAATTAAAAAATCTAAGAACCAATCAAATTCTGGGATCATTAAATTAGTTCCCATACCTATGAATTTTTAAATTTTGTATATATATTTGAAGGAGATTTCTGCTAAAGCCTTTGTTACACCTAAAGGCTGTAACAGAAGTATATTTAGGGTGATTTAATAAGAAAAGCTGAGAACATTAACTACTACCCTTTGTATTTAGGAAACATGACACAAGATGAATAAATAAATCAGCTGAGATTCATGGATATATCTAATAGGTGTGACAAAATTAAGCTGTTCACTAAAATAGACATTGACTTTTACTTTACTGTTCCATGATAGCTAGTCACTAGCTTATACATAACTTTACATATTGATAAAAAGAACACAACAATTAAGGAGGATCCATTTGCAATTGACTCTAGATCTTGAAGTATATCAAAAGTTTTAAGGAGGTTTCCTTGCAGCAAAACCCTAAAAAAATGGGAACCAAACCATTAAAGAATCTTTGAATTACAAATCCCTAAAGACAGTTCAGCTTCTTCAAACCGATTTGTATTGCTTTAGGGTTGTAAGAATTTTTTTCAAACAAAACAAGTCTGAACTAGCTCAGTGGCATCTGGCAAAAAAAAATAATAAAACCTTGGTAAACATTTGTAAACAATCAAAATTTAGCAAAATATATATATATATATATATATATATATATATATATATATATATATATATATATATATATATATATATATTATTGTAAAAAATCTGTTACTTTTTAATTTAGAGCAGGGTAAAAGATTTGTTTTTTGCTGTATTTAAAAAAAAAAAAGACCATTGTAAAATTCTTATAAGAAAAAATGAGAGAAGTTTAAAAAACATTAAGGTTAAACTGCTTTTATTGCCAACAAGAATGAAATTCAAATTAGTTTCTAAATATATTCAAAACTTCACTAAAAACATAAAATACATATTACTGAATATTAACTGGTCTTCTATGCTTCTTTTTAGCAACAGGCTCAGATAACTTTGATTTTGTTTTCGCTTTTTCTATCTTCATTAGTTTAATGAAATGAACATTAAAAACTCTAAGTAAACATTTTACTGGCATCTTTTCATAAACGGTTCTACAAAAATAGAACTGCTAATGAAAAGATTCTCTTGCTTTGGCTCATTCCATAGCTCTCAAAAAAAATTACAAATGGCCATGCAAGAGTTTAAAGTATTAATAGCACAATGCCTAAGCAGATTGAGAAGAACTTCTTGTGGAGCCTAAACACCTTTTAATGCCTTCATTGCACAAAAATGCTGAGAAAGATGGTGAATGATTCATGCAAAGTGGAACAAAATAAATTAATGTTGACCAATCCAATAAACCATAATTTTTATCTGCATGCGCACCTAGGTATATCTATTGGTTTTGAAGATTAAATAGTTTTATGCTAAAAAATAAAAAACTTTTTGTAAAAATCAGGAAAACAACATGTTACAGAGAAATCTTAGTTAATAAAAAGAACTTGCTCAGGCAGGAAGTTTGCAATTGCTGAACAAAGTAGCAAATCACTCAAAGTACAAGCCATCTGACCCATGCCAGCTCAACTTTGATATGGATCTTACAACAGACACAAAAAATCTTCCCTTCAAGTTTACAGAAACCAACAGCTTCAAGAGGTTTATGCATTGACCATCAACTAAATGCCAAGTCTGCCACCACATTTTCCAGGTAATAATTTTTTACAATTAAGATGAATTAATGCAGATGATATGTAGTTTACTAAATATTAGTTAAATTTGAGCTTTAACATAGTACGCAAGTTATAGATTCAAACCTGTGGACTTGCGAAAAGGAGTGGAGTGACAGCTACTCAACCATCTCCCTTATACTGAAGGTGTTGCCTTCACTAATGATTTGTTTACCAGCAGGTTGAATGACCCATACTCAACATTAGCCATTCACTATATTGATAAGGACTTCAACCTGTAGAAGTTCTTTATCAATTGTTCCTCATTCTAGGAACACCAGACTGCTGAAAGGATTTCTACTATTTTAAAATTTAAATGTAGATTTCAATTAAAATCATGGTAATAATAATTAATTAATAACAATTCTCCATTTATTTTTACTTATTAGTCCATTTATTAGGCCAGGAATGGATCCTTCCTTGTAGAAGTTGCCTAGCTGCACTTCAAAGAATTTACAAATGTAAGCTTTGAGTTGGCAAACATTAGAGAAGCTCTTCTCTCTACATTGGAAATTACAGGCCACAAAAAAGGTGATAGTCAGTTAGAATGATGTCTGGAGAATATGGCAATTGGGGCAAGATCTCCTAATATATGGCCTCATAGTGCTGTGCAGAAAATAAATCTTTTGGTGCTATGGCCTCATTTGAGTGACTTTCTGCCTGAGTCTTTCCAATTGTTGACAGTAATAATCAGCAATTATGGTGGTGCTGGGAAGAAGAAGCTCAAAATGCATGATGCCATGTACATCCCACTTTTGGTGAGGATCTGCTTTGGGTTTTTGTTCTCCTCACTCTTCAACATCAACCCGCTGATACTTTTGTGTGTGGTTTTTATAAAATACCCACTTATGATTGCCAGTGATTAAGTGATCTAACCAGTCAAATTTTTGAGAGCAAGAATGTGCAGATCTCCAAGTGCATGTCCTTGTTATATTGCGTCAGACTGGGGGAACCCAAATCCCCAACTTGACTTTTCCCAATCAAGGAAGGCAGTGCAGTATTGATGGGTGAGAACAATTGGAGTGTGGAGGTTATATAGCGGCTACTGAGTCTTATATCCTTCACCAGTTTATACAATGCTTCAGAAACAACTTCAGTTGGACAGACCTTGAATGATCCTTAAGTTGGAAATCCTTAAAACAAAAGCATCGAAACCGAATTAGACAAATGCATTTTAAAATAATACTTTGGTCTCACCAGCAGAATGACCAAGCTGGAACTTGGTCATTCCGCTGGTGAGACCAAAAATAACTTATGATGCAGTATAAAAAGATGCAGTGTCAAATATGGGATTTCTGATCTGACATTTTATGCCAAGTTAATCACCTTTACTATTTTATATAGTTGCATGGAAATTTCTAGAACATAATGCACACTTGCTGCATCAAAACAAAATATTAGAATATTCTGGAAAATCATAGAACTACCCATGTTCTTATGAGATTCATTTGTAATGATGCAAGTGCAAAAGAACTTTCTTCCCAATCTGATATGTTAAATGTAAATTAGTGACATTATAATTTTTTATTGGACTATGTAAGGTAAATCAGTTTCACAGGTTGAACTAGACATTTCAACTGTTACACATACAAAATATTCTCACATAATCTTAACATAAGATTGTACAGTTTCCTTCTCTTCCTTTGGCTCACTACAAAAGTTTGAAAATGGTGCTTGAAAGATGAAAGCTTAACCAGCACTCATGACCTAAGAAGACTAAGTTCAATTTAGGAAAACATGTCAAATAACAACCAAGGGTAGAGGCTAAGCATATGGAAGAACCAAGTATTCAACTCATTTTGTCAATTAGACCCACATCTTATCTTTAAAATGCTCCAAGTGAGCATGTAACATATGCACTTTAAAGGATACTCTGCAACCCATGAGTTAAAAGTTATCAAAAATAGTTTCAATAAGCTCTTTGTAAGTGACTGTTTTTTGTTTCTGAGAAAACCTTGAACTACTGCTTTAAAGCTAATTTACTGCTAATCAAAAATCAAAAAAAAAAAAAAGGGATATAAGAGGGAACATTTGTGCCTACTAATGTTTAAAAGAAAAAGGATCTTATATATAGATCTTATATATAGATTCTGCCAACTAATTTAGTTTTTTAAGATGAAATTATAGGCTTCAAAATAATACAGGATATAAAGTTATTTTAGAATTATGCATTCATTTTATTAAGAAAAAACAATTTTATATATTCTGGTGTGTTTGTAATATTTTTTCCAAAGATAAAAATTTAATATAAAGTCAATACAAGCACAATTTTTAAAAAGCCCCAAGTTTACTAAGAACCATATAATTATCATTTTAAAATAAGTAACCATAATACAAATTGCTATTTAGCATGCAAATATTCTCAAAAACTAAAAATAATGTAAAAATACTATTTTCATCATGTTGTTAAATGATGTTCTAGCACTATTATCTTTACAATCACTATTACTACTGAAGCTGGTTTACAATTGGTATAATTTTATGATGTATACTACATACATACTATACACCAAATTTAAATTGGATTACCTAAATAATTCTATAATGTTTAATAATATTCTCAGAGTTATAAGGAACAATATCCCAAACCTGTATAGTTTAATTTTAAAATAGTGCTTTTGCCAACACTGCATTTGCCCATATTCGGATTAATCTAAAAACAGTAAAAGTGTAAGTAACATAATAATTTAAATCATCATACATCTGCAAAAAGTATGCAAAAAGACTATTTAAAAACTACTCGATATTAATCCATATTTGAAAGATGGTTATTGATCAATTGATGAGTTCATTTAGCATAAACAAATATAAAAACAATTCAGAAAAATTATTCACTACATTATAGCTATTACAAGCTTCACACTTAAAATGTTCAAAAGCTAAGTAGTAACTTAAAAACAGGGTTCTTTGAAAAGTATGCAAATCATTATTAGAGACTTTAAATATTGTACGAAAGTTTTCAAACCGTTCTTACATTCTTAAAGAACATTTTGGATCTACTCTATCAAAAAGTCTCCACTTGCACAAAATACCTGGAAAAAGCTCTACTAAAGTAATCATAAAAAATTAAAAAATTGGCTGATAGAGTTGCTTCTATTGAGAAAAGGAATCAAAAATAGATATTACCCTTTAAGCTTGATAACTATTTTGTAAGCAAAATATCTTTTGAGAATATGCTAAAATAACTATTACCTAGTTTTAATTGCTTTTTTTATAGGTGTAAATTTCCCAGTGAGCTATCAGAAATAATTTTAATTTCATATATTTAACATCAAAAGAAATAAATTTGAAGTTGTAATAAATTTTTCCAGATTCAAGCAGATATTTTCAAGTAAAATTAGAGTTAATTATATAGCTAAATATCTTCAAAAATCATTTTGTCTCTCTCTCCAAGACTTTTATATCCTTTTTGCATTGAGTGAGGTAGGGTTGAGGGAGATTTATATAAAAAAGTCTTTTGGAAGGACTGTCAGTGTGATCCTACTGACTTTCTACTTATTTGCCCAAATTTAAATAGTTACTAGAATGTATTAAAAATGTAACAAATTATAACATAACAAAAGTAATATTTTTGTTACACAATTTTGTAAACATACTTGAATTAAAATAGTACATGAAGCCAGATCATCATTAGCAGTATTATACAAAAAGATATCTTGTTGCTTGGCAATCTAGAATCAAGTGAAAAATTTTAACATCAAAACTTTTCATAAAATAACAGAAAAACAGAAACAAAGTAAAAAAATGTTGACAGGTTAAAATAAATTGAGTAGTATTTTTTCCTTCTTAAAAATTATAAGTTAATCATGTAAGAGATGCAACTCAGCTTTGAAATTCTGAGGAAACTTTTGAAACATATTTATAACACTTACCGTAAATTTGCTTGTGTCCCAACTTTTTACTTTAAACATTCAAAAAAACTTGCTAAGAAATCCTGAACTGTAAGTATCTAAATTTTTTAAACTTTTTTTTTGTAATAAAAAAAGCAATCTTTACTAAATTCAAGTTTCCTTTAACTGCCAGAAAAAATAACTGTAAAATTCTACTCCTAAGATTGCAGTTGTAAACATAATCTTGCAAATTTTATTTCAATAGAAAAAAAATCATTTAAAAAAATAGTCACTACCACTCACAAATAACAGCCTTAACTTTTAGACTTAGTTTGCATATCTCCTATATACAAACTAATTGTTGTTTGAGAATTTAGGGTTAGTCAAGATTTAACAGTGTTATGTGTATTTTAATCTTTATAATAGGTTTAACATGCTTAAAAAACTCTGATAGTTTGATGTGGAATGAGTAGGAAAGTGTTTGGACAAATGATTTTAGTCTTTCTTATAAAAGTTTCTATTAAAAAAACAAAATACAAAAAAATGCTAAAAATAAAAGAACCATACCAATTTTGAAGTAAAACGATTTATATTTGTGATGCCCGCTTTTTGAAATGCGGATGTTGAACTCTGTGTACAATCTGTGATTTTAACAATTATCTCAATTATAGGGTAAAAATTTTCTAAACCTAAAAGGTAGTTAAAATGAAATAATAAATGCAAATTCAGCTTAAAATTTGTTTCATATCTAAATTTATGGCAACTTTCATAAGTTGATTCTCTATAAATACCAACAAACAAACAATTTCTAAACTTCATTTTCTCATTTTACTTAGTTTCACTTTTTTTTTTTTTTTTTAGCTTTAAAAAACAAAAATTATAAATACTTCAACAAAAATTTAATTACATTGTGATATTTTAAGCAAAAAGACAACTTTTAAATCTTGAAAAGTGACATAAAAATTCTATCAAAGAGAAAGAAAATCTAAAAATTGTTTTTAAAAATCACCTTTTTCAAAACTCCATTTAAAACTCCATGTCAATTTTATCACACCATTAGATGAATAGTTAGCATAACTAATTGAAAAATTAGTTAGGCTCCCAGGGTTGGTAAACGCTAAATAAAAAAATGAAAAAAATTTTAAAGTAAAACTTAACAAGAGCCCATGAACACTGAGAAACCCATGAAGCAAGCATACTTGTCACCCAAACACAATTTGTTTAACACTTTATGCAAAGTTTTAAACAAATGTTTCCATATAATTCATATTTTTGTAAGCTAAAGCATTGATTTCAAACTAAAACATTTTGAGTTAAATTCTAAAATTATTATTTAAACTCATTTAAATACTTTTAGCATGATTGCAAACATGCTTGTATAAAAATTTCTTCTCATTGGGACATCCATTTTCAATATAAAACTTGCAACTTTTTCAGTAGATTCATTGAAAAATTACATTGATCAAATTTTCTCAAAATTTCTGAAGAGTATTATAAAACTAATCTTAATTTTAATATTTCTTAATTTAATTAATTAATTTCTTTGATAAAATAATTAACCATGAGATTATTTCTCTCTAAAAGAAATATTCTTAAGATTAACTAGTTAAAGAATTAATAATCTCAAGATCATCACATACTTGTAAAATTTGAAGATAATCTCCTTGATTGATTGAATCCATTAAAGTTAACAGGATAGACACTCAATCGAAATACTGTCTTAGTATAATATGAAAGTGTAGGATAAAGAATTCTACAAACAATTGGTTCCTCTAACATGAAACTGTTTTCACTCACCTATTATGTAAAAAAACACCAAAGAAGTTTTTGTAATGTAAAAAAACACCCAAAATAAATTTTTCAATTCACTAAAATAAAAGCCCCCCCTAACAAATACAGAAAAAAATAAAAAGAAAAGCTTTAAATTATTAAAAAACTAATTATGACTCAAAATGGTAAACATATTACTTCTTTACTATTTGTTATTTAAAAAAGAACCTTACACCTGACAAATTCACTTTGATTTAAAACAACTTTATCTACAAGCATCCTAAGGTTATACTCTTATAATATCTAAATTTTTCTTCATTACTGTAATGAAATTAAGATAAACTAAAACACTTACAATGTCTAACCAAATTCTATTATAAACTGAACCATTCTTCACAAAGATGGAAATCAAATACATGCTGTGTATTGCAGCATTTTTAGATAAAATAGTTGGCCATTCAAAAGTAACATTATAATACTGTCTGTCAGTTGCAAGAACTTCCCATGTTGAATTAAAATCAGGCTTGTTCTGTTCATCAACCTGAAAATTTTCTAAATCAAAATTTTAATGAACAAAATAAAAAAATTAAAACAAAGCAACATATTTATGTTTAACATGTTTTTATGTTTTTTCACCCACTTAAAATATTTTTTAAGAACTAAAAGTAAATAGTTACTTAATGTTTCTGGGTAATTCCATGTCAATTGAGCCAGAAAATTTCAAAAATGTCACCATACATCTCAGATTTTGCTGATTTTTATACAGTTGAGAGTACTTAGTAAAACAAGAAATTCTTAAAAATTTTAGCTTCTAGCTCCAAGAGGATCCTGAAATATGATCATTTTGCTTTCAACTGATCTTGGCCAGGCCCCTCTTGTCCTCTCAGAATTATGACCTTTGTTTAAAGGTTCCAAGTCACATAGCTTTAAAAATATTTGATATTTTG
>QPEY01000310.1:18369-30662 GCA_014706445.1 Hydra viridissima
ATTATTATTATTATTATTATTATTATTATTATTATTATTATTATTATTATTATTATTATTATTATTATTATTATTATTATTATTATTATTATTATTATTATCTTACAACTTAACTATGTTAATTATATTAAGACCCTTTTCACATGAAAACAAAAATATATTAAAACAAAAAACAAACACTTCTTTACTTGGGTCAGATACAATTTTTAGCATTTTTTTTTTGTTAGAATATTATAAGATCAATCGCACGAGAAAGTACTGAATTGTTAAACGAATTCAGCATAATTTATTGTTCGGGTAAAATTAATTTTTAAGCGATGAAAACAACAGTTTCTTGCAAATGTTTTTTTAACGGTGGGTTTTATTTTAACTAATAGCTAACTAGCTGTCAAATTGTCAACTTGCAAGTAGATCGGTGACTTTTAGCTGCAATTAGGTATTAGTTTTTAAAATAATTTCTAATCTTTTATTAAAATATATTTTTAAAGTTTGACTAAAAGAAATATTTTTAAATGTGATCCTGGCAACAAAGGTTAAGACTTTTTAATTCATCAAGATAATGTTGGGTTATAGATAAGTTTCTTTAACTTTTTAAACAAAAGAAGAAATTATTAGCTTTTCTTATTTTAATCAATGTGCTTATTTTTTATTTTAGCTACCTCCCTTTCGCATTCTTGAAGACTTGATAAATGTTATTATTACGCCAGCTCAGTTTAAAACAACTTTAGTTTACATAAAATTGAATTTTCTAAAAGCACCGTATTTGTTCTAAAACGATTCTAAGCTAATTATCTTGTCCAATCAATCTCTTCTGATATTTTTTAATTTTTATAATTCTAATATGTGCTCTATATAATGACGACATATTATAAGAGAACGTATTGTAGTATACTTCGCTCAACCTAAATTGAACGAAGGCTGTTGATCATAAAATGATTTCAATAATTTTTACCTCTGAATATAAAAAAATTTCTCCAAAAAATCCTCACCAAGCTCAAATTGATATATTTAGGAATCGTATGTTAACAAAACTAAATGTTCGTTATATTTCACTCGCAAGACTTTTTGATAAAACAAAAGTGAAAAGTAATAAAAATAGTAATAAAAGTAAAAGACTATTTTCATAACCAATTTTTAAGATTTTCCCTATAGCTTAATAGTTGAGTGTAAATCTAATTAGAAACACATTTTTAAATCTCTTATAGATAAATTTAATACTTTTAATCTGGGAGTCCTTTTTACCAGATTTATAAGAAAAGAAATCTGGAAACTAAATTTACAATTGTTTAAAATTTTATAATTTTACCTGAACAAAACTTTAATCCCTGTGTTTAAACCAGTTTTCTAGAAACATAACTCTGTAAAGTTTGAGAATTGTGCGAATGTTTTTTATTTTCTTCTTCTTCTTCTTTTTTTTTGGTGAGCAAGATTAGTTTAAAAAGCGTAAAAAATAGATCATTTTCGTTTGATGGTTATATCCGTGCGGATTCACCATTAATGGTTAATGTCGTGTCGCATCAAAGCATCAATTGGTACATTAACGTTGATAAAACGATTTAAAAGATTTTAAAATGGTTTAGTTGGTATGTTTGCAGAAACAACAGCACATAAACACTCATTGACACAGATTATGAAACAAGGTATCGCTTCTAAATGTTGTGAATAAAAGCTTTGTTGCGCAAATAGCAAACAAACAAAAACTTTCAGCAGTTTAAACTGCAAAAATTTTGTGGGTTAACTTTCTAATAATGTTTTCATGTTTTTATTACAAAGTTCGATATTGTTGATAGCGGTTGATTTTATAAAATGGCAAAAGACATTCCAAACGAAATTTGTCCAGTGTGCATAGAAATGTTTAAGACTCCCAAATTGTTATTGTGCATGCATACTTTTTGTGAAAGCTGTATCGTAGCCTTGTGTGATAGAAATATCATTTACTGTCCATAATGTAACTACAAAGCAATGGTAAGTTTTGAAACGTTTTACTTTTAAAACTATGATAAAATTCAAAATATAATCAAAATAACTGAAAATATTTTTCATCCATATGTATGTATATATTTTCAAAGAAAAATCTTGTAATATTTTTCTTCATAGCTTCAACAAGAAAGTACTTCCGGTTTAATTACAAACATTATCGTTCAGAACTTGGTTGAATCTGCGGAGTTTATGACCATAAAATTGAGCGAAACTTTATCAAGCAGTGAATACGAGCAAGAACTTGCAGTAGATCTCTGTTGTGAATTCTCCCAAAATATGTGCGAGTTGTGCGCGAGCCAACACAAAAAAAATTTCCATGCTCACGAAATCTCAGACCAAAAAATGTTTCAAGGAGAAGTTAAAAAGTGTCAAGAACATAACGAAGTGCTAATGTTTTTTTGCAACAAAAGTAGACTTTTTATTTGCCATGAGTGCACGCTCAGTATAAACCACAGCGAACATTCGTTTAATTTAGTCGACGAGCTGGTGTCTGACCATAAAGAAAAACTAAAGCATTTAGTGCAAGAGGCCGAAAAAAAGAAGAAAACGATCGAATCTATTACTGTAGATGCAGAAACAACTTTAGAGCTTATTAAAATTTCTAATGAAAATTATATAACTACCGTAGAGGAGAAGTTTCAACTTATTCATGAAGCTTTGTATACGCATCAGTTAAACTTAATTAAAAGTATTAATGAGAAATATGCCGAGAGCGTAAACTCGACAAAACAGGCCAAGGTCAACCATAAGATATTATCTGATTGCATAAACTTTACAAATAAAGTTATCGAAAGCAGCTGTAAAACAGAAATTGTAGATATTTTTGAAAACCTTAAAAGACAACTTCAAAGTATGATTTCGTTAACGGTTAAGAGAGCTTTAATTCGACAATCCGCTCATGCAGAAAGCGACATCAGTAAAGTCACAAATATTGATAAATCAAGTTCAAAAGATCTCTCCTGCATTGAGGAATCAGAATCTGCTAAAAGCTTAAACGGTTTCCATGCTGATCCTCCGGATAAAATCCGACAACACGTTGGAATAGCACCGGGTACTAGCCTTACAAAAAGCAAGATTGAAGAATGTCTGAAAAATATTGTAGAAAACTCTCCGCAGAATTTTAAGTTGAAAAAGAAATTCAGAGTTCCTTTCATAAAATCAAAAGGATCAAAATCTAGCAAAGAAAAAAACTTTTTAAATCCCCCAGCCATTCAAAAGATCACAGCAGAAAAAAATATAGTCCATTCAGAAAAAACTCCCCCTCCGCGGCCGCCTCCGGTTAAAATTCTGCCTGAAAAAATCTCCTCTCATCCTCCGTTTGTTAAGTCACCAAGTGAAATACCTCCACCCCGACCGGCAAATCCGCCACACAAATCTGCATCCGGTTTGACTGCGCCTCATAAGCCTCCTGCACCAAAAATATTTTCAATATCCTCCTAAAAAGCCTCAACGACCACGTTGTTTGGCAGGAATAGAACTAAAACAGGTTCATTTGGTATGCAATAACGAAGTATTGCAATGAGCATTGATGAATTTAGAAAATGCATGTGCAATACTTATTCAAGCTCAATCCACTGAGAGGAATCGTCAAATTTTTAGTCTTCAAGAAGATGTGAAAAAAAAAACTGTTAAAAACTTTTTTCTATTTTTTTATTTATTAAATTACAAATGGTTTTTACAAAGAATTCGAATGACTTCTTAATAAATTTCTGAAAATTACTAGCGAGTTTTAAATGATTATTGAAAAGGTCATTCGATACCATATAAATTTTGAAAATTCATTTACTTTAAAATGAATAGACTAAACAAATATTGTGAAAGATAAGATTTTTTATATCAATTTTACAGAAGTTCTTAGCAAATGAAACATTACAATGCATATGGACCACAGAAAAAAATTTACGAACAAAGATTTCGAAATAAAATCCATTTTATATTATTTAGCAGCATATTTGTAAAAGTTCAAGATTGACATGTTGAAGGGCGACACACACAATAAAGTTCTCTTAGAAAGACTTCCATCAATGGAAACTAGACAATAGAATAAAATTAGGTTAAAGTACAAAAATTATCTGGAAATCCGTGAGGTAAGTAAAGCCACTCTTGCCCTAGTGTGTAGGCGCTCATGAAGACAATTTATAACCTTGAACAGGAGGTTCGTACACAACTTTATGACTTTAAAAATAAATGTTGGTACTAGGGATGGCACTTTTACTTATTATGATATAAAAAAAAGTTACTTTTAAACAAAAATTACTTTACATAACTTAGATTAAATAATGAAATATATTTACATTTTAAAGTAATTCATTTTTTTAAAACAACATTATATTACATATAAAATTACTTACATAAAGTTAATTTTAAAATTGCGTAACATTAAAAACTTATCAAAAATGCTTTATATTTTTATAATAAATATAAGTAGTTTACATAAAAGAGTTATTTAATTTTTGTAAATAACTTTTTAATGTAAACCGTGTGAAAGTAATTCACTTTAAAAAGTAATTTAGACTTATACTTATACAAATAGTTTGTATTGAAATATAATTTAGTTTTACATGTAAAAGTAAATTCTTTGCACCTCCAAAAAGAGTTCGTGAGCACCTCCAAAATGAGTTTATGCTTTTGCCTCTAACAACAGTAGCTTCCGCCTTCTGATTAGCGGCTGCTGCTGGAAATTTTTTTTTGGAGACTGGCGCCAATCAAAAGGTGAAAACCACTGGTGGTTGCCATCAAAAGTTATTTTCAATGCAAAAGATCAAAAGGTTGCCTTCAGTGGTTTCAACTTCTCAACTGGCGTCGGACGGCCAAAGGGAAGGTGGGTGGGTGAAGGTTGGCACAAATTTTCGCTTCCTGTCGCCAGTAAAAATGGAAGAGACTTTAACATTTGTTTTTGCATTATTAAGCAATTTAAAGATTAATTAGTGCATTGTGCATTTTTCCAAAAAGTATATTTTTATGCGGAGAGTGAAAATCTCATAATGTCAGTAAACATTTCTGTCGCAAAAAATAAATTATATTTAGGAAATAAAATATTCCGTTTTTGTGAAAGCTTTAGTTATTGGAAAAAATTCAATTAAAGCCGTTAACCAACTCTAACTTCCCTAAACATATTCCATAATTCGTTTAAAGCATTATCAAATATGTTTAGGGTGTGACATGGACCTTTTAAAAAGTTTTGCAAAAATTATAAAACAAGTATAAATTATTTGATTAAAAACAATTTCCGTCAGGGGCAAGGGAGGCCGATAGACTCTTCAGGTTTATGCACCCAAATAAGTTTCATTTTGGTCATCGTAGTTGTTGTTAAACAACCACGATGAATAACAACAACCACTTTAACGCTGTTAACAAGAACCACGCTGAATATTAATTCGAAATTTAGAAAACGGTTTTAAAATGCAGACCAATTTATTCGAACTGTATGAAAAGTCCGAAACAAAAACAAAGAACTTAGTCAGTGTTTTAAAACAAATTAAAACTAAGATTTTGACACTTTGAAAGCAAATTAAAAGCCAAATAAGATTTGATTGCTTTTGTTTAAGAATGTAATAAAATGTACAATAATTAGGCACCGCCGATTCGATTCGTAAAATCCGCAAAAAGCCAATTCGACTTATTTTGCGGATTAAAACAGTCAGTTCGTAAAAATTTTTCGGATTAATAATCCGAAAACTAATTTACGAACCACTAACAAATTTTTTTTTTGCGGATTCACTTTGTTGTTCGGATTAATAATCCGAAAAATTTTTACGAACCAATTTAACTTTAATTCGCTTAGCGAATTATACGAATCACAATCCGTTCGCGTCACCATTAAATGGTGTGGTCCAAACAAATTTCATTTTTATTATGTGCGCGTCCTATAAATAGTGGATTTCTTTTTTATTTTCAATCAGTCCTATTTGGAAATCTTAACCTACAACAATTCGTTCAACAGATCAAGTCTACTATTCTTCACTTACATTTATTACGGAAAGCCATTATTATATTATTTTTATTTAAAAGTTAAGAATATTTCAAACTGAATTTTTACGGTTTTTTTGTTTTTTTTTGTGGATCGAATTCCTTTGCGAATTATTTCGCTTTGCGGATTGCTTCAATTAAAGGATTGGCCCGATAAAATTTAAATTGTTATATTTCTTCTACTTAAATATTAACAGAAATAAAAATAGAAATAGAGATAAAAACTAGTTTGAAAAATTGTTACGTTCATTTCAACAATTAAGGCAAACAACCTTTAAATAATTATTTCTTTTATTGAAAGCTTTTTGCATGCCTCAAAATTATCACTTTTTGTTAAGACAAGTATAAAGGAAAAACTCAAATAATCTGATTTATTCCATTTTTATGTTATTTCATTTTTTTTCTACTTTTCAGGTGCCTAAGCTATCTAATATTTGAGAATTCTTCAACAAGGTGAAGGAAAACAAGGAAAATGTAAGGCCTGTGTCAAGCCAAAAATCGAGGTGTCATTAGAGCTTGCTCACTAATTCAATGAAGATCTTAACAAAAGATTCAAAGGGGAACTAATGAATATTGAATTTTCTATAGCTCTTTTTTTTAAATCCTAACAGGAAGGGCATGTGCTTTGTGGGTGAGGGGAGAAAATTTGAAGTAGTCAAAACTGCAGTAAAGAAAGCGATGGAAGAACTGTCAAAAAAAGAAATTTTGGCTAGCCAAAGCCCTTCAATGTTGGATGATGAATACTTTGATTTCACTGAACAACTGAGGAAAAAAGTGTTTGGTGCAGGTTAAGCAACTCAGTAAAATTCAAGACATTGTGTGGCCAGGAAATGAATTTGGAAAATGATTAACTTTCAGTGTGATTTTGCCTTTTTTTATTTCTTAACAAGGAAATCATTTCGTTTCATTGTATATTTGATTATTATTAACAAATAAAAATGAATCTTATTTCAAAAGCATTTTTTATTCTGAATCCGTATAAATCCGTAAAAATAATATCGATTCGATACTTTCGGATCGGATTGCAATTCGAATAATATTTTTCGAATTGCAATCCGATCCGAAAGTATCGAATCGGATTGCAATCCGAAAAAATAATCCGAAAAAATTTTAACGAATTTTTTTCCGATACATTTTTTTCGGATCAAACCAATCCGTAAGTAATTTGAACCGTTTAGCAAAGATAATTCGGTGCACAATCCGCAAACCGATAACGGATCGGCGGTCTCTAGTTGTAATTTATTCATTTGGCAATAAGGTAGTCATAAAAAAAGCCACAAACAATAAAGTTTTCAAATCGTTTTTTTTTACAGAAAACAAACTACCAGCTCAGTGACGCAAAGTTCAGTGACGAAACAAAATGATGAAATTAAAATCATTTTAAAAAGTTTTGTTATTTTGTAATAAATTTTAATTATACTCAGGTGAAAGTAGCATCGTAACAACGTTATCATTCTAAACATAAAAATAATGTGATTTTGATTAATCTTTGATTTTTCTTGAATAACTTAAAATTGAACTGAATCCATGTTCATTTTTTTGTTGTCTTGTATCGTTTTCTGACATGCTAACGCAAAATCTGCTGCTTACCTAATCTCGTATTGACTAGATTTAACTCTCAGGGCTGCGATTTGCTTAACAGTAGCTCCTATTCCGTCAACCACTCCTTTCCCGTGCATCGCTGCAAAGAAATGCCAGAGGAATTTTTTATGAAAACGTCTTTCAAACACAACCATTGCAGCCATAATGCTTTTGTTTTTGAACTGAGAAGTTGGCATTATCGCAGAACATGTGTACTTCTTTGACTTGATCAGTAATAAAGTGAAGGATTTTTTCAATGTACGGTATAACGGAAGACCACTGATCTCTATAATAACTGGATAGCGCAACTCCGAGCAAAACTTCTAATTTTTTGACGCCAAAATCGCCATATTGGAAAGCCCCAAAAATTTAATTCCCGTAAGCCTCAAGTTCTGTTTTTCGCCTTATCGCTTTAAATACACATATCAGATTTCAGCGTTTTGGGGCTTTCCAATATGGCGATTTTGGCGTCAATTTTGATATTAGAGATGCGCAATCCAGTTATTATAGAGATCAGTGCGGAAGACTTAGTATGATCAGTTGAATCTGAAACTATTGCAAATGTTTTTAACTCAATGTTCCAGACTGCTAGGGTCATGATAGAAACTTGATTTTGACCAATATGAGCCGCTTGTGGTTCATTTTGATAGAAACACCTAGCGTTTTCAGCCCAGTCAATTTGGATTACCGCAGTTTCAGAATTAACACTCATCGAAACCTCCTACAGTTTCTTAAAAATTGTTGATTGGTTTTTCTTTAAAAATGCGTGTTTAACGAACTTATCACGCATCGCTGATATGTGTTGGATGAGTTCTGTTACAGGAGACTTTTTTGAAATTTTTTAAATGCTTGCATGTGTTTTAGTTTCAGGCTTTCTCCACTCGTTCCAGGATATTTTGAAACCAAATGTATTATCAGTTTGCAAGTGTTTATCGAACTGTTTCATACCTTTGCATGCAACGCATTTGTCGTAGGCGCAATCGCATGTGTACGGTACACAAACAAAATTATTTATCATTTCAGATCCAACTTTGATTAAAGGCGCTTGAATTGATTTTGTTAATACATTTAAGGCAAATCGCATATCTTCATGCAAACTACAAACACAAACATTACGCGGAAAAATGATTGATTTAAAAGTTTTCTTTTTAGAGCGCGACTTTTTAAAACTCTTAATTTTACTTTAGCAGCATAAGCTGCTTTTTTATTAGGATCGGCTTTCAATTTTTCTCAATATCTCTTAGATCTTACTCTCGACATTTCTTTTTTTTTTCAGCATTCCGAGAAACATAATTAGCTTGGTGTTCTGCATAACGTTTTTTTTTTTTACTTCTAATTTTGACTCCATTTCTTAAAAATTTACAACTTTATAAGAAAATGTTAACATAAATCCAATAGTTTACTAATATTTACAAATAGCCTTTCACAATACTAAAATGCAAAAATTTATTCGAATTCGAAAAATTCGAAAACCCGCAACGAAATCTGATCATTTGGATGACATTTTGACTTCCTTACTGCGCTATTTTATAAAACGCTAATTATCCCGTCGGTGGGTTCAGTGACGCATTAGCTTTTAAACTATAACTATATGTTAATATAATGCTTTTTGACCAATTTTTTTTTAGTAATGATTAAAAGTTTACATTAAAATATATAATTTCTAAAAAAACCTCGCCATAAAGCATAATTTCATTGTGATAATTAAACTTTTTTAGCTTTAAGCTCAGTGACGTAACGTAATTTTTGCAGATGTGTATGTGACAAAAAAACACTTGAATTATTTTTAAAGAGTAAAAGTTTTTTTACTCAACACATATATGTAATCTCAAAGATTCATTCTAAACAAAAATGTGGATATGTTTTGTTTAAGATATTGCAATAACTCGCCCTCAAATTTTACTCACTTTTTCAAATAATAAAAAGAAAAAACAGTTGCTGACATTCATCAAATTTATCTACTCAATATTTTCAATGTGCTCAAATATTTTCTACTCAAAATTTATTTTAACAATAACTTTAAGGTGTTTAAACTACAATTAAAGAAAAAAAAAATTTTTGAAAAAAGAAATTTTTAAACACGAAATTTCTCTCTTCCATCGTGGAAATAGACATATAAATTGGGGCCCTGGAAATCGCTTCGGTTAGATTCGCGAATCAAATGTCGCTTCGATTCGAGATTCGATTCGAAAAAAATGATTCGAGTTCTTCGAATCATTTTTTTATTTAAATTACTTTATGCTTTCATACAAATGGCGTTAAAAAGTTTTCAAAATGTTAATATTTATGTTTTCAGAAAATTCAGCGGTAGAGTAATTTTGGAACGTAAACATACTTTTCATTCAAATGAATTATCGATTAGAGATTTAAACAGAGCGGAACGCAACTTAGTAAAGCAAAAGTTAGCTTTTATTTTTAGCGTTGTTAATGTTTGACTTCGCTTTCACTAAAGTAGTTTTAATTTCGATACTTTTTGCTTTGTGCTACATCGAGCTATTTTCACATCAAGCTATAACTTGACTTCCAAAATATTGGCTGTTAAAGAATTTTTTGAAAAAAAAGGAGTATTCTGGCAATGCAAACAAGAAAACTGCAAGAAATAGTATTCTGTTCAGGACACTGGAACTTTATCTCATCTATGGAACTATTTAAAACGTGACCATAATAAACTACACGTAGAAGCAACAAAAAAGCGCACGTCTGCTACTGAAAGAAAAAAGAATTCCAATAGCACAAGTAAGCAATCATCAAGTTCCTCGTTAAATTCGTATTTTATTCGACCTACAATAGATACAGATATTAAAAAAAAACTACGATCGTGCAGTGCTTAGATTTATAATTGAAGATGGAAGATCGTTTGAGACAACTTCTGGATCTGGCTTTATTAAACTGTGCTCGGTGCTTACTCAAGGGCAATATCATCCACCACACCCGACCACTTTATCTCGAAATTTAGGTGATATAGTCAATAATTTATATATTAACTTCCAACAAAGTGTAAAGAGCCAGTTTATCTCCAAACCTAACATCACTTTTGATAACTTTAAAACCGACAATGGCGATAACTTTCTTGTTTCTACTTGTCACTTTGTTTCATCATCTTGGGTTTTAGAATTATGCTGTTTATCAGTTGTAAATCTGGAAGAAATAAATGCTTGTCACAAAGGTACTTCCACTGAAGATTTTAAGAAACGTGCTGTCAAAATTTGACTTGACTTCAGATAAAATTTTCCTAGCTATAACTGATACTACTCCTAGTATGCCATTGTTGTTTCCTCGCAGCGAACACAACGTTTCAGTTCTACATTTTCTCTTCTCCTCCCAAAATCCTTTTACAAAATTTCTCCTCTATTTATACCGTATGCTTTTCCTAAAATATCCTAAAAATCGTCATAAATAACCGCAAACACATATTTACAATTCTTTGGTTATCACTGGTAAAAACTATTAAATTCATGAAGTAATTAAATGTTAGAGAACATTCCGCAACGGAATTACAGCAATCCACACTTACAATTTTTGGGATTGATTAGCTAGGCTGTTTTGCTCATAAACTGCAACTTTGTGTGAAATCAGCCAACCAATTCTTGTTTCATTAATTAGCAAGGCTCATAAAATAGTATGTTTTTTTCACTCATCATCGGTTGGACAGACAGCTCTCAAAAACTATCAGATTTCTCAAAGAAAACCTAAGTCAAAGCCTCAAATGGATGTGGAAACGCGCTTTAACAGCAATTCTAACTTATTGGAATGGATTTTAAAAAATCATGGTTCTATAGAAATTGCTCTAGTTGAGTGTTCACAAAAAAAAAGCTGTATGAAAGTGCTACCGACTTGTCTAACTGAAACACAAGTGCAATTACTGACAACAGTCACTCCTATTTTAAATGGAGTATTTGAAGCCACCACTATACTAAGTGCGGAAAAAAGCGTAAGCATTAGTTTATCCGTGCGTTAAAACTTTGAAAAATTATCTTCGCTTAATTGATAAAAGATCGATAGGTAAATATGTTGACGATCTTACTACGCAGTTGGAAATGAGGTTTAATTAAGTAAAGACTTTTTTCTTACCGCTACTTTCTTAGACCCTCGATTTAAATCAGAAATGTTTACTTTGGCAGATACAAATTGTAAAATCTCATCTAATGACATCTGAAAAAAAAACACGATTTAAATAATACTATGATTCACGCTAAAGTTCAACTCGAAGTAGTAAATTTGTCATCTGAAGCAAATGGAAGTTTTGATAAAATGTTTGAACGTATCACTAAAAATCGTATTCTACCAGAAAAAAGAACATTGGATCAGTAAATAAATTTTGAAACTACTGCATGCATCGAAGAGAAAACGTTGGGACGTTCAGAATGTTCTATTCTCTACTGGAAAAAAAACGTAACATATTCCCTTCATTATCCAAAGTCGCAACTGATTTACTTGGTGTTCAAGCTACAAATTGTTCATCTGAAAGAGTTAACTCTGTGGGAGGAGGAGTGATCGGCAGTCTTTCCAAGCAAAATGCGGAACGGTTATTTTGGGCTAGAAGTAACAAAAACAGTTTGTTCAAATAACATTAAAATTTTGTAATATTTTGTTTGGTAAATGTAAAAACAAAGATAAAAAACTTTTTTCAACTAGTAATTTGATTCGTGATTCGATTCAAAACTAAAAATGCCGATTCGCAGGGCCCATATATATATATATATATATATATATATATATATATATATATATATATATATATATATATATATATATATATATAT
>QPEY01000310.1:49599-62041 GCA_014706445.1 Hydra viridissima
TATTACGACTGCTTAATGAACAAGAAAGAAAAACTTGCAACCATGAACGTTATACGATCACATCTTCACGACGTCTACACTGAAGAAATCAACAAAGTAGCACTCAGCGCTAACGATGACAAAAGATTCATCTTGGAAGATGGAATACATACGCTAGCCATCGGACACTACAAAATCAGATCCATTCCTTAACATTGCAGAAAACAAACTATTTTAGAAATTAGAAAAAAACACCATCTTGCATGCTAGGCTTAAGTATAGGAATATATCAATGGCTCAGAATCCAATAACAATTCCCATTAAAACACGACGTCATCTTGCATGCTATGCTTAAGTATAGGAATATATCAATGGCTCAGAATCCGCTTTTCCTAGTAGTCACCTCAAACCAATTCTTTGCCTTCTTGCTAGTTTGCTTTGGGTCATTGTCCTGTTGAAATACCCAGGACTACGGCATTTCATAGTCTGTATACGGCATCATCTCTTTATCCAATATATCAACATAAATGTGTTGGTCCATAATAGTAGTAATGTGATGAATGGGCCCTACTCCGAAATAAGAAAAGCATGCTCATATCATTATACTACAACCTCCATGTTTAATAGTTTTGATGGTATATTTTGGATTGTATTCTGCATTCGGCGAGAGCCTTTTCCACCATAAAGCACAATCTTACTTTCGTCTGTCCATAAAACATTCCTCCATTTTTCGAGTGGCCAGCTTGAGTGTTTTTTAGCAAACGCAATACGCTTTACAACATGTTTAGCACATTGAAGTAGAACTTTTCTGGGGCTACAGGCTCTTAATCCATTAACTCGCAGACAACTCCGAACTGTTTGTAATGTTGCATCGATGTTTAAGTCCTTTTTCAGCTCGGTAGCTGTTTTAAAAGGTTCCTTTTTAACCTGTCGGACTAAGTGAATGGCCAGCAATCCTGAAATAGAACGTTTTCTACTACGTGTTTCAGGTTTTTCTTAAAATTTTGCATTTCTTATCATTTTATTGGAACACTCATCTAAACGCTATTTTCACAATTACTTTTTACCGTTACCAGAGTATTTTACAACAAAAGAGTGCGTGATGCTATTTTATTTTTCGGTCAGAATTGGCATTTTTGATTAAAATACAGCAACACCAAGCCATTTCTTTCCCAAAATGATTTGCTTTAGAAAGTAAACATGTTACCTAATATTTTAAACAGCAAGGCTTTAAAAAATTTTTATTTTGCATGGTGTTTTCTTAACAAAAAGATAACAAAAATACGCTGAGTGGTGCTATCGTATTTATTGTAAATATACATCAGCTTTTTCTTGATTTGGGGACAAAACTGATGCCTTATATCAAAGAAATTGGTGCCGTAAAAATGTCAATACTAACTTTTACATGATTTTTCAATAACCTTGATTTTGTCTGATAGGTATTCCACAGTAGGCTTGAATTGCATTTATACCATTGAAAACGGATAAAAAAAAAAAAATTGTCTTGAACTCCGTCATATTTATGCATTCCAGACAAAATTACCTATGCTGATTTTAAATCTGAAACCAGAATTGTGCAACCGCGTAAGAACCAAAAGCAAATAATTATATTTATCTAAAAGCAAAAGATTAGAATCTGCAAGAATCTATAGTCGCATCTGTAAGAACCTTTACGAATCTGTAAGCAAAAGCAAAATCATATATATGTCTCAGTTTAGTATCCTTTGTGTTGTGCATAATACAATCATGAAAGATGCACTTAAACACTTTTAGAAATGTATTATGCATTTGCTTTTTTTGTGTGGCTCTTTTCTTAAAACGCTTTTTCTTTGAACCACGGTGCTTGGTACGTAGTGTACCACTATTACTTGCTTTTAGTTCATATAGCCTTTTTTAACAAAACGTGCTAGTAGCTTCATATGGGTCGCAAATTGAACTCAAAGACAAAGCACCAGCATTGACAATATTCTGATGGTCTGATAGTGGTTGGATAACTACAGATTATTTTGCGGGTTTGGAACTTTATTAGTTATCTTACACGTTTAACAGAACACCAAGAACGAAAGATTGCGCTTCTTTTCTTCAATGGTCATTCAACACATAGCTCGAATTAATGAAATTGCAATTCTATCATTGCCATTACATACTTAATATAAGCTACAACCTCTAGGTAGATTGCTTTTCAAAGCCCTAGTTTCTGCATTTAATAATCCTTGTGATAAATGGATTCGAAACCATCCGTGGAGATGTATTACTCAATTTTAAGTGTCTCAGTTATTTAGAGAGGCTGAGAAGAAGGTTTTTGTTGGAAATTTCTGTTAACAGATTTAAAGAAACTAGAATATGGCCAGTTAACAGGTCAGAATTTTGTGCAAGAGGCTACAACGGGGAAAATGCGAAGTCGTCAGCCTGATCCGATTTCGGCATTTCGTAAATATCAATAATTTATGATCACCTTATAACAAAAGCGCGTTAATCAAGTTTTCAATTGACTATAGTGTTTTTGTAAAAATTTTGAACAGTAATTACAAATAAAGGGAGAATTTAACAAAAATAATATTTAGAATCTCCCGATGTTTTTCAGTGAGTGAAGAGTAATTATAAACTGTTTGCTGCTAATGTTTCTTCAGAAAAAATTACGAATCTTGCAAAACAATGCAGTAAGTCTGAGAGAGAGAGTTATACTTTAGAAAAGTTTATTTTTCCCTTCAATAAAGCTTAACAAACTATCTATTCTATTACCGAGTTGATTGTGAAGTAAAAAAGTTTACTTTAACCGAATTGTACCAAGTTGATCAAGTAGTACAAATGTTTGATTTTTAACGAATAATACCGAGTTGATCATGCAGTAAAAACGATCATTTTTTTACCGAATAGTACGGAGTTGATTGTGTAGCAAATATGTTTATTTTTTTACCGAATTATACCGAGTTGATCATGCAGTATGTCTAAGTTTTTAGTTTTCAAAAATTATTCTCTAAATAATTAAAGCTTATTTTATTTTTTTTTTTTTTTTTATTTTTTTTTTTATAAAAGAGTTTACCTGAGAGATTACCACTCTTATGAATTCAAGCACAGCATAATAAATAATGATTTCGTTGAAATAAATGAGAAGAGTAAAAAGACTTTATACCCAATCAGTTTTAACCCCAGTTGATTCTCCTTCTAAAGTCTAATTCAAGCTCTCTTTTGTGGACTCAAAGTGGTGAAAAAATAAATAATAGTAGCATGAAGTTATAATTTCAATAACCAAACATCCATATTATAAAGTTTTGTCACTTTACTTGTTCTTTTATGTTTCGGCTAGTTATAGTTTAGAGTTATAGAGGATTGAGTGTGTAAGGGTGATGCCTCCTGGTTTTGTATATTGTTAGCTGTCTGACTTTTCTATGATTTGCGCATACTTTTCTTTGCGAGCGATATTCCTTCTTTAAATTCAAATGGTAAAAATCTTTTCCCTTTAAATACTGTTATCGCCTATAAAAATTTTTTAATAATAAGCTATAAAAAAAAAAATAAAATAATTCTTAATCTGTCTTCTTTTCTCTTACGTCCTTTATTTCATGTATTGAATTATGAATCTCCCTACCCATGTATGCCCATCTGTATGTCCCCAATTACTGAAACTTGCCTTCGTTACTTCAAACTCTTTCAAATCCTCCTTTCAATCTTCTTTGTTTGTCATTACATGTTTTTAGCTTTCCTGTTGTCTTTGCATCTGTTTAGTCTTTTTTATATTAGGTCGTTTGTTTTGGCTTTTGGTGTCTTTTATTTTTGTTTGTAAGTCAAACTGTTACAAATGGCATCTTGTTTAAAACTACCTTTTAGAATGAGCATCCTCACGATGTTACTAATTAATGCTTATCTTTTTCCTTTTTCAAACTTTATTTCTTTAGCTTAGTTTACATATATAGACTTGTTTGTTTGTTTGTTTTTTTTTCAACAAGATTAGTTATCAAATTGCAACAAATGCAGCATCGGCACTTAGTGCTGTCTACCAAACATGTTAACAGGTTTGGCAATTTATCTTTTATCTCGATACGGCTTACACTCCTAAATTTTGTGATTAGTGATTGCCACTAGGAATTTAGAAGTTCCTTCTAAATCTCTAGTGGAAATCACTAATCAAAAAATGACATCCACCTTTAGAAAAGGACATCCAGCTTTTTTCGGAGTACAGCTAACACGTTAAATAAATTTTAGGTATCATTTTTATATCTCTTAGGAATATTGTTTATATCAGTAAAGGTAAAAAGTGATCAAAAAGTGTCTTGTACACAATTAAATACAGCATACTTGGAGAATGATTGTTGAAAAGGTTTAAAGAAAGATAATTAAAAGGTTTAAAAAAAAAAAAAAACACTTAAAAAAAATATTAAGAAGCGATTTCAAGAAAATAGTTGAAAAATAAACTGCAAGGCGACTAGCTGGACGACTATAAACTTCAATACATGATCAACAAGAAAGATAATGGAATGATTATGGTAATATTTAACAAAAGAATTGAAAAAAGGTTCATAGAAAATAAAAGTAAGGAGATTGTGGATAGAATTTAGAGTAAGAAAGGGAATAACCCTGAAAAAAAAAAAAAGAGAGAATGATCGTGGAAAGCACATTGCTTTCAAAATGACAATGGAAATATTTGTTTGGAATAACAATTATTGAAAAGTTAAGTGGAGGAGGAAAGATTGTTCGCTACAAATATTTAGCTTAACAAAAGATAAGGTTGGTGAAAAGCATTTATTGGAACAAATGATATAAAATATAGAATGAGTTTAGGTTTGGAAAAGAGAATGGATGAGAATTAAAAAAACGGTCACTTAATAGATTTAAAGGAATGATTGTGGAAAATATTTTGTACTTGGAAAAATAATCAAATATGTTATTTTTTGTAACATTTTCAAACCTCATATACCAGTGTGAAAATCTATGGAAAAAGAATCTCGAAGTAAAGTGTAGCAACTCTCTGACAACTTAAATCTTGTAATCAAGATATTCAAATTACTAAGAGAAAGTATAAACTAAGCTTATAAATAAAAGTGTGGAGTGCCTTAACAAGCCAAGGGTTTAAACATTTTTGAATGAAAGCGTTAAGGACGGTTATTGAATTTCTTTTTAATAGTAAAGTTTCGTTTAAAAATATTGCTTTTCGGCACAAGAAATTAAAATAGTTTAAACTTTGTATCAATAACGCTCAGATTTCTTTCAAGGGACCCATAATGTCAAAAGAGTTCAATTTTTTCTTTCCAGATAACAGGACTAGAGTTATTGAAACTGAAAAGTAACGGAAGTCGAGATATGACGTGACATAGTTTGCGACGAGTGATTTTACAAGCACAAAGAATCTTGAATTAACCACAATAAAAAGAGAAAAGTAAAATATAAAATATAATAGCAAATAAATCAAAACTGTGCTGACGTTAAATACTGAATCAATAGGGTGTGGCATTCATGTAACTTGGTACTTGAAAATATTACCGTCGACGAACAACGACACTTAGTATCCTGAACTGCAAACACGATGGCAAGCGAATCACCATAGCGAAGATGCAGAATTTAAATCATCACTGTCATTGATTTCTCCAATCAATCATTAGTTTTGTTTGCAGTTAATAGTTGATACCTGTGAAGTTGGGGTTGAGAGGACTACGCAGAAAGGTTCTACATCTAAAGTCGAACAGTGAAGATTGATAAAAGATTCAGTGCTTGTAACAAAGTATTTGCCTCATAACTCCAAAATGATTGATAATGATTAAGTTTTTTCAACAATGACGATTATCCTTAAAAAACTTTAATAATGTAGTTCAATTTTGTTGACGCAACCCTAACAATGCTTTAACCATAAGTACACCATTTTAAACTATCACCATTTAATTCATTAACTGATTATACTGCTCAATTAGTATGCTGTTTTCTAATTATAAACTTAAGTTGTGTTTATTAGTGTAACAATATTTACTTATTGACATTGACAACCATTTGATTTATAGCTTCGCTTTAAAACTTCTTTTGCTGTTCTCTCACTTTTAACAGACTTAGGTCAGTCTGACTTTAAACGTGTCAATTCAACTTGCGCCATCATTTTCTCTACAAAAAAGCGTTTTCACATGAATTAAAAACAAGTTAACAATGTGGCTGATGGTCTTCATATTGGTGTTATGACATTGCATCTTCCTTTGGCTCAACTAAAATCAATGACAGACGATTAAAAAAACTCTGAAAACTAGAAAATTTGATTATTCAAAGTCACTGTGCCAGTCAGTAAATACTTTCAAAAACTCTTTAATAGGTAAATAGGAATTTTGTTCCTTCAAGAATATCGTTGAAAACCATTGTCAGGGTTTTCTGCCACAAACTTATTGGGTGTTACATTCTTAAATTTATGCTGCGTGAGTATTTTTATTGAGAGCATGAAGAATATAGATCAAGAAAATTGATGTGAACAAACACTTTGATGACGTATTTGTTCTTGTGAATTAAAACAATTTTTCACAATGTATACTGGTTCATGTACTGGACGGGATATGAAATTGTGATTAGAGTTAACATGCAACAAAAATGTTTGTGATCGCATTTTTTTAAACTTTTGGTTTTTTTAATGCTTGAAGAGATTAGAAAATCCGGAACACCACTAAATGCTTTTGCTGATAAAAAGGGCCTGAATGATTTCTGTAGTAGCTATTAGAAAAAATGTAGTTTTTTCGTTTTCAAACATGTACGTTTGTTGCTTTTAACCAAGTATAGTTGAAGTTAATGAGCAAGAGACTTTTGAGAAACGGCCTTTTAAAAACAATCTTTTTTGTTATTTTAATGCTCGAAGACATTACGTAGAAGGTTGTGCTTGCAGTTTAATACAATCGACAAGATTTACAAGCATTTAGCGTACAATCGAATTTTGAGCGATTTAGAAAAGACGACTACACTAGGATTAAATAGCATGGGAAAATCTCATGATTGTATTCCTGTTAAAGCATCATCATTTCCCGCCACTTAAGATAAAGCAGTATACTTTCTTTGTGCTCTAATCATGTCAACCTTTGTGCCCATGTAGTCCGGAAAAGCTGTTTGAAGAAAATTGCAGCTCATTAGCATCTTTCGCAGTATGAAGCTCATTAAAATCCATCGCGGTGTGAAGCATTTGATAAACATGCCCCTAAAATAAAACATATGAGTATTAGTTTTCGCATTTTGAAAGTAACTGACACCAGCGACAAAAACAGCGAAGAGAAGCTAGTGACGTTTGAAGACCCTGATTGGAAGCGTTGTTGGACCAATATTTAGGTCAAATTCGTTAAGCAAATTCAAACTGTCTCAAGGTCATGGGTATGGTGCAAAAACAAGGAAACTGGGTTCTGTATGAACTCAGCTAAAAAATGTAAAACGCCATTTTTTCACGTGCGAGCAGTTGCTCCTAAAACAAAACCGAAATTGTGTTTTGCACCGTGCTGTGACTAGGGGTAAAATGTAGACTTACTATAATAACCCAAAGCGCAGAAAAATTAGGGATTACCCCGTCCAATCATCATAGTCAACACCAAAAACGAACATTTGTGACAAGAAGCTATTGCTATGCTTATGGAGAGACCGCTCAAGAGCGATCCACTCTGAGCAACTAACAAAACCATCATTTAAGAATGTCACCAACACCGATTGATAAAATTGAGCTGAGCATTGACGCTCAAATGCCTTTACAATTCCACGACAACGCTTGGCTACAAGCTGTAAAAGTTGTCTAGGACACTTTTGAGACGCTTCAATGGAATGTTTTGCTCCACTTGCCACATCCAATAGACATTGGTCCTTCGGATTACCACTCTTTACAGCAGACAATTATAGTCTGGTCTAGCAATCTCTATCTAATCACGAAGAAACCAAAGCTTTGGTTGATTCTCGGATTGCCTTAAAATGACAAAAGATACTTTCAAAGCCGAATGCGTATGCCGCTTGAAAAATGTGGAAAAGTTGTAGCTAGCATCGGACAATACTTTGAATAAAAATTTCCAATTTCAAAGTTGCTGAGCCGGTAACTGTATTAGATACCTTAGCCAGCAATTTGATTAGTTAGCCTTTACCTAGTTTTTCAACAGAACGACCCATTACTAAGCAACCTACGGAAAGAATAGCGCTGGTATTGAAGCCATGAACAGAAAGATCAAAGCGTCGAGCAGTTTAAAAAACGCTCCAGCAATCACTTACGATGACAAGATCATTATCTGATATTTAAGAACAAATCATTTAGTAATCTTTCTGTAACTTCATGACGCAAATAGCAACTATGGAAGTCCTAAAGGCTTCTAAAATATGACCGCCAAACGGCACAGAGTAAAAACCGTAGCATTTTTGGATAACACACTCAGCTATATACTCTGTTTGTTCGACGGGAGAAACAGGAACAGAGCTATGAACTAGATAGACTGCTGCGTAAAATATACAGTCAGAGAAATAAGTATCCGAACAAAACATTTTATTGTGAAAAATAAACTTTGTCAGGTTATTTCAGAAAAACATATGTTTTTGATAAATACTTTTATAATTATTCTAAAAGCAAATTTAATTACGATTTTATGTTGCAAAAAATTAATCAAAGGTAATTAACTTGCGTTGCTAAAGTTTAACGGTTCTCGAAGGAGTGTTAAAACTTCAATGAAAAATAATTATCCGAACATGTTGTTTTGTAAACGAAGTTTTGAAATTGATTATTAAAAAAAGTTTTTAAACCAATGGTTTTAGAAATATTGTTGTTTTACAACGAGTAATTTTTAATAATTGACTGATATTTTTTTAAATTCATTTGATTTACCATTGATATCATCAAGTATGGGAGTTAAAACCAAGGAATGGTCCCAAGCTCAGCGCAATTTGGTTATTGACTTGTTCAAGCAAGGTAAAACGTTTAGGTCGATAAATAAAGCGACTGGAATGGCATTAGGAACCATCAGCGATCTGGTTAAAAAGTATAATATGTTTGGATATGTGCAAAATCAGCCCAGATGCGGAGCAAAGCGTAAAACAACATCAAGAATAGATCGACAAATTGTAAAGATGGTGCAAAAAAACCGTTTTTTATCAGCACCAAAAGTGTCAAGCCTCCTTGAGAAAGATTTTGGGTTAAAAGTGAGCTCATGTACTATTCGAAATCGATTGAAAGAAAGTGGATTCAAAGCAAGAGTTCCACGCAAGAAACCATCCCTTTCAAAAATCCATCGAAAACGAAGACTTGCATTTGCTAAAAAATATGTAAATATGCCGGTATCATTCTGGAGGAAAGTTTTGTGGACGGACGAGTCAAAATTTAATCTTGTGAAGTCCGATGGAGCTCAAAAAGTTTGGAGAAAAAAAGGGGAAGCATTCACACTCAGTTGTATTCGAGGCACAGTAAAATTTAGTGGAGGCAATGTTATGGTATGGGGATCGATGGCTTGGAACGGAACAGGAAAACTGGAGTTTATTGATGGAATTATGGACTCTGAGGTTTATGTTAAAATTCTCAATAAAAATCTTCTGGCTTCAACTAAAAAACTGCGATTAGGAAAGCATTTTATCTTCCAACAAGACAATGACCCTAAACATACGTCAAAGAAAGCAAAAGAGTTTTTCATCCAAAAGCAAATTGAGTTACTTGAATGGCCTGCGCAAAGTCCAGATCTCAATCCAATTGAACATCTCTGGGCAATTCTGGATAAAAAATGTGGCACACGATGTCTAAAAAGAAAAGAAGATTTAAAAATCATGCTCCAAGAAGCTTGGGCTGATATCGACTCAGATACGACAAAGAAATTAGTTGAATCGATGCCATGTCGACTTGGAGAAGTCATAAAAGCTAAAGGCGGTCCAACTCGATATTAAAAAGTCAAAAAAATAATTACTCGGAGAAACGTTAATCTTTAAGCCTTAATCTTTAAAATTTTGTTCGGATACTTATTTAATGCTAAAAAATTGCATAGTTTAAATGTATCTTAATTTTTTATCAATTAAATATTATTATTGATATTTTTTTTTTGCATATTGAATTCGTAATAAAATTTTCTTTCAGAATAATCATTTCTTTTATTTCTATAAAGTTTTTTTTTTTCGGAAAAAACCTGACAAAGTTTATTTTCCATAAAAAAATCTTTTGTTCGGATACTTATTTCTCTCACTGTGCGTCATGTTAAGGTCCAGCAATTTTATTAACTTGCAAAGACTCATTGATATCTTACACTGCTGGAGAATATAACTATTAATAGAACAACACTTTTATTGACAATGGATGCTCAAGTTGTTGAAATTTAAATATTCTTAATCCAGCTTTAATGACACTGAACGATTATTTCTTTAAAGCACGAACGATAGTATAATGATTGTACGAGTATGATATATCTATTAGATGATTATGAGATGGGTTCGCTATCTAATTTTTTTTTCTTTCTGCGCAAAATTTTTCATTTGTTTTTATGCCATTTTTTTAAAATTAGATACGTGGAGAATAATAATGTTGCTTCTAAAAGAATATTTTTTGCATAACTTACCAAACCATTTTCTGTTTCTTGTTATCGCTGAACCATGTCGCATTGAATATATCAGATACTTGATTTCGCGCCAATTGTTAATTTTTCGGTTTTATTTGAACTGAAACGTTGAAGTTTTGACCGTTTTAAGGTCAAAAACAACAACAACAAAAATCTAATTAGGAATGATTTTGTAAATAGTGTTGCTGACCCTGTTCATTTTTGAGACAACAAAAAGAATGCTCAAGACAGAAATTATTAAAAACAATAAACTAGTCAAAAGGAAATCTCTCTTTTCTAAACCGATCATTTGGAAATGAATAGAAAAGGGTAAGTATAACATTTAATTACAAATCTCGCTATTATCTCACAAGCATAGTTATGGTTAAAACCCGCACGCGCCCTGGCATTTGTAGAAATATCCGTCACAATGGTCATCACGACCACAACTTTTCTCACCAAGTTTTGCCTTCCTGTTTGTCCAACACCACATCTTGCCCAATCCCTAAAACATATCGCAAAAAGAACACTAGTTAAAGCAATTGTTAACCCAACGCAAATTGTTAACGCAATTGTAAACGCATTAGTTAACGCAAATGCGGATGGCACGAGCTGAATTATTTTCAAAAGTATATATATATATATTACTCCGTTGTTAGTTATACCTAATTCCGATCGGATGTTTTAGAAAATTAACGTCAAAAGTTTATGGAAAAAGAATAATTGGCAGATGCTCATTTTAAATTTACCGCAGCATTAAGCTGAAAGGTTTTATTTACATTTTATTTTTAAATCATAATGAGAAGCTTTAAACAACCGTTTTAGTATATTTATGGAAATTATTACGTTACAATATGCCCAACATTTGGATTTGTAACAGCCGTATTCCACGTCAAAACCGCTTACTGGATCAGTACCATGTTTATTATATTCTGCGAACATAACAATTGCAAGGGCGAAAACAACAAACAGGAGTTGAGTCAATCTCATTTTATCTTTTATGCCAAACTAAATAGAAATAACCTGGTGAAAAATATTTACTCAATACATCAGTTTAAAACAGTGCATACCCACACCTCAACAATATGAAGCTGGAGAAAAAGAACATTCGTTTCACGAGTTACTAAAACCTCTTCAAACAGTGCAAATGATTGCATTCATTGAAAAGTCACATTTATATACGTTTAGGAGTACTGGAGAGAGAATTTTAATTAAACACATCTTATAAAAAAAGCAAAACTATAATCCAATATTTTCTCAAACAACTAAATTAAAGCTATGCCTTTGCTGTAAGATGACTCTTTATTCAACGTATTGTTTCTAAAAAATAAACCTTTAAAATTGGTTAAAAATTAATTCTTTTTATAATTGTGCGTCTGTTTAAAATTGAGCTTTTAATCTTCACTTCCTTTAACATAAGCGCATTTTATTTTTTGATGAATTTCTTTGTTAACTTTGTTCCAATAGTAAGTAACATTAATGTCTTTTAAAGAAAGAAGGGACAAACAAAAAGTATTGAATTTAAAATTACTTTAGTGAAAGCGAAGTCAAACATCAACTACGCAAAAAAAAAAGCTGGCTTTGGCGTTACAAAGATGCGTTTCGCTTTGTTTTAATCCCTAATCGACAATTAATTTTAAAATAAGTACGTTTAGGTTCCAAAATTACTCTACCGCTGAAAATTCTGATATCATAAATATTGATAATTTGAAAACTTTTTAACGCCGTTTATATGAAAAAATAAAATAGTTTAATTCAATAATGACTCGAAGAACTCGAATCACATTTTTTGAATGGAATCTTGAATCAAAGCGTCATTTGATTCGCGAATTGAATCGAATCGAAGCGATTTGCAGGACCATAATATATATATATATATATATATATATATATATATATATATATATATATATATATATATATATATATATATATATATATATATATATATATATATATATATATATATATATATA
>QPEY01000310.1:76558-94359 GCA_014706445.1 Hydra viridissima
ATTCATCATTTTAAAAGAAGAAAAGTGTTTGTGAACGACATGGATGAAATATGGGCTGCAGATTTGGTTGACATGCAATCGTTTTCAAAATTCAACAACGGGGTAAAATATTTGCTCATGGTGATCGACGTGTTTTCAAAGTATGGATGGATTGTACCGTTAAAGAGTAAAACTGGAGTTGATGTAGCTAACGCTCTAAGCAAAATATTTGAGGAGAGAAAGTGTACAAAGATGTGGGTGGATAAAGGTAAAGAGTTTTATAACAAGCATGTGAAAGCGTTGGGAGTGCAATTGTATTCCACTGAAAACGAGGAAAAAAGTTCTGTTGTTGAACGATGGAATAGAACGATGAAAGAGAGAATGTTTAAATATTTTTCAGCCAACAATACCAATAAATACATTGACGTATTAGATGAAATGGTGAAAAATTACAACAACACAAAGCACTCTTCTATCAAAATGACTCCAGTGGAAGCTAGCGATGAAAATAATAAAGGTAGGGTATGGTGGAACCTGAATGGAAAGACGCAAACAGAAAGAGCAGGACCAAAATTTTCAATGGGTGACAAAGTGAGGATCGTAAAAAAAAAGTCTCATTTTGAAAAGGGGTGGCAACCACATATGCTCCAGCAATCACAAGCATATAAATTATGATCAATACATTCATCATATAATATATGACAAGCACTTTTACCACACCAATCCGAATATACTGATACAACAACAACCAGCAGCCACAAAAGCAACATATCAAAAGAATTAAAAAAAAAAAAAAACACAAATTTATATTGAATTAAACAAAACCTTATAATACGAAAGATTTACAAATTACTTACCGACCAACCCTCCTATAATACTATGAGATATATATATTTTTTATATTTAACCACCGACCGACCATCCATATCTAATACTATGAGATATATAGCGATTATATATATATAATCGCTATATATCTCATAGTATTAGATATTGATGGTTAACCACCGACCGACCATCCATATCTAATACTATGAGATATATAGCGATTATATATATATTCTTTTTATAAATAACCACCGACCGACCATCCACCACGATCGTGGTGGATGGTCGGTCGACGCCATACCACGATTCAATTTTCACATGGGGGACGACTTTTATTTTCAAATTCCACCAGGGTTTAATCCTAATGGACCGCAATTTAGTAATAAAAAGGTTAATCCGAATAAAGTGTTGAAGGTCGCCCCTGGATGGGATAATCAGATATTTGGAGTAAATGAAAGAAATTTTAAAGATCCTGTTTCTGCTCGTATTGCTGAAAGTGTTGTTACTGGTTTAACTGGTGCTTTTAATCCTAAAACTGTATTAAATGTTGGAAATACTATTAAAAATGTTGCTTCTAATGTTAAATTACCTGCTATTAGTGATGGTAGGCGTATTTTAAAAGATTTATTGTTACCTAAAAATGAAATTGGTTCTTATGAGCGTATTGCTTTAAAGGAACTTGGTAAACGTAGACCTACTAATGTTTTGGAAGATATGTTGTATGGTGATTCTGATTGGAGTGGTTCTTCCTCAAGTTTGAGTTCTATTAGTTCTAATAGTTCTGCTTCATCTAATATTTCTCGAAGTTCTAATGGTAGTAATTTATGGAATTTTCATTCAGATTATCAACCGGTGCCTACAACTGATATTCCAGATTATATGAGATTAAAAAGAGTTAAGTATGAGTCTTTGTTTCAGCCGAATGACATTCCTTTATTAAAAGGGGGTAGTGTTTCTAAAAAGGTCGGTCGGTATGAATTGATGTCACATAAGGAGATTCCTATGTTTTTTAATCACTTACCTAATATGGGTGTTAAAAGGCATGATGGGTATAATATACCTATAAATTCAACAGATGGTGTTTTTGATGTCTTTTCAAATGGTTTTGAAGATAGAAAGAAGGTATTTTCAGAGAATAAGAAGAAACTTCGTTCATCCAAGCGGAAGAAAAGGTTGGTCTCATCGAGGTTTTCATTCAACTAATGGCGGAGCAACCACCGAATCGGGAGCCATCCGCGTCACCAGATTTCGTTATAGAAAGAGGATTTGATCCTTCTCATGGTTATTATGATGAATTTACTATTGAGAAGAGTTTATATTTTTATTGTAGTGTAACTTCTGGTTCTGTTAATGATATATATTATTTTCCTGTGTCTTATCCTAATTTATGGGCAGATATTGATCAATATTTTCCTGTTGCTGATGGTATATTTTATGTTGATAAAAAGGTGTCTTGTGAAGTTTTGGATGTTCGTGTTGAGAATCAATTGAAAACGTCTCAGAATACTGTTGTTCCTTTGGAGATGTCTAATATTGGTATTCGTTTTTTTGATGTTGAAGGTGATCAAATGATTACTGATAATATTTATCCATTGTTTGATGTTGCTGATTGGAAGAAAATTCAAGATATGAAATTAAAGAGTAATGATAAGAAACCGTCTGTATTGCCAACTCTAAAATTATATGAGGATTCGATATTTTTTGATGATAAAGATCGTAAACCTGTAAATACTAGATTTTCGAATGTTATTAGTACTAAAGACCCGCGTTTTAAAGAAAGGAACAATGTTGCTGAGAAGGTTATTTATTATTCTGAATGGATTAATGACATTGGATTGAGGAAACCTATTAAATTGTTATTTAATGATCCTAATTCTGTGCGTAAATTTAAATTTGTCAATACTCAAGGTAATTCTTGTGGACAATTTGTTCAGTCTGATCAAACGTTAGCTGTTCAGAAGAAAGAAGGTTTTTTTGATCAAAGTTGGAATGTTTTAAATACTTATCCTGTTGATTATAGATTTGGTCATATTGAAATGCCTCATCATGGTTTAAAAAATTTGTTAGCTCGTAGTATTATTAGTGTTAACGATGATAAACGTAAAGATATTCAATATCCTGTTGGTTTGCATAGGTGTTATTGGCAGGATTCTGGTGAAAAAGAGTATGCTGCTGGTAATTTGGATTGTGTTTTTGCTGCTATTACACCTTATTGTACTGATTCTAAAGAGCCATTTGGTAATGAGCAGTGTTTTGATACGTTTTTGCAACCATATTCGGAATTTGATAGAAGTGCTGTGTTATGGAAAAATAGACAGAATTATGATTGTATTGCTGGTGATACTTTTGTTGAAAGTACTTGTAATACTTACTGGAATAATTTACCTAATGTTATGCCTTTTTCTGGTAATAAAAATTGCAAAATGTTAATGTTTTGTGTTGATCCTGCGTATAGTGAAGGTGAAATATTGCCTACTACTGTTCGTGGTCGTATTAGACTTACCCATACTGTGCAAGTTTATAAACGTGAATGGGTGTTCGATCGTATGAAGTTGAATCCTCCTGATCCTAATTATACAAGAGCTAATCATATGCAATGTAAATTTGGTTCAGATTCCACTTTTATTACTACTACTATGCCTTCACCTTTTGTTAAGGGGAATCCTCAATTGACATTTTTGAATTGTTATCAGAAAGTATTTTTACCGGCTTTTACAACTATGTTTATTGGAGTTGTCAATGATGACGATGAAACTGATGAGCCATCGAATAAACGATATAAAGTTTAAAAATGTATTTCATTTATATGTTTGTTGAATACATTTTCATTTACAATTGTTTTTTCTTTACGTGCTTTAGATAATATAAACAGTAATTCAGGATTGAGCTTTGCGTACTCTGATAACTCCTCTTCTTTTATCCAGTCAAATAGTGGTTTTCCTAAGAAGAGTATGACGCAGCGATTTTCAAATGCTTTATACTCATTTGCGTGCCATTTAAGTATATCCTCTTTGTTATCGCTGTTCATAGTTATCATGACGGGATGCGGGTCAACAGGTAGTGGATCTTTATATTTTATGTCCGTGGTTAGGGTGGGCGCACCTTCTAGCAATTGTTTCATTAATTGTACTACTCCAGCATGCTCGAATATGAATTCATCGCACCTGTAAACTATACAATTAACTAATGATTGCAGAAGGAAAGGCGATGGATTTGCGCTCATAGGACAATTCCAATAACCTATTTCATGAGGTAGGAATCCCCCATATAATAGGTTAGCGAAAAAAGATTTTCCACCATCTGATGTCCCGCATAAGATCAATCCTTTTTTTTTTAAAATTTTCATTAAATAAAAAACGTGCTAATAATGTAATTAATCTATTTACAGTGAGCATATTTTGCTGTGCAATATTGCGCAAAATATATATGACCGCGCCAAGTCTGCTTTTGTCTGTACATTCTACGATTCGTGTTAATATAATATTGCTATCTCCGTGTTGTAAATAGTTTTGTCTGAATATAGTTTTTTTAATTGATTCTAAGTCTCCTGTCATCATTCTTTCTAGGAGTCTTAGATTTCCGCATTCTTTTAATTTCAAGTCATACTGTCTGCTGTTCATAATTTTGTTTTTGACTAAATAGTCTATAAACAGCTCTCTAGTTTGACTTTTTTTGGTTTTGCGTTCAGTTTTAATTGTGTTTACATTATTTGCATTACATTCTATTATACAGTTATTATTAATATGTTTAAATAATTTTTTCAAAGTATTTAAGCACGTTATTGAAATAAGTACGGTCATTAACGTGCTTAATTTCAATTGATGTGCTACAACTGGTGCATGTAGATCCATACCTTCTTGTGTTGATTTCGTTACATCCTCGACATCCGTATCGTCTTGATTTGAAAAATCGTCTTCGGATAGCGAGTGACATTTTTTCGAAGCATCTGTCTTTTGGTGTGAGAATTTGAACCCCAACCAGGACGTGAGTGTGTTCTTTCCCATCGTATTTTGATGTTCTTCCGTCTGCATATTCACATTTCTGATGTGTTTTTTGCCTGATTGGGGCGCAGCATACTGTTGAGGAGGTGTAATCAAACCATATGGATTCATTTGGTTTTCCGGTATAGATGACGTACAATGTCAAATCCTCTGGATAGATCTGAATTAAATATAAATAATTCCTATAAAGAGTATTTTGGAAATGTTCTTTTATAAATTTGTATTTAAAAAGAATATATTTAAACTTACTGTTTTATCTAATTCCATTAGTGGTGTGTCCATTATTTTATCTAATTCAGTTGAGTTTGATTTGTTCTTATCTTCTGTGACTGTTACGTTTTCATCTTCGTCGTCAGATATTTCAACGATGTTTGTTTGTTTTGGTTTGTCTTTTGCGTCTTTACTTCCACATTGGTTCATATCGTCTGCCAGTAATTGGTCTAATTGGCTTTCTGTTATTCCCAATTCATCCGACATCATTGGTTTTATTTCTTGTGCTTGTTTAGCGTATTCATTTGCTTCTTTTGAATCTAGAGTAGTATAGCTTAATTCCATTAAGATTTCATGAGCTTCCATTTGATTGTTGCAGGTTTCGAGCATTTGTTTTAAATTTTTGATTTTTCTTTCTCTTGCTCTTACTACTTCAATTGGTATATTTGATTTTCTTTTTACTACTTTCGTGTTAACCATTTTAAATTTAAAAGATATGATACAGCTTTTAGTGTTATTCGTTTGTTGTTTTCGTGCTTTATGAAATTGATTTAGTTTATTTCGTATTTATATACTGGATTATAGTAATCCTTTTTCTTATTGGTCGGAATCTAGTTTAAAACCGGTTCTATTCAAAAACCTTATATTACGAAACCTTTACAAATTACTCACCGACCACCCGCCCGACCATCCCCGCCGGCCGCTATACTATGAGATCTCATAGCGGCGGCGGCCGGCGGGGATGGTCGGGCGGGTGGTCGGTGAGTAATTTGTAAAGGTTTCGTAATATAGGGTTTTTGAAAAGAACCGGTTGGACTGAAGAGGTTTTTACCGTGTTAAATGTTCAGCATACGAATCCACCCACGTATAAAATCGCTGATGCTAACGGTGAAGAAATTAAAGGTACATTTTATGAACAAGAAATGCAAAAGACCAATCAAGACATATTTAGAATTGAAAAAGTCATTCGAAAGCAAAAGAACAGATCTTTAGTCAAATGGTTTGGATATCCAGATTCATTCAACTCTTGGGTAGATCATAAAGAATTGATTTCTCTGAAAAAATGAGTTAAATAATTTTCTTTTCTATATAAAAGAAATGAATTTTATTACAATTGAAAATTTTGATGAGAGCAAATTATCAGTTGGAGAAATTTACGCAGCAACAAAACCAGTAGTCTATCAAAAAGTGCCAGTAAAATATTCTTATCCAACTGGAGATGGTCCTCTTGTATTACGAACACCTACATTATTTTCGTATGGTGTGTGTGAGAATAAAGATCCGGTAACACAAAAATTGACTGGGTATTCCATGTCCTTTGTTTGCTTTGATGCTAAAAAGGGTAAAACTGAAGAAGAAGCAAAGTTTATTAGCACAATGGAAAAGATTACTTTGTTTATTAGAGGTGAAGTAGATAAATTGTCATCCAAACTTAAAAAAGGAGGAAGAAGAAAGCAAATTAACTCTAACGAATTGAGTATTTTAAAATATAAAGCTGACCATGCTGATGCAGCGCCAGTGTTTTATGCTAAAATGTATATAACTAAAAATGAAGACGAAATATTCATTACTTCTACATTTCATAGAAAGAAAACAGCTCTTGATATAAAAAATGGAGTCAAAGGAGAACGTAATAATAAAAATTTGGTCTTATCTTCTGGACATGGTTTTATCAATCAACGATGTTACGCTATTGGAGGACTTAGAATTGATGGGGTGTATATTGGTCCTTCGATTGTGTCTATTCAAGTTAAACTGTCCGAAGCCATCATCGTAAAAAATGCATCTTTACCTCATAGCATCATGATGTGTGAAAACTTGGATTTGGGAGAAATGGATTCTGACGAGGAAATGTAAAAAGCACAAAAAACTGAAAATAAAACGACTTAAAACATTTTATTTTCATATTAAAAAAATGCATGCCCCACACAAGTTGTTTAAAAACAGCGCCTCAGCAGAGATTCACAATTTTAATTTCCATCTGAGTCATTTAGAGGATAGAATCAAAGAGTTGGAACGAAAAAATACAAAAAACATTATTGTAACAAAGAAAAAGTTGGATTATCCTACCTATTTCAACATCAACAGACAGCACGAGATTTTTGCTCAACAAGACATTAAATTTCCTCCTGTATCTCACAAGCAGATATCGTTGTCCGTAGGTTTACAATTAGACAAAGGAATTGCTGTCGTCACTTTGATGAATAAAATAAGCAATCAATTGAATTATTTCAAAAACGATGCTATTTTTTCCGAGTCTGTGGATGACATAGTTATGACCATACACAATTATAACAACCAGGAAGTCACCGTTAAAAAAGGTGAAAAGCTTTGTAAAATAAACTACATCGATTCGAATTAAAAAAAATGTGTCTTTGTTAAAAAGATGGAAATAATAAAAAACACTGAAAAAATTTATCCAGTTCTTCCAACGGCACCATCAGATGGAGGACATTTATATCGACTTCAAAAAATAAGCGAGATCCAAAAAGAAATAGAGGATGAAAAAGTGAAACGAATGGCTTTGAGTAAAAAATACCATCGAGCGGCAAAAATAATTCGTTTCACCGACGACGGATTGCAAACGGTATGCATTGGTTTAGGGGTTACAGGGATTGCACTTTTATCAACCGTTGTTGCCACTCCAGTTTCGATTGCGTGTGAAGGGATTGCTGTTGTATTGGGAGCTTTATCCATTTTCGGAAATCATCAGAACAAAAAAATGATGCTAAAGGCTGAAAAGCACGAAAAATTGAAAGTTCTTTCCGAGTCAAAATTGAATACGATTAGTGACCACATTTCAAAATCTCTTATGGATGGATTTGTGAGTGATTCCGAGTACGAACTCATTCTCAGCGAGCTTCAAAAATTCAAAGCCATGAGTGAAGAAATCCGAACCAAGACAAAAAGCGTCATTGACGAATTGACTAAAGAGTCGTTGATCCAAAAAGGAAGAGAAGACGCGATAAAAGCATTCAACAACTTGTTTAAGAAAAATTAAAGATTTTTCCATGAATCCGCACGCGGATTTAAGAAATAGTAAACGCAATTGAGTTTTTGTTTTAAGTTTTTTTCTCCGTATTCTAAAAATGTCTTTTTTTAGAATACAAGATCCTGAAAAGCGAGATGAGATTTTGAGAGAATATAGAGCTAATAGAGAAAAGCTTTACAATGAGAGTCTCAACACCAACATTTCAGATGCAAATTATCAGACTGATTTGAGCAAGTTTTTTAAGCCTCTGATTGAGAGCAATGAAAATATAAAAAACGAACTAAAAAGCATCGCATACAGAGAGGTTGAAAACACTCCACTGGCTTTGACTTATCCAGAAAGCGAGCCGTCTTTTGAAAGTTCAAAAAGTGATAAAACTTTTGGAAAAATGAATGTTGGAAATATTGCTTTGGATTATTTATCCAAATACGCATCTAAACGATTTGTTGCAGACAGAGTGTTTGGAATTCACTCAAAAGAACGCGGAAAAATGTTTATTGGAGACAAAGAAATTTTTATCGACAATAACGACGTTATTATTGATGGAGAAAAGTACGAGGGGACGACAGGTATTTGGGAATTGATCACAAGATCCAAGCCTGATACAACAAATGTGTCAGACGAGGACATGAAAAGTTATGAAAAAATACTCGTTGTAACGCATGCAATGGAGAAGGAAGGGAGACCAACCGTGCCAAAATCTTCGAGAAGTGAAAAGTGGGGAACGATTGTTTCAAAAATTTGGGAAAAAAAATACACAAAAACGAGGGGAAAAAAAGGTCGAGGAGTGATCATTCTTCCTAGCGATCCGAATGTGCTTACGCAAAGGCTTAACTTGAGCATCGCTGCAGGACATGCTGGAAATATAGCACCGAGAAACGAAGCCGTTGCCATTTGTGACGAGCTTTTGAGACAGGGGGAAATAAACAAAGAAGAATACAGAGCAATTCAAAAATACATCGAGTCGTGAGAACGGATTTAAAAAAATATTTTCTCATTTTAAAAAAATGCTCATTGTGAACAACAGAAGATATTTTAAAAAGAACGTCGTTGGAGGTGGAGGAATCATGGACGCGATTAAAAATTTTTTGAGGAGAATGGCAGCCACAAATGCTTCACGATCGTCTCTTCATTTATTGAGAAAAGCAGCAGCAAGCGAAATTGGAAGAGAAGCAATCACAGCCGCCAAATCTGCTGGAAAAGAATTAGCCTCTTCAGCTATATCCACTGCTAAAGACGTTGCCATCGACAAAGGAAAAAAAGCGCTTGAAAAAGTTTACGCCAAGACAGGAACAGTGAATCCAAACCAATTACTCACCACGATTGTAAACGAAGCGGCAAAGACTGATCCGTATATTAATCCAATGGAAGAGCTGCATAAAAAAATGTTTGGTTCTTCCATTCAAGTGAAAAAGAAAATGACGAAAAAGAATGCGGCTAGAATCCAAGATCTCGTTAAAATGGGGAGCGGGCTTTTGATTGCTTGATTATTTTAACAAATCAAAAATGACATAAATTTTTTTTTCTCATTTTAAAAATGATAAACACCGATAGATTAAGAGTTGATGAAATGCCAGAGTATGACACTGGAATTGAAAAAGTTGATTTTTTCGAGTACCACCCAACAAACCTCGATTTAAATTCTTCAGCAGAGATCATTTTTGAAATTGATTGTCAATCTGTGCAAACAGTTCCGTCTGAGGCTTACATCCTCGTTGAAGGGGTTCTCAAAAAAGCGGATGGAACTGCATACACAGCAACAGACAACATTGCTCTGATAAACAACGCCATCATGTATTTGTTCAGCGATGTCACCTATGATTTATCAGGACAACAAGTGGAAAGGGTCATGTATCCAGGTCAAGGAACAACCATGCTTGGATTGTTGAAATACCCTTTTGGTTTTCAGCTTGCAGATGGTTTGAAGCAAATGTGGTATAAAGACACTTCAAACGCCACCGGAAATTCAGGGTTTGTTGTAAGGCGAGACCACTTGTTTGCAGACACGACATCCATTGGTGCATTTTCGTTCAAGATACCATTAAAACACATTTTTGGTTTTTGCGAAACTTACGACAAAGTTGTTTATGGCTTCAGGCACATCATTACCTTCACAAAAAAAGAATACGACGACGCCATTTACAGAGCCGAGACTGTTGCCGCAGGAATGATCGACCTTAAAAAATTCAGACTTTTTATGCCTAGAATTGAGTTGGATGTTTCGAAGAAATCCGAATTCTTGAAATTAATGGCGAGTAAAATTTCCGTCCCAGTAGCTTATAAGTCAAACAGAGTCGAAAGACAGGTCATTCCTGCTGGTCTCACAGAATTCACTTGGACCTTAGGAAGAATCACAGACAAAAGCGTTCCGAGATATATCGTGCTTGGACTTCAGACAAACAAGAATTCCAGTCAAATTATAAATCCAGCCATTTTCAACCATTGTGATGTCAGCAATTTTTTCGTAACCGTCAATGGAATAAAATATCCAAATTACAATTACGATTTGAATTTTGGAGAAAAGAAAATTACCATGGCTCATTCTGATGCGTTCTCTTTTGACGATAAATATTATGGTACAAACGAACTTGTTTGTCAATCTGGTTTGTCTCTGCTTGAATATAAAAATTTGTATCCGTTGTTTTTTGTAGACATTAGCAAGCAAAAAGAAAGAGTTGTTTCTGAAACGGCAGAATTGGTGGTCAACCTCAAATTTCGAACAGCAGTACCAGAAAACACCGTTATTTTTGCAGTGATCATTTCAGACAGATTGATCAAATTCGATTCCGACGGAACCAACATGAACGTTGTTTATTAGGTTTGAAAGTTCGTCATGAGATTCTTAACAAAAATGATTTAAATAAATTTTTTTCTTTTTAAAAATAAAACATGAGATATACAAAAAATTATCTGAAAAATTTGCTTATGGAAAATGGAATCACATTAACCTCAAACAAATTGTTGCCTTTGATGATGATTGCGATTGATAATAATCTAATAAGTAAAGATTCGCTTTTGAAAGGTGTAAAAGAACACAGGTCAGTGGGTCGACCAAAAAAAGAAATAAAAATGAAAAATGAGAAAACGGAAAAAAAACCGATCGATCCAAAATATGAGAGGCTTGCTTCAATTCGAAATAAACCTGTGTCTGTGAAAACAACCAATATGGAAACCGGGGAAGTGGTTGAATACAAATCCCTTTACAAAGCAATGAAAAAGACAGGACATGGATGGAGATATTTAGAACGTCGAAATGGAAAAGTGGAAGATGGAATAAAGATTGAAATTTTAAATTCGGAAAAGCTTGAAAGAAAAAGTCCGTGAGAAATTTAAAAAATTTTTTCAATTCTTTTTTCAGAGAATTGAAAAGAAATAAAAATATTAGAAAAATGATTTTGGGTTAAATAAATTTCTTGCTATAATAAAAATGGAAAACAAAACGTTGAAAGAATTAAAAGAAATTGCTAAAAGGCAAAAAATAAGAGGGTATTCTAAAATGAGAAAGGGGGAACTTATAATGGCTTTGCAGCCTCCTAGAGTTGTCTCTGCTCCTGCTTCTCTTCGTAGGCGAACGACTGAGGCAAGACCTTTGCCTGTTAATGCTACCGTGGTGAGGTTTGTTAGACCAGCTGTAAAAGTTTCAATAAAACCGGCAAAAGTTTCAATAAAGCCAACAAAAGTAAGGATTGTTCCTTCTGCAGTGATAAAACCTCCTATTGCTCCGAAACCAGCAATCATTCCACCAAGACCTGTGGTAAAACCTCCTATTGCTCCGAAACCAATTCATTTGCAAAAACACATCCTTGATGAACCGGTTTTAGATTTAACACCTGCCATAACACCAAAACCAGTCATTCCACCGAGACCTTCATTTTTTTCAAGTCTGAAGGCAGCTGCAAAAAGTGTGGCGTCGTATGTTAAAACTAAGTTTGATGATGTTAAAGATTGGATAGAACCCTACGTTCCTGAAGTAGTCAAGGAGAAGGTAAACGAATCAGCGGAACAAATCGATAAAAAGATACAGTCTATCAAATCACTTGTATTAAAAACAGTGTATAAACAGCCCGTGCCAAAGCCTTATAAAATAAAATTCAAGTTGACTGAACACGCGTTGGGTAGTACTGTTAGGTTATATTCTTACGAGCCTTCTTCTCAATATCAAGACATTGCATCCTTTTTTAATTTGGTAAGAGAGTCTGCCATTCAAACCATGGAAGGAGAAAGGAATACAAAAGTAAGAATTATTTTAACGTGCGAAATGAAATCTGTAAGCATCATGACTGGTGAAGAAGTGACTCGGGAAGCAAGCTTTTCATCCAGCTCGGAAATTATTCGAGCAGCTACAGATGTAAGAGAACTCATGGGTGAAATGGAAGAAAAAGTCTTGGAAAGTAGTGTCAAATACAATGCTTTAGGTTCTAATAGCATCCTATCTAAGATTTTAAGAATGGATATAAACTTTATCGATTACACACCTCTCAGCGGTGGATCCTACATTGAGCTGACTGACGATCTAAAAGACAAAAAGGCAATCATCAACATGAAAAACAACGACAATCAATGCTTTAAATGGTCAGTTACCAGAGCGTTGAATCTGAAAAATAAAAACAACGAAAGAATTGATGAAGACTTGATTGAAAAGTCAAAAGAGCTGAATTGGGAAGGAATGGAGTTTCCTGTGAATTACCATAATATTGACAAGTTTGAAAAAAATAATCCAGACATTAGCATCAACGTTTTTGAGTATGAAAATGAAAAACCCAACCCTTTGAAAGTATCTGACTTTCTCGATCGAAAGCATAATGTTGATTTGCTGTATATTAAAAACGAAGACACAGAACATTACTGTCTCATTAATAGTTTCAGTCGATTTGCCGGCTCCTCAGCATCAAAAGGTAAAAGAAAACAACATTTTTGCAGAAGGTGTCTTCAATGTTATGATCAAGAAGAAAAGCTTCAAAAACATCGAGAAGATTGTTATAAAAACGCGCCAATGAGAATTGAACTTCCTAAAAAGGGTGCAACTCTTCAGTTTAAAGGCATCGGAAAGTCAATGAGGGTTCCATTTATCGTATATGCTGACTTTGAAAGCTTTATCAAGCCGATAGGCACGTGCGCTCCCAACTCAAACCAGTCTTACACAAAAAAGTTTCAAAGACACATTCCAAGTTCCTTTTCCTATTACATCAAATGTTTTGATGAAACCGTTTATGATGCTGAACCATCCATTTCCGAATCGTCAAACGAGAACCAAGACGTGGCTCAATTTTTTGTCGAAAGTTTGGAAAAAGAAATAAAAGAAATTTTTGGAAAAATCGAGAAAAAAAAGATGGTTTTGACAAAAGAGGACGAAAATAATTTCAAATCCGCAACAGTTTGCCACATTTGCAATAAAAATCTCAAAGACGACAAAGTACGCGATCACTGTCATTTTACTGGAAAATATCGAGGAGCGGCTCACGATGATTGCAATAAAAAATTTCAAGTTCCAAAATTCATCCCGGTCGTTTTTCATAATTTGTCTGGTTACGACACTCATTTGTTTATCAAAAAATTAGGTGGAAAGATCACTTGTATACCCAACAATGAAGAAAAATATATCAGCTTCTCGAAAAAAATCAAAGTGGGAGAGTACATTGGAAAAGATGGAAAACCAAAAAACAAAAAAATTGAATTGAGGTTCATCGACAGCTTTAAATTCCTTTCCTCCAGTTTGGATACTTTGTCTAAAAATTTAAAGCCAGAGCAGTTTAAAAGCCTTGCATTACATTTTGAAGGTGAAAAATTTAATTTGCTTTGTAAAAAAGGCGTGTACCCTTACGATTGGGTGGACGGATTCGATAAATTTCAAGAAACGCAATTACCACCAAAAGAAGCGTTTTTCTCAAAACTTAGACACGAGGGAATAAGCGACGAAGAATACGCGCATGCGCAAAAGGTTTGGAACACGTTTCAATGCAAAACGTTCAGAGATTATCACGATTTGTACAACGTGTCGGATGTGTTGATACTGGCAGATGTCTTTGAAACTTTTAGAGACACTTGCATGAAACATTACGGTCTTGATCCTGCTTGGTATTACACCTCCCCTGGTTTGGCTTGGGATGCTATGCTAAAGAAAACTGAAGTTGTAATAGAGCTTATAACCGATATTGATATGCTCAACATGTTTCGAAAAGGAATACGCGGTGGAATCTGCATGATCTCCAATCGACATGGAACTGCTAACAACAAATACATGAGTGATGATTATAAACCTTCAGAACCTTCGAAATTCCTTCAATATTTAGACGCCAATAATCTTTATGGATATGCTATGAGCAAACCTCTTCCAGTTAGAGGATTTAGATGGATGACTGAGGATGAACTTTTAAATTGGAAATCCATGCCTTGCATTCTCGAAGTTGATTTAGATTATCCTGAAAGTCTTCACGATTTACACAATGATTACCCTTTAGCTCCTGAAAGAATGCTCGTTGGAAAAGTGGAAAAGTTAGTTCCCAATTTAAACAACAAAGAAAAATATGTCATTCACCATGAAAACCTAAAACTCTATGAACGAATGGGGTTGATCACTACTAAAATTCATCGAGGTATCACCTTTGAAGAAGAACCTTTCATGAAAAAGTACATTGATCTCAACACCGATAAGAGAAAAGAAGCTACAAACGAATCTGATAAAGAATTTTTCAAACTCATGAACAACTCTGTCTTTGGGAAAACCATGGAGAATATTCTAAAACGCGTTGATGTTAGACTCATTACCACGAGAAAAGAAGCTATAAAATTATCTAAAAAAATTAAATATAAACGAAACACCATTTTTGATGAAAACTTAATCGCGGTTCACATGGAAAAGACATTTGTTTTTTACGACAAACCTGTTTTCTTGGGAATGAGCATCCTAGACATCAGCAAAACCCTCATGTATGAACATCACTACGACTACATGAAACCTAAATACGGGGATAAGCTGAAATTACTCATGACTGATACTGACTCGCTCTTTTATGAAATAGAAACGGAAGACTTTTACAAAGACATTGCTGATGACGTTGAAAGCAAGTTTGACACGAGCGACTTTCCTAAAGATCATCCTGCCATTCAAAACTTTGCATTTGACGTTGGGTTTAAAAATAAAAAGGTTATCGGTAAGTTTAAGGATGAAACAGGTGGTAAGCAAATTAAAGAGTTTGTTGGGCTTCGTCCTAAGCTCTACTCTTATGAGGTCTTTAATGAAGAAAAAGAACACAAAAAATGCAAAGGAATTCAGAAATGTGTTGTTGAAAAGCACATCACTCATCAAGATTATAAAGAATGCTTAATGACTAAAGAAGAACAGCTCAGAAAAATGAACGTCTTACGATCTCATCATCACAATATTTTCACTGAAGAAATCAACAAAGTCGCACTCAGCGCTAACGATGACAAAAGAGTCATTTTGGAAGATGGAATACACACGTTGGCTTATGGACACTACAAATTAAAAAAAGGTAAGTGATAAAGACGAGTAACAAAAATGAAAGATTTAAAAAAATAACAAAATAAAAAAATGAGAAACAAAAAAATAAATGTGGAGGGAATTGTTTTACCAAACGAGGCTTTATCCACTATTCAGTTGATGGAAGCAGCAAAAAAACTAAAAATAAAAAACTTTAGAGGAGTTTTTGTCAGAGACGCGTTGCCAAAAAAGCCAAGAAAAAAAGAATGTGGAATTGTCAACACAGGGGATTCGAGCACAGATGGGTTTCATTGGGTGTGTTGGTTCAAAGACGGTGATAAAAAATTCAGCTTTGACTCTTACGCTCAGCCACCTCTCGTCGAGCTCGTTGACTATTTGAAAAGTCCTGTCTTTTACAACAGTGAAAGGGTTCAATTTGGAAACACGTCTTATTGTGGACACTTGTGTCTTTACGTCTTGAAAAAATGCGAAGAGGGAGACAGCTTTCAAGACGTTGTCAACACCCTTTGGTGAATCGAATTTAAACGTATCCGAAGGATTTAAAAAAATTTTTCCCATTTAAAAAATGATTGACAAATTCAACAGAAGCGAATTAAGTGTTTATTTTGATAATCTTGCATCAGACTCAACCAGCAACGTTTATATTAAAACGGACGGATCGAGCACCATCACTGCAGATTTGGATTACAACTCTCATAAAATCATCAACCTGGGTGAACCCACCAACGCACACGATGCCGCTACTAAAAATTACGTAGACAATCACGTGACAGGTGGTACTGGAACTGTAGTGGGAACTGCAGATTTGGATTTGAACTTTCACAAGGCGATCAATTTGAACGAACCGACTAATCTTCATGACGCCGCCACAAAAAATTACGTCGACGTCAGCTCGAGTCTATGTGTTAAAACTGACGGATCCAGCACGATCACTGGAATCATCGACATGAACTCTCACAAGTTGATCAATGTAACCGACCCCACCGCTTTAAAAGACGCAGCGACAAAAGGGTATGTAGACACCAAAGTCTCTTACAACAATATTTCATACACCGACATTAACATGACGTCGCACAAATTAACTAATTTAGCTGAACCTACATCAGCTTCAGATTCGGCTACGAAAAATTACGTAGACACGCATGCGTCAGGTGGAACGACTGTGGGAAATGCAGATTTGGATTTGAATTCTCATAAATTGATCAACGTGACTGATCCAAGCAACTCACAGGATGGAGCGACAAAAAATTACGTGGACTTGTTGTTGCAAAAATCGAGTTTGACCAGTGTCGTTCCAGGGACAGGATTCACCAGTTTGGGAAAAAAGTCTCAAATTGTAGCAGGATCAACCACTAGCCCAGTTTTTTCTTACTCTGGTAGCTCTGGGATTTTAAGAAGATTATGGTTGGCTTTTTACAGCACCTCTGGAACAAACGTTCCTGGACTAGTTTTTCTTCGAATCTCTACAGACGGGGAGATCAATGTGGGGAATTATGCAGAAACCACGGAAGGAATTGGTATAGACCAAGTGGGTCTCGCAGGAGACTTGCTTTTTTCTCCTTTGGGAGGAGCTTTTTATGCCAACTCTTTGCAAGGGTGTAACGTTTTCAATGGTACTTCTTTAGGAGGATATTTCACATTAGACATGCCTTTCAGAACAGATATCACCATTCAATTGGTGAACAAAAATACTACAGCCATTACGTACTGGATTCAACCTTTTATCACCACGCTCCCCTCTATTCCACCCACCATCCCTCTTTACAAGCTTTATGCAACAACGTTCCGTTATATAAGCACTACTTACGGAAACGAATACGTTTTGCTGAGCACCAAGGGGAAAGGAAATGGTGTGTTTTTAAAATACATCCGAATGCATATCATCGGCGCCTCTGGAAACTGGTGGGAATCACGAGTCAGAATGTATGATGGAAATTTACCTCCTGGAAATGGAACTGTCCTTACTCCTTGGACATCTTACAGCGCAAACAATTACACCACTTTCCCTGGATATGACAGCGACAGCCAATGCATTTTCTCCTCCTCTGGATTAGAAGATTTTTACTTGTCGTCATGGAACGGATCAAATGTGACTTCGTTCAACAACAAGTCGACTGGGTTGCTGTATCAATCCACAGCCTCTATCGGATCCACCACCACCATTTCTTTTTACAGAAATTTCGGAGAAGCAGACTCTATGCCTAGCGTTGCAGCTGGAAGAAGAATTGTCGTCATGCTCAACTCTGGTGATGCACAAGTCGGCCAATCTGGAAGCTTCTTCCTCGTCCTCGGACAAGTCTATTATTACGCTTAATGCACAGATGAAAGA
>QPEY01000311.1:21128-35989 GCA_014706445.1 Hydra viridissima
AGGCATTCTTTTATGTATATTTTGGTGTTAATTGTTCCCGTAGTCACAAAACAAGAGCTTCTTTCACCACATTCACAAATTGCTTGCCAAACTAAGAATTTTTTAGCGAATTTTTGCATTCCAATGCATTTATATTTGAAATTCAGTTTCTTGCGATTAATTGCTGAATAATAATGGTGTCCTGGAAAAGATCGGAAATATTCAGCACATTAAGTTTCATCGTCAATAAACAAACAAGGTTTTTTAGCACACAATTCTTTATAGAGCAGCTTTGAACATCTAATTGCGACATTTTCTTCCTTTTCTTCTCGACGAGGAACTTTTTTCTTTTTATAAGATTTATAACCACAATTTCTCTTTACTCTTTGTATAGTGGAAGCACTTGTCTTAAATTTATTCGCTCATGTTCGAACAGAAATCTCCGGTTTTCTGTCTAAGGCATCTTTTACCTTTTTACCAAGATCTCGTCTAACAAAACATTTTTTTCTTCCACTTCCTGATTTTCTTATGATTGTACCAGTGTCCTTAAATAGTTTCACAACGCTCTGCACTGTTCTCAAAGCAATCTGCAGCTCTTTAGAAATTGTTTTGTTTGATACACCAGGACTTTCAACGAGAAAATGCAAAATTTTTTCTCGCTTCTTATCTTGATTTGATGAGATTTCAATTAAAGCTAATTGTTTTAATAACAGAGTTGTTTAAAATTTGAGCAACATTAATACAATCACATTTTAAAACAATTAGCTATTTTAAATGATGTACGGTTTCCGTAAACACCACATCAGAACACGCGCAGATTTTTTCTGGTACATGTCTTATCAATGTACGGAACTTGCTTTCTCTTTTTTAAATATTGTTCGATGTCATCTTGGTTATTTATACAAGTAAGTGCCACCCCTTTGCCTTTGTCAATATTTCCTCTAACATCACAAAAAAATTTTATTGTGTTTACTTTAAACATTAAAATATTAATGTAATAATAAAAAAAACAACTTCTTGAAAAGTTACTGAAAATTCTTGAAAAAAAGTTCAATAGAAAACATTTCAAAGTATTTTTAAGAAAATTGAGAGAAAGCGTTTTGAAAATAATTTCTTGTTTTCCGTAAAAATAGTTAAAATCATATAATGTGGGCCATTACCACAAGACCTCACCAGATTTAGTTTTAAAGCAGATTTTATGAAGATCCTTTTTTAATGGCGGTATTTTTAATCAACTTTTTGTATGGTTTTAAAGAAAAGAAATACCGTGATCTTCACCAATTTGACTTTGAAAACTGTTTAACGCATACCACTTTCTTGTAATTTTCATTTTATTTATAACAACAACATTTATTGTTATTCTCCCTCTAGCTCGAAAGCTTCGCCACCTCGAAGACATTGCAAAGAATCTTGTAAGAAATATAAACAGCGTATAGCAAGACATACACAGTTTGAGATCAGAAAGCAACGCCACATGTGAGACGGTGATGCGTATACATAGTTGATGAGATCGTAAAACACGAAGAAATTTCATTTCGATGAGATTGAAGCATTTTACTTGTGATCGGGTGAAAAAACAATAAAATTATGTTAGTTTTATTAACTAATACAGTTATGCCTTGTACGTCGTATTTATGTCAAAAGACATCGCACGATGTCAGAACGACGTTGGTAAAACGATCTCGTTATCGCGACGTTATAAGAATGTCGTACCAAGTCGGTTCCCAGCTAACACAAAACGTTCAAGTACGTTCGAAGAACGTTGACAACGTTCTTAGAACGTTCTTGGAACGTGCCCAACCGTTTCCAACGTTCTACGAACGTTTCTTGAACGTTTCGTGTTAGCTGGGTTGACATCACCGATGAAACCCCAACGTAAACCCGACGCTATCTTCCAAATTTTCAATAAAGTTAGTGTTTATGCAGCATCAGAAGATTTTGATCTTCTTGGAGATCTAATAGTTCTGTTTCAAATTGAGATACTTCTTCAACTATATTTGATGGAATTGGACAACCATCACCAATAATATCAATTAAAAAAAGTTTTGTTATAAATCCTAAAGATGATTTAAGTACATGCAAATCTTTAAATATTTTTTCAAAGTCTTCTAGTAAACTCTGTAATTTTTCCCTTTATGATTCAATCTTATGGTTATCATACTGAATTGAAGGATTAGAAATAATCATCTTCATTTGAGAAAAATGGCTAAAGGTTTTTAAAGTAAGATCTCTCTGAAAAAGAGTATTTTGTTTTTGAAAACTAAAATTAGTCTGAGCAAGATCAGATATAATTTTTTCATTTCCCTAAAGAGATAAATTCAGACTTTGTAAATGTTGCATTATATCAGTCAAAAACAAAGGATCTTGCAAAAAATTCATATCATCAAGAATTTCAAAAGTCCTTTTCTTTTCAATCAAAAAAGATTTAATTGGTTCTAATAATTCTACGAACTTATAAAAAGCATCACTACTTGAAAGCCACCGTACAGCAGAGGAAAATGATTTGGTTTGTCAGCAAGATCCAATTTATTATTATGGTTTTTAAACTGTGATTTTTAGCATTTGATCGAATATAATTTACAACTTCTGTCACTGATTTTAGAACGATTGAAAAATTAAAATGTTTTGCTTATAATTTTTCTCGATGAATCAAACAATAAACTTGAATGAACTCTGGATACTTAGGTTCACTTTTTAATAAACCAATAAGTCCAACATGTTTGCCAACCATTGCTGGTGCACCATATGTAGCAACACTAACAAGTTTGTTGATAGGTGCATTGGCTTTAAGAAGAACTGTTTCAATAGCTTCTTTTATAACAACTCCACGAGTTGTATCTTTTAGCTCAACCAAGTCTAGTAATTCAACTTTCAAAATTACATCTGATGTTACATACCTAACAAATACTGCCATTTGAGATTTATCTTGAACATCTGTTGATTCATCCAGAGCAAAACTGAATGCTTCACAGTTTTTTAAGTCATTCAACAATTGCTGCTCAATATCAGCACTAATCTCAGATATTCTTCTTTCAGTTTAATGTCGAGAATTTTGCTAATTTTAGGATCTAAAACTAAGAGGACATCGAAAATATTTTGCTTTACAAGTTCTCCATCAGTGTAAGGATGTTTTAATCTTGCAATGTTCCATGCTGTAACAAAACTTGCTTCTGTAGAAGTAGTTGATTCTTTACTGAAAGATCATGCATTGAAACATTTCTGGTTGCTAATTATCGTTTTGAGCAATTCAATTTTTTTTTTCCTGTAATCTGAACTTAATTGATATTTCTTGGAAAAACTTATATGTTTAGTTTCATTGTGGCGTTTAATATTCCCTGACTTGTTGTGAGCAAGTTCTTTATTACAAATTAAACATATCATTTTAATTCTTTTTCATTAAATGCAAATTTTTCTGTTCAATCTTCATTATTCTTTTCTCGTCATCAATTTTTCTTTCCCTACTACTGTTGCGAAGTGAATTATTGTAAGTATATACTTTATCTATTTCAAAAAAATAAGCTTTGCGATTAAGTAAAGTTAATACAAAGAGTCCAAATGAAATTACAAGAGCCGCATGCGGCTCGCGAGCCACGTTTTGGCCATCCCTGATTTAAGCAAAGGAACAACACTTGTGATAATTATGGTATGCTCTTGATTAATCTCTCATTATTAATATTTAGTGTTTGTAATGCCTAAGCATTTGTTTAATTGCAGTTGTCGCTAACATTATCAGTCATTACTAATATATGACATTTCTTTGTATTGTTTTTTATGTTATTAAATTACAAATTATTTCATCCCTTACTTGAAATATGTTTAAAAAAAAAAAAAATTGACATTTTAGCATAGAAAATAGTATTTTCTGTTAATTTACTTAGAAATACATTATAAATCTCTCTGCCCGTAACACATCTACACCACTTGGCCAGTACACCACCTTTTTTTCTGTCAATCTATTTTCTTAAAATTATCCAGTTTTTTTAAATTATCCACATTTTCTTAAAATTAGTCCACTTTTTGATTGGTACTGGTTCCATGTTTCATCAAACCTTTTTACTAAGTTTTTTTAATCTAAAGCAACCAATATTAAAATGAGAACAGCTCCAATCAAAGGCAATATTAAATTGGTTATAATGATCATAAATAATACAATTGCTATTTTAGTTCAGCAGTATTATAAATTTATTCTTAAATAAACTGTTGTTATGAAAAACATAATGTAACGTAATTCTTATATTACCAAAATGAAGAAGAATGAAAATTGAGCAAGTTGAAATTGCTTAAGGTTGTTGGATTGTTTGCTAAAAGTAGCAAATTGATTTTAAAAAACTTTAATTTTGCAGTAAAAAACTGAACAAAAAGAACAACAACAACAACAAATGCATACAAAAATATATACAAACCGTTATTAAAAGGCAATACGGAAACCTTCTTAACTTTTCCTTCTTAACAACAATTCGTAGTGATAAAACGTGCATAAACACAGAGTTGTGCTTTACCGACAAGGTCAGTAGACTCATCGAGAGCGATACTCACAAGTTCAGCTTCTGACAGATTGTTTGACAATTGTTCATAAACATTAACAACCATTTTCTCAATTTTTCGAGTAACTGTACGCGCGGACAAGTGCATATTTTGAAATTTGTCATGAATTTTTTTATCATTTGGGAAAAGAAATTTTGATGCTTAAATCATGCATTCTTTTATTATTTCACCATCAGTAAATGGTTTCAGGTTTTTTGCTAATATCCATGACACCATATTAGAGGCACGAGTTTCACAATCAACACCACTAGACATTTGTTGAAACAAATTTTTCTGTTTTTCTAAACAGCTTTTCAATGAGTCGTATTTTATTTTTCTGGTTGTTGAATCAAGAGGATATTTAGTATTGTACAATTCATGTTTTGATACGAAATGACGTTCAAGCTTGGTTCCTTTCAGTTCACTAACAGTCTCATTACATATTAAACAGAGCATTGTTACTTGGTCCCTTAGTGAAGAAATGAATCAGCTCCCATTTTTCATTCCACTGGCGTGCATATTTACGCTTCGCTTCATGTTTACCTGGCATATCTTTGCAAGTTAATGTGTGTATTTATCAGAGTTGCAACTTCTGAATAAAGCATCCAAACTCGATAACCGGTTACTCGATAACTGGTTATTCTCGAGTAATTTTTGGTTATTCAATTTCCAAATATTGCGTCTTAAAAAACCGGTTATTTAAAACATTAAAGATTTGCCGACTATTTCTTTTATAATACTTATTTCGTAAAAAATCGAAACAATGTAGTATTTTTATTCAAGAAAAGTACGAAAAACATTCTAAAGACGATAACTTTTACCACTGATATATTTGATATGAAATAGTTTTTACAGCGTTAAATTAATTAAATTGTTGTTTGAGTTACTTCATCTGAACAAATTCGAATGTTCTAATTATTTTTGACGTGCTTTTCGAATGTTTTTATTTTTGTAGAGTAATTTTTTAGCATGATTTAACTTTTAAGTATAAGGATCTTATTTGAAGTCTTAAAGTGCTACAGTGTTAGAGTGCATTAAAATTATTTTTTTACTATGTCTAAAATGACAAGATCTGGTGTTAGGGAGTATTTTATAAGGAGGCTTTATAATTTTTACAGCCTGGAAAACAACTAAAAGGCCCACAGCTACACTACTTTGTATATTATGCAGTTAGGTGGCTTGGGACCCACAAATTGTGTAGCAAAGGCCCACGATTGGGCCGCGGCCCACAATTTGCCAACCTCTGTAGTAACTAAATACATGTTGTAACTCCAGATAATAGTACTGTTGCACACTTCAATGTTCTTTGTTTTTTTTGTGGCAGATTAAGGTTTCTTGAAGAATATAATTGATTTATGTGCATGTACATCAACCTATGGATGCTACCATTGCATATTAAAGAGAGACAAATGGTCCTTAAAACATACAGCAATTTGGTGAAAAGCGCAGTATGGCAGAATTAGGTGAAAAAGTAGAATCAGTCATAGGTGTTACAGCTGATCACAATTCTACATTGTTTAAAAAAAGTCAGCTTTTAAATTATGGCCAATTGGTAAAAATAATTATTGAAAATGATTAAGTGAAATAAATATTAATATAAAACTAACTATTTTCCACTTTTAAATATCTTTTTTCCTCATTTTTTAGGTGAATTTAGATTACTATTATTTGTATTAATTGTTTTTTCTTTACTTTAAATAATTTACTAAAAACAAGTTATATTTATTTTTAAATTCATAATTTTTTTTCTAAGGTTGTTTCTAAAATTTAGACAACAGTGTTATTCAAGGGTTTTGTTATTGACTAAATGCCCACCCCTGAATAATTTTTGGATATTGGACTTTGAGCTGACCCGAGAGCGCCACCTATCTAGGGTGAAAGTAAACATAGTCCCACACCCAGGAATGTCAATTTTGAAATCAAGTAATGACGTCCGCGGAAATAAATTGGATTTGAAGTCAAAAATCATACTAAAAAAGGACTAGCAGGTGTAACATACAAAAATGCCTATAAATTTTTTTTGGTAGTTTAGATATTACCCAAAATGGGCATGTATACTACCCATATGTGTGCCAAAATGTGTATAAAATTTCACGCCAAAATATTGCTTACTTTTGAAATTATGGTAATTCCAGTTTTCAAAAACCTCACCTTTTGCCAATGTCACCATGTAAAGTTAGCATCCATTGAGCCACTATCTAAGTTATCCAACAGGTAACACTACACTTTAGCCCTACAGGTTGTGGGCAACAACTTTTGTAACAAAAAGTTTTTTCTATGACTTAGTGGTAGAGAACTATGTCAAGAAAACTTATCAAGTTAAGGGATTTTCCTTTATTAATATAACTCTTAAATCATAATAAAAAAATGAGTATAGCACCATAGTTGTCCATTTTTTCAAAAAAGTGCATAAAATAAAAGTTGTAGGGCTTAAAAAATTAGAGGGGGTCATTTTTATACAGTTTCCATTAATTTTGTGTTCCACTTGGAGAAATTTTGACAACCTGTGATGTATTTCTAGTTTGGTAAACAAATCTTACTGTCTTACAAATATATGATTGATTTTTCTAGTCAGCTTGAAAAAAAAGTTAAATTCGGAACTGCTTAGGAATTTTGGACAGTTATTTAAGTTCAGTAATCTTATTAAGTAAAATTTCAATCAACTATTGAAATGACTAATGTTATAAAATTTATCTCCATTGTTTTAAATTGCCAACGGCATTTTCAAGATTTACCTAGCTACGATTTTTAACAGAACTTCATGAAAGTAAAAAAGTATTTAAAATGGCTTTAACATCTATTTTAATTCTATAAAAAAAATTTTAGGCATTATTGAAAATTTTGCAAAACCATGAAAATTGAAAAATTGACTTGTGTTCTTAACAAGTTGATCTCTGTTTACACTTTTGTTTTCCTTGAAAATTTTCACATTATTCTCAAAGAACTTATTAAGTAATAAGGTAAGAAACATTTGAAATTTAACATTAAAATGAACAGTGATACTTTCATATTTTTTAGTCAATTTTGTAATGTTGTTTTATATTGAAGGTGACTCCAAGTTGTTGTTCACTAAGACTTGCATTGTTTTGCCGTAAATTCAGTTGTCAAAGTATTTCGCTTAAATCACCGGCAATTTTCAAGATAAAGGTATGAAATTTTGACAGCAGTTTACGGGATAATAAAGAAACATATTTTATTTTATAAATTTTTTTGTAGGACTTAGTTTTGGTCCAGTTTTATTACTTCCAATCTTATTGCTCTGTTAAGCACTTAAGTTTAACCCAAATTTGTACACTTCACAATTACTTTAAGTACATTAGTTAACAATATAAATCAAAGATTAGTATATTTAATTGTTTGCATTGTATACTATAAGTAAGTGAAAAAAAACTTTTTCATCAAATAAAAATCCCTTAGGGGCTAACAGAATGTTTAAAAGTTGCACTAAAATATTTATAATTATGCAAAGATTGATAGGTTAGGTATTTCCTTGAAACTTTCTTTTATGTAAAATTTAAAAAAATATTTCTCTCACCCAATCAAAATGCCGAACCACGCCAGAACTCATGAGGAAAATCAGAAAATTGTTTGCCTGATTTGTCTTAAAAAGTGCTCAAGACAACTGACAGCATTTATGTGGGAGCAAATCAGCAAAATCTATGGAGTCAGTTTTGATAAAGAAAAAAAAAGAAAAAAAAGAAAAAAAAAAATTGGAATTATAGAAATTTTTTTTATTTTTATTTTTATAAATTATTTCTTAAAGAAGAAAAAAAATTGGAATTATGATACCATAATTACAATAATAATAAAAAAAAACACCACATAAAAACTTAAAATCGATTTACCTATTTATAGTAATCTATTTTGACATGGCAGTTAATATAAACATTTATCGAAAATGTAACTATAAAATCTGTTTCGAAGAACAAAAAGATAAACAATACTAAATAAAAAAAAATTAATAAAATCAAATTAAGATATAAATTACATTTTTAGCATAATGTTGTCTTGGCTTTTAGTAAATAAATAAAAGCAGTAAGTTCCAATTATGAAACTACCTATTATTCATATTTAACAATAGACACCAACGTGAAGGAAAGCCAAGCAGTCTATCAACACAAAACAGCACAACAATAACACATAACAATAGAATATTTACACCCTTGATCCTAAAATCCAGCGAAAATAACAAACCAAATTAAAATATGAAAGGCAAAAGTAGAAAACCAATATAAATTTAACTATATTTATCTTTTTACTAAACATATAAATACATGAAAGTATATTTGTTTTTATGTTAAATATTAGTTATTCAATTACTTCAAATTTAGGATATTAAAACACCCTAGATTTAAAGATCACGGTTGCATACTCTCTCATACACATCACGTTTAACATTAACAGAGATTATTACGTGTTTCCAGAATAATTAAAAAAGGCTAGACAACACCTAGCTCTAAAGCAGTAACACTGCCTGGCACTAATTGCTGCCTAGTCATACCTCTGCAATAAGTACACCGCTTGGCTGGCAAGATTATCAATCTTGCACAACTTAATGCCAAGTCACACCACTTTGAAAACATGGAAACAACATAATTTAAACATATACAACTATAAACAAATATGGTTTTATATAACACATATAAACACATTTTATAACAATAATAAATGACAGGTATATTAATCAAAAACTATGAAAAAGATATTAAAATAGTAAAGTTATACATACAAAATGTGCTCACAACCTACAAACAGTAAATTTTCGAAATGAAAACCTAAAAACTTTAAATCAAGAACATTAGAAAATATAACATTATTTGTGTAACACTTTTCACCTACCACACCTTAAATGAGATGTTTATCAATTTTGAAAATCAAACTTCTAAATGCTCTATTTCTTGAACATGCAACATAATATTGAGCATGAAAGTCTTTTTATTGCATTTTTTAGAGCTCTTTTTCTTTGCTTTCCTGACATGGTTTTCTTTATGATTTTTTTTTATAACTGTTATTAACTCAATATTATGGAAAGAAAATTAATAATCAGTTTCGTTATTAATTGTCCTTCGATAATATGAAGTTATTAATAGTTAATGCATAGGAATATTTTAAAAAATACATTCGTTGTGAATGTTTACATCTATTTGGAAAATAATAGTAAAACCCATATTTATTCATGTCATATATATTTATTTGGAAAATGAAAATAGTTTACATCTGTAATACATACTAAAATTCAAAGAGAAATGTGTTATTTTAACTATTCATTATCTTAACATAATTAGCACAGAAACGTTTAATGTTAAATGCTCAACGTCGTTTCGTCATTAGTTACTAGGCTTTGAAAAAGCGCGTTCTCTAAATGCACGCGGCCATTGGAGAAAGATCTCTTAAGCGAGTTGAAACTTTTTTCCTTTTGGAATTTAATTATTAGTTTAGATATATTACATAAAGAATCATATTAAGAGAAATGATAATCGTTAAGATCATATTATAATTGAAGTAAGTATATAAAATAGTTATATATACATTTTTATTAGCTAAAGTAGAAAGGATTTAAATTTTTATCAGAAAAAGTAGAAAGGATTTTAATCTTTTAAATCGTTTGTATTTTGTTTGTTTTAGCTTTTCTTTCAGCATTTATATTTTTGTTCTTTTAATTTTTAGAAAGAAAATAGGGGTATGGATGTTATTTAAAGTTACACTAATGCTACTTCCATAAAATGGTTATTACTACTTTGAAATTTCTGTGATGCTTTTAATTATTTTTGTTCTTTTTTAGAAAATTTAGAAAAATAAATTAAAATTTTGTGCCAACACTGACATGGCATGTCACATGTTATTGTATGTAAAGGTTAAATTTTGTTATGAGGATTACAGTTCTTATGAAAAAAAAAGAAGGTAAAGAGTATTGTTTGTAAATATATATTTTGTTTACTTTGAATCTTTTTAAATTTTATGGCGTTATTTTTAAAATTTTTGTTTGCACAGGTTTATTGTTTACATATATGCTTTTTTGATATGTATGTATATGTTGAAATAAGTGCCTTTTTTTTGTTCTATCAATGTGTTTTTACAACAATGTAAATTGTTTTTTTATTGTTTGTGTATGTGTTAATATGTGTTATAATTGTTTTAAAATTGTGTTGAAATATGTATATAAGGTATATATTTAACCTTATATACACATTTAAACACATTGTGTTTATAGTTGGTACATATGTTTATATTATGTTGTTTCTGTGTTTTCAAAGTGCTGTGACTTGGTAAACATCTACCTTAAAATCATTTATTGTATTTTAGAGAAGGAGCAGAACAAATGGCTTGAGATTGTGCAGCTCAACGTGATACGCACCTAACGGCATGGTTTAAGGGCTCTTAGAAATATTTTTTTGAGATTTTCCCATATAGCACAACAAGTTTCTTCGATTATACTACAAACTGTAGCTCTGCCAACTCGAAAATAAAAGGACTGAGTTTGTTGTGATTCTCCTGTAGCCAGGTATCGAATTGTAATAATTAATCTTTGCGATGGACATATAGACTCTCTACTGGGACAATACTTTTTCGTTAATGAAGATCCAATTAATGGCAAAAGGTGTTCAAGTCTGTCAGGAGACATTCTTATGTATCGATAAAAAAATTCCCTATCAAATAGCATCATTCCTTGCACCAAAGAACTAAACGCACCCTGCTTAACGCGATTTTTAAATAGTTCTCTGACCCAAAACATATGCTTTCTTTTCTTTACGCTTTTTCGGCGTCTTAAAATTAAAAGTGTAACAAAAAGAAGATAATTTAGAGTGAGATTTTTTTTTTATGACGGCCATTTTTTGTTTGTTTACACTGTTTTTTTTGAAAGTTTTTTGCGCTAATTCAATGTAATGGAAGCATTGCGTTGCACAACAATTTAACGCAAAACAAACCAAACGAACGTTGCACGATTTTTGTACAACATTTCTACAACTATTGGAAACCAAGCTTAACAATCTTTTTAATTTGATGAAGAGTTGCATGTTCAGCTATTAGAAGTGGGACTGAGCGGTAAATGAAATCTTCCATCATAAAAGCTTTGCATGTAAAGGATTGTCAGATTCACAAAAGGTGAAAATAATTGTAAACAACTGTCTAATTTGCTTTGGCAATACGTGTTAAAACCGCCTCAGAAAGAGTATTCTGCCATTCAGTGTCATCTTGCAACAAACCTTTCAAAACACATACTTCACGAAATGTTTCAAGGACAATACCATAAACAGTACGCCAATCCTCCCAAGATGTTGCTCCTTTTACTTGCAAAAGTAACAGTCTAAGAAAAAACAATTCTCCAGTTGGATTAACTTTATACATTCTTACTATCACCTTATCATAACCCCTTTGTCTAATCTTCCATTTACAATGTTTAACATCAAATATAAAGTTATTAGGAATGTCTACATACGAATAGCAATGTGCGCTTTCATTTTTTTCTTAAACCATGCTGTTAGGTGCATATCACGTTGAGCTGCACGATCTAAAGCCATTTGTTCTGCTCCTTCTCTAAAATACACTAATTGATTTTCAGGTAGATGAACTTTAAGACGTATAATAGTGTGTGACATGTGAATTATTGGACACTCAAAAATTCGCCACAATGCTTCAGGTGCACTAACATAACGACAATTTAAAAAAGTGTTTACTTCATCATGATTAATTTGTTCCTTTAATAAAATATTTGCACAGTCGTGACACTTGTATATGTATTTGTATAAATATTTAACAGTTTTAACAGACATGCAAGCTTCAACATTAATGTGAGCTTGATATTTCTTTGATAACCATGGATTGTAAGGTATCACCCAGCAGTTATATTCATTGTTACCTTTAATATTGATAACCAAACCATTATCACGACGTCTATATCGTGGATAACCATTATGAACTGCTACTGTGTTAGCATGAAATTCTTTAGGATAGTTTTTGCTGCACACCCCATCTTTCATGCAGGGAGAATTTGGATTCAGTATGCCACATGGACCGTGAATCATGCAAGTTTTAACAACGTCATAAAGGTCTCGATTAACAATCGGATCTGGAATTTCTGCAGATATTAAATTATTGATATCATGTGCTGTTTCAAGCTTATCTTTATTTGCAAAGTGAAGTAAAATATGAACATGTGGCGAACCACGCTTTTGAAACTCAATAACCTGAACATGTGTTACAACCTTCCCTATTTTACCGTGGTTATAAATGTCATTGAGAAGGTTATTTAATTTGAGATTAAATACTCGAATTACCAAATCAGGTCTATCGTTTGCAGTCTGACCTGGATAAAAATTTTCAGTTATCTCGCGCCATTTTGGGTTGCAAGTGATAGTAATAAAAAGATCTGGTTTACCATACTTTTTATTTATAGCCATAGCATCTTCAAAGTTTTCTTTTAAAGCTGTAGGACTTCCTACATAAGTTGATGGCAAAACTACAACACGCCCTGGTCTAACATTATGATCATTTCCGAGGTTGTTTACATGGTCGTGTAAGACATCATACTGCTCGCTTCTCAGTTTGTTTTGGTTATTTCTGATTAAAGCAAGGCGCCGGCCTTCAATTTTAACATACGCATCAACAGCATATTGCTGAAACGGCGCTTGTCTGGTTTCGCACACCCCCCCCCTCTTTTTTTTTTTTTTCAGATTCTGAAAGATCTTTGTCTGAAACGGAAAAAAATGGTATTAATTTTTCTTTTTGACAAAGAAAAAGTACTCTAATTCACATTTAAATACTCCATTTTTCCGTTAAAAAGGACGCTGCTTTTAACTCCATTTTGAAACTTTTTAATGATAGTTTTAAAACCATTAATTCAAACCGCTGAAAATATTTACCTAGTTTTTACAAGCGTTAAGAAACACACAGAACAAAAAAATGACTTAAATTAAAACATTTGCTGAAAAGCTACTAAATTTATTCATTACAATATATAAAGAAATATAAACAAACAAATAATGAGCTGTGTTCATCAAATAGTTTTACGAACACCTAATTTACTGGGTAGTTAGTAGCAATTTGATCCCAAAAGTGAAAAAACGCATGCTCTTTAAATCTCTACATCCACATGAATTCGCTGAGATAGTCAGGAATCATGTCTCTATGTGTTCCAAACATTGCTTTAAACTTTGCTTTGCTGCGACTCCACATTGCTTCAACTCGATTAGTTGTCACGTTTGTTGCCGGATCTACAAAGTGAAGCAAGTGGTTCACCGTACCATGCTGAAAGCCTTGTGCTCCAAGAGTGTTATAAGCACCCCACATATCACTCCAAATTTCCATCCCTGGCCTTATCCATCGATGTATAATGGGCAAAAGAGTTGCTGCATCACGTTGAGCTACAGGGATTAAAAAACCTTGTTTAGTTGTTGGCTCGTAACCACCAAATATCCATTGGCCTTCCACAATTCTGCCACGGTTGTATTTGCGGCGAGCAAAAAGAGATTCGTCAATCTCTACAACACAGCCAGGGCCGCCTAATTGTACAGGATTATTCAAAAAGTAATCTACTGCAACATTTCTGCAAACTGGTTCCAATCGCTTATAGTTTCCCTGCATCCAATATCCAATTCTTTTTGAATATCTTTTTGCGACAGTCCCCGACTTTTGCCTGCGCTACGAGCCCATATGTATGTTATTCCAATGATTTTCCACAACTCCAGTTTTGATTTGTCAAAAACGCTGCCTTTGCGAATGTTTACAGTCTTTTTACACTTTTAACAGTACATCTCCAGGTTATTCCATCTAGACTGCGTGTGTACAGCTGTTTGCTACACTGCAAGTTGCAAACGGGACAAATCATTACAGTAGCAAGCACACCGAATTTTCTCAACCACTTTATGCATTTTTCGCGATTATTCATAAACCTCGCACCAATTTGAGTTAACGAGATTTTATCGATTTCATCTACTGTTGGTTTTCTAGCCATTTTGAAATTTCTCTTTGTAAAAAACTGGTGACACGAATTTATTAAGCTACTTATTATAAGCATCAAAACCGTTCGAAAAAATTCCAAATATTTTTATACCTGATACCTGTTATTTACTGGAATAAGGCAGTCGCGCAGCGAAACATGGACAAACATCAAAGATGGAGTGTAAAAACCACTTAAAAACTGATTTTGTTTTGTTGATAACACTCCATCCATTTTTTTGTTCTTTGTGTTTCTTAACGCTTGTAAAAACCAGGTAAATATTTTTAGCGGTTGGAGTTAATGGTTTTAAAACTATCATTAAAAAGTTTCAAAATGGAGTTAAAAGCAGCGTCCTTTTTAACGGAAAAATGGAATATTCAAATGTGAATTAGAGTACTTTTTCTTTGTCAAAAATAAAAGT
>QPEY01000311.1:41006-55881 GCA_014706445.1 Hydra viridissima
TGTAGAAATTTGAATCGCTTTCATTGTTTCGTTCTTCGTTCGTTTCAATCGCTTTCGTTCAAATAAGGCAATTGTTATGGTCATCTTAAATTAATATATTTGGAAAATATTCGATGTGGAAATTGTTGCCAATAAACTCCATTGCCACACATGTTGCACCATCTTGCTGAAACTATATACTGGCATTTGGTGGCAAAATAGCTAACCAATATCATGAAAACAAAGATAAAAATTTAATTAGAATAACTATAAACCAATAATGAAGTTGAGTTGTCATGAGTTTTAATCAAAATTATAAGCACTTATTACTCAAAACAGACTCCTAATAAATCTCAACATAGTTTGTTGACACTTCATTTCCTTATTCGCCTTGGCTATTAGTTAAAAAACATATTTTAAAACTAAAATAAATATTTTAGTTTTAAAATATGTTTTTTAAATCATAATATCAGTGTGCACCACAAGAAGGTTGGCCATAGGACTTTGCTCACCGCCTTCCATGAGTTACACTTTGCCTCCTTTTCGAAACTAAACTAAAAAAGCCATTTAAATTTAGTTCAGAAGCTGAAATGCCTTAAAGCATTTTCAATACCTATTTTCACTGGTGTCATATTCTAACATTCTCCTCCGTTAATTAAAAAAAAGAACAAAAAGTTTAACTAAAAAATCAAAATCAAACAAAAGCATTTACAAAGAAATTTTCTTGTTTCTTTCAGTTCTCATGATTGAACCCCAAACTTCTTTACCAGGCACTCTAAATCTGGATGCTTTGTTTAAATTGTTAACTTTTTTTTCACAATTGGCTCGTTAGAAAATTTAACAGACGGTAGGTACTTGGATATAAGCGTGTTATCTTCTTCAGAAAACTCTTTTCGCATCCTTTTAAACACCATTTCTGGAGAAGGTGCGATAAAATCAACATCGTCATCACTAAACAATATTAAATCTTTAGGTTCAAAACTTTTTCATTTGTTTTCGTTTTCATTTTTTCGTCTAAGATTATAGATCTTAGGAGAACTAATACAAGCAGTGCTACTGGTAATTTCTTTCTCTTTCATTTTTACTGCTAAAACCTGATTAACTGGTTCGTCTTCCTGTTTTGTTCCTCCTATAGTCGAAGATGTAATCGATTGATCAGCTGGAATCGATGCCGTAGTTATGCCTTTTTTGCGAATATCATACCACACTTTATCTGCAATTTTCTTTATCTCACTGTTGCATCCTTTGAAACTATCTGCCACTGACCATTTTTTTCTAATATCAGCTACTGTAACTGACCCTTTTTTAATCTCCTCTTTGAATAAATCTTTAATGTTACTTTCCTCTTTCTTTTTTTATTTTTTACCTGAGAGGTTAGACGATCTCTGAATATAACGTAATTAAGAGCTGGTATTAGATGCCAAATTACGCCTATCAAATAAAGCACGTTTATTTTTAGCAACCTTCAGACTGTGAAACAGATGCTGTTCACATCATGCTTTAAATTTGGAAAGTTGCCATGTACTTTACTCGCGTATTTCCTCACCAAGGTTGGATTCACTTTCGGAAAATTTTTTGGTTTTTCAGTTAAAGCACGGTTCCAAAACAAACTAAACTGTGATGTTATCATTGATGAATCCATCGAAAAACAGTTTCTTTCTCAGTGGGATTAGATATTCCTTCTAATTTATTTCGAAGAAATACTATGTACTTTGATACTTCATTGTACAGTTTAACAGTCATTACAAGATTGGCCGGACCTTTGACCCTGTCTTGTATTTTTTCACACTGATGGTGTATCCAATATCTTTATAGAGTGCCTGGCGAAATTCACCAATAGTCATATTGGCAAATGCACCAGGCCCTGATGCATTATTGAATAATGTGTATGTCAGTAAATATGACCTGGCTAAACAATAATTAGATTTTGTTATAACAAAACCAGTGCTGTTGCAAATTTTAATAACTTTTTTTGCACTTTTAACAAAGTCAGATTAATCTAACAAAACTATTTCTTCTGCAGAAGGAAAATTGTGAAAGTCTTCCATATCTTTTCCATGCTGTCTTTCCTGAATCCCCTTTATTAAAACATAACTTTGCATACTCATCACTGGAAGATTTCAGTTCTTTCTTTCAATATGCAAAAATCCAAAAAAATAGACAGAGCCTAAATATGTTTTACAGAGCCTAAATATGTTTTAATTGTTCCTGGCTATTTTTGATATTGCTGCAATTTCAACATCCAAGAATTCAAAAACGAAGTACATGCTAGATGCTTGTAATTGATATCATCTGCTGCATGTCGAACAGCACCCATAATTACATTTTTATGTTTTAGTGCTGTGCGATATGGCTTGACTCCACCATCAGGACTTTGCATCCTAGCTACAAACTCTTCCAGAAAGCTTTCTTCTTCATTAGAAGCCATGTAAAACTTCTCTTCGCCATCATCAAAGTCAACAGAGGAACCTTCAGACTCCGAACCCGATGTTACCTTTTCACTTCTGTCAAGGTTTACATTTACCTTAGTTTTTCCTTTATTCTCTAGTCTCTTATCGAGATGTTGTAAGGCAAGCCATTCTTCATCTTCGCTGTCAGATTTACTAGCCAAGAAGCTACTTTTCGGAAAATTGCTTTAAGAGAGCTATTTATAATTATCTTTATGAATGGCTTTTTCAAAGCAATTTTCCGATAACCCATCTTCTTCTGTACTTTTTGAATCCACAGAGGAGCTCAAAGTCTCATGTGGCACTTCATCTCTAAATGTTTCAAGGACAGGTCTTGAGAATGCCGATGCTTTTTGAACTTATTCTTTCGTTTTCAATACATGGAACTGCCTAAGATGATTATTCATGTATTTCACTTCTTTGGAGCAGTGCAAAAATCCACATAATTTTTTTTTGTAAGTGCGGACATTAGAGCGTCTTTTAAAAGGAGAAAGAACTTTTCTTTCCAAGTTCAAGTTAAAATTTATTCCTGCACTCTCTGCATTTGAGGCATCCCAGCCATTTTTTTTAGACATTAAATGTCGCTTTAGGTTTACCACTTCTCTAAAGGTAGAAAAGTTGATCAAACTCAAAAAAACTAAACTTCATTATTTTTTATTGCAGTTGTTAAATTTTACTAGCTAAAGATTAAAGTGTCTTGCTTTCAAAATAGTACTAGTCTTCTATGTTTTTAAGTAAAATCCTAACAAGTTGTCAAAACTGAATGTCATTTAACAATGATCTATGGCAGTGTTAAGGTATAATAAAACTGTTTTAACAGTTGCATTTCTACAAAACTCTTTCATCACAAGCAGGATATTTTACTTTACGACGGGTAGTAGGAGGCAATACTTCTTTTGAGGCAGTTCTTTTCATTTCTGGCAGTAACTTTTACAATAAAAAACAAACAATGTCACATTAAATAACTTGATTTATTAAAAAGAATTAAATTGGCCTGATAATGATCATTAATAAAAAAAAAAGAATGTTGAAGTAAAAGAAGCATTCCTTTGTTGAAGTGCTCTCATTACTTCACTCTTCATGCTTAAATAAAAAAATACTGAAATTAAAAATGTAATTGCTTAGAAAAACGTATTTGTTTTTTTTTAATATTATGTTATTAATAGTTTTAACTTAAAACTAGTTAACCTTTCATTACTCGTTTTGGAGCCTACAGTTTGCCAAATGTCAAATGTGTAACTACTTTATCAATACTGCCTAGAAAGCAAAAGTGAATAAAATGTATTAATTTTTTAATACTGCCTAGAAAGCAAAAGTGAATAAAATGTATTAATTTTTTTTTTTTACAATAAAGAGTTTAACACACTTCTAATATGAGCACTTAGCATTAGGTGCTTTACTTATTACTTATATTTTCTATTAAAGTGTGAAAAAAATATAAACTATGCTCTTAACTACTAACTTAGGTCTACTTTTAAGTTAGGCTAAGTCTCATTTATTCTAGGAAACAACTTTTGCTCATAATTGTGAAATAGCAGTATGCTATAAAAAAATACTTTAATACCAAAATCAAATACTTATACAATGTTTGTAATAATTAATACTACATTGTCGAATCTTCTTGGGAAAACTTCATTAACCTCTAAAAAGATTTAATATTTTTGAATAAAGACTACAAAGCAATCAACGCTTTGTTAACTAACATTATTTATGGTAAAGGTACAACAGCTGTGTATCTAAACTGATTTTCTGTGCCCACCTTTGAAGACGCTCTTTCTCTAAAAATTATAATGATAATAATAATAAATGTTTGCTGTAATACTCAACGCAGCGAGTTGAGTATGGAGTATAACAACAGTGGTTGTTAGGCTATAACAGCTTTTACTTAAGGTTAAAATATAGTTAATTTTTTTTTTAATGCCATAAGAGTTTTTGAAAATGTTAATAGATTTAGTATCTATAGTTTTTTGACTTAATTTGTTCCATTTTTCTGAAATCCTATTTGTAAAAAACTCATATCTTGCTATTGATCGTTTGACTAAATGTCTTCTAATACGCATGTTGTGACCACGAGTGATTGAGTTTGTTAGAAAATCTGGTGGATGATGCCAAATTAAATTGTCATAACTATTAATAATTTTAATCATTTGAATCATGTCACCTTATTCTTCTTTCACTTAACGTTGTCATTTTTTAATTTATCTAATCTTTCATGATAACTTAAACCTTTTAATTGATGAATTCTTGTTGCTCTTTGTTGTACTTTTTCTAATTTCTCAATGTCTTTTTTAAGATAAGGATTCCATATTGAAGCACCATATTCTGAATGAGGACGAACTAACGATGTAAATAATAGTTTTATGCTTTCTCCATTAAAAAACTGAAACACCTCTTTATCAATCCTAACTTCTTGTTTGCTTTACCAACTGGAATATTGATATGTTCTTCCCATTTCAAGTCATTTGAGATATAAATGCCTAAATCTTTTTCTAGAGTGGTTGTGTAACTTTTTGTTAAGTTTTTCTCACCATCATTACTGCCGTCATCCATTTTATTACTGCCGTCATCCATTTTATATCACGTCATTCATTCCATTTTATAGATACATTGAGGATTATTTGGTCCAATATAATAACTTAGCATTTATCTACATTAAGCTTGGTTAACCATTTGCTTGACCAATCCAACAATTTATCTAAATCACCTTGTAAATTATTCTGCTCACTTTGCAATATTGAAATTATTTTTGTATTGTCAGCATAAAGTTTACATTGATTTTGTAAATTTACAACCAAATCATTAATGTATTTAATAAACAATAGCCTTGAGGAACGCCACTTAAAACCAATTTCCAATCTGAAACATTATCGCCCAAAACAACTCTTTCAGTCCTATTACTTTAAAATCCTTTGCACCAATTTCATAGTTCACTGTTTATTCCATAACTAGCTAACTTAACACATAATCTCTAATGTGGGACAGTGTCAAACGCTTTTGCAAAGTCCAAAAACGCAATGTCTATCGATACACCATCTTCTAAAGCTTGTGCTATTAATTCCATTTTTTCCAATAGGTTTGTACTGCAACTTTTACCTTTTACAAGACCATGCTGTTCGTTTATAATCAAATCATTGGTAATCAAATGGTCCATTATGCAATCTCTTAAAATACTCTCCATTACTTTGCATACGATTGATGTTAAAGAGACTTGTCTGTAGTTTGTAGTTTCCAGTTTGTCGCCTTTTTTGAATAGAGGTGTAACCTTTGCACATAAGCATTGTTTTGGTAAAACTCCAGCTGAATATGATCTATTGAATATAATTGATAGTGGTTTTGCTAGCGCACTTAAACATTCTTTTAAAACTCTTGGTGTACTTTGTCGACTCCAGTTGATTTACTTACATAAAGCTTCAATAATTGTTTTTCTATAGTTTCTAAGGTGAATAAAGTAGTTAGACATTTGACATTTGCATGATTTTGAACACTTGGTGGACTATTTTTTTCTTCTTTAACAAAAACTGAACTGAAAAAAGCATTTAGTATATTCGCAATTTTTGAAACTTCTGTTATTATATCCCCATTTTAGTCCTTTAATGCATTGATTGTATCTTTTATCTTCGTTTTGCTGTTAATATAAGAATATACCCTTTTCGAATTCTTTTTAGCGTTAATTGCAGGCGTTTTTTCATATTTCTTAATAGCTTTTTTAATTAACTTTTTCCGTGTATTACTTGTTTTTTTATATTCTTTTTTCAGTTTTTTGTCTCTAAATCCGTTGCTTTTGCAAGTATACAAAAGTTTTCTTTTATATTTTGATAAACATTTTAACTCGTTTGTCATCTATAGAGGTTTACGTCTAATCATTTCACTGCATTGAAGCTTTGGAATAAAACCATCACATCCTTTACTATAAATTTCTAACCATTTTTGGTAACACTCAATTACATCGAGATTTTCAAAAAACTTTTCATAACACCCTTCACCTAGTTTCTCATAACCAAGAAGTTGAAAACATAGAAATGAATAGATATATAAAAGCTAAAAAGATCTGATTCTTTAAACCAAGACAGTTTTATATTTAAAAACATTGTTTAAGATAATTCCTAAACAAAAGTTTTGCCAAAATGCCTATGTAATTTTTATTGCAAATACTTTAAGTTTTAGCAGGGAGATAAAAACCCAATAAAAACATTTCTAATTTAACATGTTTATGGAGGCATGAAATGGAACTAAACTAGAAATGCAAATAACATACTTTTCAATTCTTTGTTTCTTAAGCCTCTCATTACAAAATCAGCAAATGACACTTACTCACCTATATATTGAGTTAAAAATATAATGCTGTAGATATTATCGTTTGCTACTAAAAAATCAAACTTTCTTATTCTTTTATCATACTAAAAACTCAGTATGATAAAACAATTCTAAACATAAATCCCAATCATCCAATCACTAATTAAAAACCACCCAATATTAAGGTTAAATTTTATTTTCTTAAGAGATCTTCTCTTAAGAAATCAAAACTTATCTTTTATATATAGCATCTTAACAAAGGATAGTATCTTATTATGAAGATACTATTTTAGTATTTTATGGTATTTGATTGGTTAAAAATGATAACGAGCATTTTAATTCAATACTAGTGTCTTGTGAGCTTCCATCATTTAAGTTTGAAATGTTTTTTTTCCTGAAAATCAACAAATTTTACAATGATAAATTATATTTGATAACAAAAGGAACAAAAACTATATTATTTAGAAAATAAGAAGAGAAAAAAAAACGAACTTAAAAAACGTTCCGTTCAGTAAGAAACTCGTTTAAAAAAACTCCCTAAAAAAAAAAGGAAAAATAACCTTAGTTCATAAGAAAAGGAATAAAAAAATGTCAATTTAAATTGTAATTAACTCAATTTCTTACTGTTAAAGTTTACCCAAAGAACTCATTTAACTGGTTTTGAAAGGACAAAAATAAGTTTGAAAATAGACTTAATATTGCTTCAGGTACAAGAACCTTGTAAACATAATCATTTTCCTAAAAGTTAAATAACAACATAAAATTTATCAAAAATTTTAACATCAAAAAATTTGTTAATACACAATAAAACTAAAAAATGAACTCAATTTCTTAAATAAAAGGAATAACTCAAGTTCTTGTTTGTACCTTAATTTTAGAAAAAACTGATCATAATGCTGAATATAGGTGGTTAGCTTGTTCCTCTGATAAAAAACCAAGCAACTCAACATCAGACATATTTTCTAAAATTAATTGTTGCAGTTTACAGACTTGTAAGGTTGGGTTTAAAACATGTAAATTCCTTTAGTATTTCACTTAAAATTGTTTAAAGTAAAACAAAAGCATTTTTAAAAATAATTTCAGAAAAAAAAAAAAAAATTTTTTTTTGAAGACCACCTTCTTTAAAGATGTTGTGCCTGTAACTATACAACTTTAAAAGATGAATAAGACATATAGAACATTATTTTTAAGGAATAAAAATATTTGTTGATGTGTGTGAGTGTGAAGCAACCTTTACACAGGGTGCGTAAAAAGTTCGGGGCCATTTCGCAAAACACAGTAATTCATTTACAAAATACAGTATATTTCATTTACAAAACAGGTTATGAATGTATGTACACAGTTCTTCAGACATAGTTATTTACATATTCTCAAAATGCCCTCCCTCTACCTGGATGCACTTTTTTAACCTCTTAGGAAAATCATCCACAGCTTTACCAATTGTTTCCATTGGCAATTCTTTCCAGGCTTTAATCAGATCTTTTCTTAGTTCTTTAATCGATCGATGGGGTTTTATGCAAGCTTTGGTCTCTAGAATACTCCAAAGGGAATAGTCCAACGGGTTCAAGTCTGGTGAGTTAAATGGCCATTCTCCAATCTGTCTCTGAGAGCTGATGTTAACTTTGATAAAATCGGGAAATTTCTCTTTTAGCCAAGTTTGAGTCTCTATAGCTTTGTGAGAGGGTGCACCGTTCTGTTGAAACGTCCGTTCTTCATCTCCAAAATGCTGCTGGGTCCAAGGCAAAAGTTTTTCTTCAAGCATCGCTCGATATTCAGCACCATGAACTTTGACTCCATCTGGAACAAAGACGAGAGGAGATTTACCATTGTGGGTGATTGATTTCATCTAAGATCTTATTCCGGTTAGCTGGAGTGTTGGCAGTCCGAGGACGTCCACTGCTCCGTCCGTCTTCATAGCTCCTAGTTTCTTGATATAACTTAATGATTTTGGATACAGTTTGGTAATTTTTGATGTTTAGAAGCTGGACATTTTCTTTCATTCATTTTCCTTGCTCAAATAGACGAATAATAGCGGGTCTGAGTTCAGACACTTTTCCTAAAAAACAATACAAACACTGTTAACAAATGGGGTTAGATTATGTTAAATCTAAAAAACTGCATAGGGTGCGTGAAGAGTTCGTCTACCTTTTTTAAAACGTTTTAGAAAAATGGCCCCGAACTTTTTTCGCACCCTGTACAAACAGCCTTTTGGTGTAGGATTAATTACTTAGTTCTCCCGAACAAATCATTTTCATGGTTTGAGATGCAGCAATGTCTTTCAATTCTTCTTTATTAAATTTTGGAAAAACTTTAACATATAAAACATATTTTGAAACATTTTCTGGAAAAAGAAACATGTAGATAAAGAAATAAACATTTATGTATGCATAAAGAGAATATAGATATACACATACATACAAAGAAAAAAAAAATATTGTACTAACATTAAAACTAACCTTGACCAACAATATTTTCTTTATCTGTTATAACTTCACCAGCTATACTCCCTATGGTAAAAAGGGGACAACATCTATATGAAAGTTATCTATACTTAATGAAGTTTCTGTAAAGGCAATTTATGTATGTATGTATGCATGTATGTATGTATGTATGTATGTATGTATGTATGTATGTATGTATGTGTGTGTGTATGTATGTATGTATGTATGTATGTATGTATGTATGTATATATGTATGTAATGTATGTATGTATTCATCTAGCTATGTACGGATCTAGCAATGTATGTATCTAGTTATATACAGATCTAGCTATGTATGTCTCTAGCTATGCATGCCTCTAGCTATGTGTGTATCTAGCTATGTATTTATCTAGCTATATATGTATCTTTGTGTGAATATCTATATTTACTTACTAGTTTCACAACATGATATTTTATAGCAGCTCATATTTTACCTTGATAGCTGCTATGAACTAATAATGCGTTTATAACTTAAAATTAACATTAGCACAAAGAGAATAACATAAACGAATAAATATACCAGAACAAGTTTTACAAATAATGTAGGCATTCCCAACAGTGTCTCTTTGATATTTGATGTCCACATCATTTTTACACATCATAGATGATGAGCCAAGTATTGATGAGCAAATCACCATTTTTATGAAACTTTAAACTTAATAAAAACTAAACACTTATAATTCTCTAAAAAAAAAAAAAATTTAATGAACAAATCCTAATACCAAAATTTCTTTAGAGATAGAAAATGAAGAGAATATGATATGTACAGTGTATTAACTAGGCAACCAGAAGATTTTTTACAAAAGACTTATTGAAAAAATAAGATAAAGTAAAATCCTAAAAAGCCAAAACCAATAATTGAAGTATAAAATATAATATTTTTAATGAACCAAAAATTGTAGGAAAAAAAAAATGCATAGAAAACCTACTTAAGATTTTGTTAACAGCATATTCTTAAACTCACTCAGTAAGACTATTTGAAATCGTAACTTTAGGGCTCAAGAGCTTTTATTCAATCCAATTACGGGCTAAAAAACCCGATGTTCGGAACGTGAGGGCTCAAAAAGTAACATTAGGGCGCACTTCGTAACCTAAGGGCGATTTTCGTAACGCGAGGGCTCCAAAAACGTAGCTTCAAGGCTCACACAAACTACTACTATTACTACTACTACTACTACTACTACTACTACTACTACTACTACTACTACTACTACTACTACTACTACTACTACTACTACTATAATCTTAATCACGAGCCCTCATGTTACCTAAGAGTCTGGCGTATAAATGGCAGAGACAAAATTGAAAAAGTACAAAGTTTTTGGTTTTTTTTAAACATTTATCTTATATTTTTATAATATGAATTAAAAAAGCATACACTTTTTGTTTAGGCCAGAGAATTATCTCAATAACTGACAATAGTTGTAGCATTGCGTAACATGAATGCTTTTTGGATTATTTTTGAGTTTTCATTTTTTCTTTCAAAAAAATTAATTTTTTCCTCTATTTTTTCCAAAGGGTGATCCTGGTTGGCATAATCAATTGGTTCACAACCCTGGACGTGCTACATTGGTTAGAAATCATGTTACATTTTCTCTGTATTACAATATAAACTTTCAGTTAGACAATTTTTTTCTTCACTCTTTTATGGCAAAAAACTGTTTCAGCAATATGCTATTGATGCGTATGTTAAAACATAGTCAATAGAATATAACTATGTTCTGGAAGTCTATTGTTCTATGTTATTGTTCGCGTTTATTTGTGTCACGTGATCAAAGAGTGTGCAAAACAAAGTTCAAGCAAACGAACAAAGCTCATACAAACCAACAAATTTTATTTAAACAAAGTTCACTGTTTTATTCAAAACCACTAAGAAGTTATGCCTGGCAGGAATTGTGGTTTTCCAACTTGTACAGTTTCTTATACAAATAAACACAGCTTTATAAGCAGCTTCCGAATTTCAACAAGAAAATGTGACTCTGAATGGAAAAATGATATTGTTAAAGTTTTAAATAAATATCGTAAAATAGATAGGTCATTACAGGAGAGAATTGATGGTGGTCATGTTTATATATGTGAACGTAATTTTAAACCCGAAGATTTTGAGTTGACAAGTAAGTTTATTTTCAATTATATATGTATGTGTATATATATATATATATATATATATATATATATATATATATATATATATATATATATATATATNTTGTTGGGTTTTGCATGAAGAGAGTGGATGTGATGTTTGTAAAAAAGATAAAGTATTAATGAAAAAGCAATTTAAATCTAAAATAAAGATTGATAACACTGCAGCAAAGTTAAAAGCTCCTCTAGCAAAAACATCAAAGAACAGAATTGTTTTTGCATTACAACAAGAACGAGTTAAAACCAAAGAATTAAAAGAAAAAATTAATGAGAAAAGAAATTAATTCAAAGGGTGTGGAACTCAACAAAGATTTTATTAATGATATAAATCACATTATAGATTCCAACAACCAGAATATGACTCCATTTATGAAATTATTCTGGGAAGAGCAAAAAAAAGCTTCTACTAATCAGAAGAGTTTAAAGTATCATCCTATGATTATCAGATTCTGCTTATCCCTTTCCATGAAATCAGCATCTGCATATGATGAACTTAGGAATTCCATGATACTCACTCTGCCAAGTCGCAGGACTCTTAGTGATAATAAAAATGCAATACGTCCGTCAGTGGGGTTCAATCCTAATGTAATTGAAGAACTCAAAATATTATCTGAAAACTTAAATGATGTTCAAAGATTTATAGTACTCTCTTTTGATGAAATCAAAATTAGTGAAAATTTAGTGTATGACAAGCACTCAAATGAGCTTATCGGCTTTGTTGATATTGGAGATCCGCATCTAAATTATAGCACTTTCAAAGACATTGATGACCTTGCTTCCCTTTGCTTAGTTTATTATGTTAGAGGTGTTGCTTCCGATTTAAAGTTTGCTTTGGCATATTTTGCTACTAAAGGTGTTACTGCGAGTCAAATTATGTCTACTTTTTGGAAAGCAGTGTCTGTGTTAGAATTAGAGTGTGCTCTTAAAGTAATAGCTGCTGTGTCTGACGGTGCTTCTCCAAATCGATTGTTCTACAAAATGCACAAAGGCATGGATAACATTGAATCATTTGTTGTGTACCGTTTAAAAAATATATTTGCAGACCGTTACATATATTTTTTTTCTGATGTACCACATCTTATAAAAACATTTAGAAATTCGTTATATCACTCTGGAGATAGTAAAAATCATACACGTAATTTATGGAATGAACAAAAAGTTACATGGAGTTATTTTGTGAAATTAGTGAATGATGATATTTTCAGAGATTTAAAGTTGCTGCCTAAATTGACCTTAGAGCATGTTCAATTAAATTCTTTTTCTGTCATGAATGTTCGCTTAGCAGATCAAATTCTTAGCCAAAGCGTTTCAAATGTCTTACTTTTAAAGTATACACCAGAAACCCATGTAACAGCACAGATATGTGAATTATTGGATAAATTTTTTGATTGTACAATTACTCGTAATCAAACAAAAGGCATTTTCAAAAGAAAAGAATTTTTGTTGCCCTACCGCAATGTTAATGATGCTCGCTTTGATTGGCTGAAAAACACCTTTTTAAAATACTTTGAAACTTGGCAAGAAAATATTAAAAATTTGGGAATTTTCATCGGGGTGAATGTGAAACTGGGAATTTTCATCGGGGTGAATGTGAAAAAATGTTTATTTCATTACAAACATATGAAGGTCTCCATATAACTGTGAATTCATTAATTGAAGCTACCAAGTTTTTATTAGCTAGTGGAATGCCTTTTGTATTGACTGAACGTTTTACCCAAGATGTCCTGGAGGAATACTTTGGGAGGCATCGCAGCCTTGGTCGCCGAAATGACAACCCTACTCTCATTCAGTTGGGATACCAATCAAATGCTATCAGAATGCAACGATCTGTAGCACCTGTTAATGGGAATACCATAGGAGCTCATATACAAAAGCGTAAAGTATCGTGGAGAATCACTTCTGATGAACCATTAGGAAAAAAGTATAAGAGCAAGAAAAAAAAGCAAGAGAATCTGGGAACATATGAAAATAATTAGTGATATTTTAAGATACATAATTTCATTGATAAAACTAAGCACATAACAACTTATGTATTCAATTTTAAAGCATCCTTGTTACTCTATGAATTGATTTTTAAGCTTTTTACGAAGTCCATCCTTTCATTTTTTTGTTTAAATTTTAGTTTATGTTTGACAGTAATGTCTTTAGACAAAGAAAATGCTCGCACTCGAAAGTAAAGTTTAATCATGTTTTCTAAAAGGTTTTTACAAAGATCATTATCAATATCAACTCCACATCCTGTCATGATAGAGTTATAAAAGCTCACTACTTCTGTATCTTTCAGTAGTTCAACAGTCATTCTGTTTAGGTTAATTTCTTGCAAATGTTTAATATTTGTTTCATTTCGAAATTGAATTTCAGCTTTCACAAATATTTGCTGGCATTTATTATTAACAGCTGTTAGTCCACCACGACTTTGTGCCTCAATCAATTCCTGATCTGTAGAATTATTGCTAATTGTGTTATTTAATATTTTTATTATATTTTGATTTTCATCGGATTTATAATTTGGGCTGTTTTTCGATTTTTTTATAAACTTTTTGACAACATACCCAGCTAGATATTGCAAGGCACCAATTTCATCATTTGTTATATTTTTTATTTGTTTTGCTTCATTGTTGGGCATCCTTTTGAAGTATGCAAGCACCTTATCAGCCAGTTGTGTTGCTAAAAGGGTACTATTGGGTTTTCCTAATTCAGGAAAGTAAACATCTGCTTTGACTACTATTTTATTGTAAAAGCTGGAATAATAATTTTCTGCATTGTTTGTATTTGTCAAAACGTCATAAATCTTTTTACATCTGCATAAAGTGCTTCCGTTAGTATGAAGTTATAACACTTGAAACATTCTCGTCGATTTAAGTTGTAACAGTTATCTTCAGATAGATTTTTTTGTGACTCCAGAACTAAATGACTTAGTATTTTGCAATTCATTGTATTTCCACTTGTATCAAAGATCTCATTTACTTTTAAATGTTTACAGTTTTGGTGACGGGTAAGACCCCCTTTTGATTTACAAATTTTCCCACAGTCGTCGCACTTAAAACTGCTTGGTGTTGACTCCTATGAGAAATGAAATCTATAGTCATGTATTAGTTATAAAGCCTATCTTTTTAATTAAATGTATTTCTTGCGTAAATATTCTTACCTCTGCATTATCTACAATATTTTCAATGATAAATTCTTCATTTAAAAGACCTTCATCCTGAATATCTATCAATAAATCTGCAGAATCCTGTATTAAAAACTCGTTACTTGACGCCATGTTATAGAAGTTTTGCACACTCTTTGGTCATGTGATTAAAAAACAATTTAATTCAACATACGCAGCCTAATAATAAGAAATAACAATAGACTTCCAGACCATAGTTATATTCTATTGACTATGGTTAAAATCAAAGGCCAGCGCCTTGCTTTCATCAGAAATAATCAAAACAAACTGAGAAGCAACCAGTATAATGTCTTACATGAGCATGTAAAAAATTAAATGCAATTGATAGGTTGTTAAAAGATATTTGCAACAACAACTTT
>QPEY01000312.1:20575-38055 GCA_014706445.1 Hydra viridissima
TATATATATATATATATATATATATATATATAGTAATTTTAAGTAATGTTTTAAACACCAACCTCTCGAGGCAATCGGTGGCGAAGCTAATTTTCTGCAACTTCGAAATCTAAGTCTTCGCCCGAAAAAATTAAATTCATGTTCCTACTTTAATTTTACACAGCTTTTTTAAACACCAAATACTAGAATGTAAAAATATTCATAAAAGTAGAATAGACAGCACAGCATACTTAATGACTAATAAAATTCATTAATTAGGCCTAATAAATAAAAATTACAATAAAAATTACTATTATATAACTACTATGTATTACGGATAAAAAAGTTCGTGAATTTTAGTGACGTATACGTTTTATGCTTTATAGCAATGGCCGAAAAAAATACAAACAGCGATAAATTCTTCGAGATTACGAACTTTTTTTCGTACGTGAAAAATTGCGTTTTTACGAAAGATTTTTTTTCTCGAAAAAAACTTCGAATTGTTTATAGCATTGGCCCCTGCTCGTTTATTCATATAAACGCAAAATAAAATTAAGTTAAAATACTGATGACGTCGATATCTCGGCAAACGGGTTGGCTCGTTTGCCGAGCCAGCCCCCTTTCCATATAAACAGGTCCTAACGTTTAACTCCTTTATTTAAAAGGATTGTTTTATCGGAAAAATATCAACGGACTTCAATCCGTTAAAACTTTAATCCGTTAACTTAACGGAAAAGCCGTTGGTGCAATAGCGACAAATTGATCTGTTACCCAATTCGTTGTATACAACGGATTTTTTTTTAGAGTGTAATGAAATCTGTTCCTGCCGACAACTAATCTCCTTTACCTTGGTGTATTTTATTTAGTAAATTGTCAATACGTGAAGTAGTTACTTTATCCTGAATAGTCTTATTAAACAAATGTTATAAAAGTTTTAACTAATATCACGAGATCAGAGTTTCTGTTTTAAATCGGTGGGCAGCCATTTTTTCATAGATTTTTTTGTTGACGGGTGAAAATTTATAGTTTATTGGAAACTCGCATGGCTCGCTGATTTCTGCGGTCTCTTTGATGTTAAACAATCAGTTTCACGTCCATCCCTTACACGTCCATGACTACAGTCAGATATAGATCCACATTAACAATTTTTTCGGAAACTTCTCTTTTCTTATAAAGCAAACACTTTCTGGACATGTTTCTTTGAAGTTTGTATAGCATACATAATTTCCAAGCATGTTATCACCTATAACAAGTTATCAGCTTCTTTTCTTTGCTTTTATTTATTCAATAGAGTATTTGAGAGTTACTTCACGTTTTATGTATTAAATATTCATTTTTAAAAATTGAAAACCAATTATCGATTGATTTAAACCGAATTTTAGGCCCAATTTTCTCTGCCTGACCCTTTTTCGGTTGTTGATAAGCCTCTTTAGTTTGGCTTTCTTGTCTCTAATCCCGGATGTCAGACGATCAGGTCGCTTTTTATCAGAAAAAGACTGACCAATATCAAGTTTTTTTTTTGAGTTATTGCAGATTATATTTCGAGCTATTCCTTCTTTTACGAAATGATTTACGATTTTACTACTTTTTACAAAAGTTTCTACGCGCTCGTGTCTTGAAATAAAAAAGCAATAAAATTTAAGCTGCATTTAACTGCATTTAAGTAAATGTGTTTTAAATGATAAAATAACCATTTCAAAAGTTTTTTTTACCTATGTATCACTGTTAAACCACATGTTTAATCAGCTAAAAAAATTAAATTAAAATATTTGTATATTTTTTGCCTAAAACAGTTTCCTATACGTAAAGCATAACAAAATCGCTCCACTTTACCCTGCATAAATTTTGTACTTCAGATACAATTCTTTTTAACAAAAAAAAATCAAATTCTAGTATATAGTAAGTCCGGATTGACACAGGAAAATGATTTTTTGAAACATTTTTGAAAGTAATACCAAACAATCTGAACTAATAAGTTGCTTAGTTTTTGAATAACTACACTTCTTATTTTTCCTAAATAGAATGTTGCAAAGCTAATTTTATTACTTTACTATTGTTTCCTACGCACATAACCTAAAAACTCCAACCTCTATGTCAACTCTCAAACAAAAGTGTATGGTTCTTTTGTGAAATACTCCAACAATTCTCCAGATCAAAAAAATGAAAAACAATTTAGGAAAACGTAGGACCATCTGCGGTTAGCTTTCAGTTGTAAAAGCATAACTTCTTATAAGCACAACTTCGAGTAATAATCCTTATGCTTTCTCTTACACCGGTATACGGCGTGAGGGATGTTTAGCGACTGTGATTTAACTTCGTCAACTATAACCAATAGACCACTAGATAAAGACGTTTCATCGACTGAAAACTATACCAAGAGATACTAGTCCATTAGAATCTTTTGCCTCAATCACAATTAAAATCAAAAAACTTAATACCACTAAATAGTAGCACTAAAACTTTTTAACATCAGTTATTCCTAAAGTTTACTTACCAGAAAATTTTTTTTGTTAACTACTCTTTCAATGGTTGATTTCTATAAATTATGATTCTTTCATAACAATTCCATAGTCACTTAATCTTAGAAACTCGTTCCCAATGCTTCTTTATAGAAAGAAAATAGAAAAGCTAGGAATCAACTTGAGTGTTATTCTTTCAAGCTAATCTCATATTGTTTTGCAATGCATAAGTTCATAAATTCTCAGTAATAATTCGGGTAAATATTTGAGATTAAGTTGATACTGAATAAAAAGCTTGTAATAAATGTTATGTATGCACTTTTCTCTAATTTTAACGAAGCGCGCGCCTAAAATATAAAACAGACCAAGAGATTTATCATGGCAAATGATTCAGATACTTTTATTGTAAAAATTGACGAAGTAAGAGATGATAAAAAGGGAATATCTGTTACCACGTGCGCTTTATTCATCATAGCAACAATGGCTGGTAGTGGAATTTTAGCGATTCCTAAAGCTGTAAGCGACTCTGGCTGGACAGGAATACTAATGTTGGTACTTGGCTGCTGTATGTCGCTTTACTGTGGAATTATTCTCGGCCAGTGTTGGATGCTAACAACGAGCACGACAGAAAGTTCCAGACACCATCTAAGAGATCCGTATCCCGTGATCGGTAAATTCGCAGCTGGCAAATGGGGAAAAAGATTAGTTGAGATCTGCGTCCTTGTAACTTTGGTTGGGGTTTGCACAGTGTTTCTGTTACTATCGTCGCATCAAATATCGTCGTTAGCCAACACAAAAATCGGTTCGTTGACTGCGCAGAACGAGTTTAGAGTGTTTGTTTTGCTGTGCGGACTTGTCCTTCTACCTTTCACTTGGCTGGACTCGCCAAAAGAAATATGGCAGTTTGCTTTAGGGGCAAGTTTGTGCACCATTATCGCATGCGTGTTCATAATTATACGAACGAGCATGTACTTGTACGAAAATGGCATTGCTCCAGCCAGTGCGAGGAAAACAGAGACTTTTGAATCTTTTTTTTCAGCCTTCGGAACAATAGCGTTTGCGTTTGGAGGTGCAACAGTCTTCCCAACGTTCCAAACTGACATGAAGTATCCGCAACGTTTCCCTCTTTCGGCAATATTAGCGTTTATTGCTGTCCTTCTTATGTACGTCCCTGTTGCAGTCTTGCCCTATCTGGCATTTGGTAGCGCAGTAGACGACAACATTTTGAAAACGCTGAAGGAAGCAAAAGGACGAGGAAGGTTTATGATTACGATATCTGAAGTTGTGATCACTTTTCATCTGTTGTTTACTTTTGTCATCACAATAAATCCGATCAGCCGACAATTTGAAAAATACTTTAAAACAGAACACAGTAAGAGTTTTCAATTTTTTCACTAGTAAAGCTTAATAAACTGCAACCAACTATGCAATAAAGCTAAAAACAAAACGTTTATTTTCAAAAGCAGTTTCCACGTATCGAAAAAATGTCCGAGAGCGCACGAGAAACATTTCTGTTCTGGGACATTATTTCCATAAGTGGGAACTAGCTGCTATGCTTACGTTATCTTGTTTTTTTTAGAATTTGGTTTGACGCGAATAATACTTCGATCGGCAATTGTTTTCTTCGTGATTGGTATTTCCGAGGCAGTTCCTCATTTTGAAGTCATCCTATCTTTAATTGGTGGCACTACGGTGACGATGACGTCTTTTTTACTGCCATGCTACTTCTACTTAGTTCTAAAAAAAGATGTTCCTTTATACATAAAACTGTTGCTTTTCGAGATTGTGCTGATTGCTCTAATAAGCGGTGGAACATCCACGTATTCAGCTTGCACTCAGTTGACCAATCCGTTTGTCTCATGATATAGTTTATATAAAATTTTATTGTACATAATTGAAAAAGATAGAAACAGTAATATATTGTTTTATTCTGTGAAAATTTTACAATATTCTTGCAAGGTGACAAAGTTCTTTTAAGGTAAAACATTTCAGTTTTTTCTTTTTTGAAACATATAAGCAAATGTGAGGATTGTTGGCTCAATTAAGGCTAATATTAGTCTTAAACTAATCAATTTAAGAAAGCTGAACGATTTTAACTTAATAATGTTATTATTGAAATGGTTACAGATTGAGCCAGTGTGATAAGAAAAACCCGGAAGATAACTCATCAACTATGTCATTTTCATGGAATTAACTGGGAAATAGTTGATGCACTTGATAAAAAAGCAAATGAGTTAGTAGAAGATAAACATTTTTGTAGTGACAATATAGAAGAGGACACTGAAGAAGTTGATGATAAATGTTTTGGCCAAAAAATAAATCACTCCAATTGAAGGATTAAATAACTGTCCTTTTATCCTTAAAATGTTTTTATTACTTTATTTATTAAAATTACACAGTACTAACACACTAAAATGTATACAATATTTAAAGAATATATTTCCTTGTTTGGAAATTACTTAAACTTAAGTAACTTGAAAAGTTATTAAAAATTACCTAAGTAAATTTTTCCCATTCTTTAAACACCCCTACAGTTCTACAATACTGTAAGAAAAAAAATGGAAAAAGAAACAAATCAAATAACAATATGAAGCAAACATCAAAGAGCTGTATCAAACAATTTATTAAGGTCTCATTTTCCTTGCACAAAAAACAAAAAATGTTTGGCTTATGATGTTTATAAAATTAAAACTTTTATTTTTCTATTATTGAAATGAACATAGAGAAAAAAAATGTAAATGGAACATTGATATACATATTGCAAATCTAGTTTCCTTAAAGCAAACAAAAAAAGTCAAATATGAAAAAAGTAATTGTCAAACAACTATCTTTTTACCCGGCGTTGCCCCTGAATTTGCAAATATGACATCAGAGATAAGAAAATTTCACGTAAATAACGTTTTTACAAGCTGAGGAAGTTCTCGAGGACTTTTTATAATGTTTAACACAGTATCAAATTTTCTGATTGCAAATTTGCATTTTGAATATACCATTATATCATTTTTAAAATAAGGCACAATTTCCACTGACTAATAAAAAAAAAGCAATTCGCTAATATGTCCTTTTATCTTAGAACTTGATTATTAGCAGAAGTAACTTTACTTAAAAAATCTAAAGTCTACCACTTGCAAAAATCATGACCTTTAAAGTTGTCGAGAATTTTAAAACTAGGCTAATATTTTAATTTTGACAAAATCATATTTCAACTTTCTTTTAACCTGAAATTTGGTTTGCTTCAGTTTAATGACTGTTTTAGTCAAATTCCCAAGGCAAGTATTTAAGATGACTAGTTAGAGCTATAAAAATTTTTTTTGTAAAATGATGCTTACAAAATTAGACCACTAGAAAATTAGAATTGGCTTATGAAAGAAGATTTTATGAAGAGTGGATCACTATTGTTGTATTATAGATTTTATGAATGCAAATATACTAACCTTATGTAATTTTTTGATTTTTGCAGTAGTAATGGTTTTTGTACTTGTGTACATTCTGAACAGTTATGGTGCACATGTAACTGTAATGTCAGCTAAGAAACACTTAAAATATTTTTAAATTACATTCAAGTAAAAATGCTATAACTAAATCTCTGATTACTATATATATAAAATGCATCCACTAATATTTTTAGAAAAAATAGAAAATTTTTTATTCCTCTTATACCATTGTTTTAAGAGGAAATGTTCTGAGCCTGAAGTTTACTATCAATGAGATTTCTTTAACTGTGAGAATCTTACCATTCAGCAGATAACTTTTTAGTGCATTCCAATTAAAAAAGGTAACATAAATATATTAGTACATAACTAAAAATCTACAGTTAAAAACTATAAAGAACCAGTAAATTTTGAAACAAAAAACATATTGCATATTTTCCAGAACATCTAAATATATTCTATTGTTCAACATCTAGACAAGGCTATCAGCAAAATCACTCAACATATTTCGAAGCTGATCTGTTGCAATAACATGCCTTTTGGCATTTGCTAAATACTGTGAATAGAAAAGCACGCCATTCTGGGAGGAAATTACTTGCTGTTGTTGCTGCCTATCTGTATTAAATGGAGGAAAAACCTCAGGAGAGAAACGAGTTCCTGTCTGATATTGGATAACTGTTGAGTCTGCTAGAACCTAGAGACAAAAAATCATGATCATAACCATTTTAAAGAAAATATTTCAATACCATTTAAAATGTTTTGTTTCTTATAAAGAGCCTATTAACATTTGTCCAAAATTTCTAAGAAGCTCTTATCTTATTTGTAAATAACAGGTAATGGCAAAAAAAGGAGGACCTTTTGAAAATGAAAATTATCAAGTTAAAACATATATAACATTTTTTTCTTTAGATTTCAATTTTCAAAAATTATATTGAAAAATTAGAAAGGACAAGCTTATAAAAACAATTTGCTAAAACACTTAACCAACTCTAATCTTGAAGAAAATTATTCCTTAACAGAATCAATCTTGAGGCTGTATAGAGACTGTGTGGATTAATCTCAACTTGATCATATTTGTTGATATGGCTTGATTGAAAAATATATACATATAATCTTAAAGATTACACAATTGCCTTTTACTTTTTAAGTTAAGTTTTTCAGTTCATATTCAAGGGAGTCATGACCTTTTCAAAAGTTTTTTTTATCATCATGTTACTCTAGTTGATTCATTTATTCAACCGTAAACTTATTATGTTAGTGCTCTCAAACAAGTCTAGAAAAACTGAACAAGAGTTTAAAGAGAAATTCTTTATTTTGTTCAATATAAAATCATTTAGCTTATACAGAATATATATAACATAAAATTTTAAAGTTTTTAAAAAAACTTACAAGCCACTGATGCACTTGATCACTGATATTGTAAAAGTCTTCCATGCATTTATTCAACATCTGAACATCAGTTTGCCTAAAAGAAACTAGTGACATTTTTGATGAATTTATTCATTCACATTATCTAATAAAAATTTGAGTTTAAAAATTAGTGTACAGCAATAACTATTAAAGTATTTATTACCTGCATTGTCCAATTGCAGTATTTTGTAAAACATAAACAGTATGTCTAATTAGATTCTAAATTAAATAAAAAAAGCCTATATAATTCTTATGATGTTTTCTATTAAAAAGATAAACAAGCATTCAAACTCTTAAAAGCTTTTTAACTGTAATTTCTTTTAGAAATGTCATGAGTTTCTTATAACACCATATGATATAAATCAATTTTTAACAGACTGCTAAATCAATCATACACTAGGTAAAATTTAAAAAAAATGCACTGAAAATAAATCAAAATCAAAATTTATAAAATCAAACTTTAGTTAACTAGATGTTTAAAATATATGTCAAGTACTACTTGCCTTACAGAAAAAAAAGTCACTTTTACATAACAGTATTTGAAGTAATAATTCAAAAATAACTTATGTTTAAACAGTCATTTTTACATTTTTTCTTAATAATATATTTCAATTAAAGTTATACTTATTATTACATCTTAATAGATTTTTAAAAAATCTTTAAAACCTGAAACTACTTACTTTAGAGTTAGAAAACCACGTTAAAAATTGTTTAAAAAATGCACTATCAGAATATCCTACTGAAATTTTTTAAATATGCTTTAAACAGAATAACATAAAGAGAGAACTAGAATAATAATATACCATAACAGACTCCCTTAGAAGAGGCAAAAGACCTTGATATTTAACTAAAGGATCTGTATCTGTTAATGTTTGCTGACATGCTTGTGAAGAAGGAGCCAGTGGAGTTGGATGAACTTGGGAAGGTATACTTGAAGCCATTAATATTATAACCACAAATTACTTTCAGATAGCTTTAGAATTCAGATTGTAAATGAATTCCTACGTTCATCTTTGTTTACAATAGATAAAATTGTTACATGCACTTAGACTTCTGTGTACGAACTTTTCAGCAGTAAAATATTATATTTTGAATTTCGGAGACAAATTTTGCACAAAAATGTTTTAGATGGGGGTTTGAACCCGAAGCTTCTGGATCAAATCTAAAATATTAACGAAAGGGACTCATGCCACTGACGGTTTTAGAAGCCTTCCTTCAATACTAAATAAACAATAATTTTAGAAAAAATTTCAAGTTTGGTGATTTATAGTTTCAAATAAATCAGGTGAACGCGGAATGTCACAAACGGGACGTCATCGACGCAAAAAAATCAAAGATGAAAAATCAACTATTTCTCAAAAGAACTTTTTATTTCGAATTGTTAGTATAATTAATCATACCACAGCGAGCTTAATCTAATTAAAAATCAGAAAATTTGTTCTTTTTTTTTAAATTTGGGGCAGTGTAAAAGTTACCAGGTTTCCGTAAATTACCACCTTTGTTTTAAAGGCATTTTCCTTGATGAGCCAAGTTTTTAAGGTTTCAATTTTCACCTAAAGCGCAAATCTTCGAAGTTAATTAGGAGCAATCATATGTTAACTAGATATCTAAGTCTCGCTTCCGCAGTGAAGCACAGCCAGGTTTGTTTTGCCAGCCTGAAATAACGCAATGATAAGTAAAAGCAAAACAAAAATGAATAATTGTTAGTTTAAATAAAACGGCTACCGGCATTAAAAACTTTAAAAACTTGCTTCACTTTTTCTTACAGAATTTTTGTTAGTGTTGTGACTAAAACTAAAAATTTTAATTAACTCAACTAAAAAAACCGTAACTAAATTTAGTTGACTAACTTATTAGCGTAATAAGAATTAGTCAACTAACATTTTAGTCTAACTAAAATTAGTCGACTAAGAATTTTGTCTAACTAAAATTGGTCGACTACATTTTTAGTATAACTAAAGTTAGTCGACTGACATTTTAGAGTAACTAATATTAGTCAACTAACTTTGTGGTCAACTGAATTTAGTCGACTAACTTTTTCGTTTAACTAAATTTAGTCAACAAAATTTTTAATTTGCGTAAAATAAATTTTTACTGTTACCCAAAAAATACTTTTTTAAAATCTTGTTATGCGTTAGTTGTGAAGTGGTTTAAACGTGTTTTTTCAAATACAAAATGCTGTAAGTTACAATTTACATCTCCAAGGCATCTGTTTCAAGGTTTGAATTTCAGAGACTAAATTTAGTTAGACTAAAAAGTTAGTCGGCTAATTTTAGTTAGGCTAAAACTAACCTTAACACCCAGCCCTAATTTTTATGAAGTTAGACATCTAGCTAATATAAATCATTGATTAGGAGCGAATTTTCTGGCACTCTAAACAATCGTTCACTATTCAATTGAATAGAGAGGGCTCAAATAATCTTTAATGTTTTATCCTGTAAGTGGTTTTCATATTTCGAACTGTTTGGTTTAAGTTTAAACTTTTTTTTTTGTTTGTTTTTATTTAGGATAATATTGCTCAAAACATCTCAATAAACTATTTTATAAACTAAATTCTAAATTAACGTAAATTTTTACATAAAAACAAATTTTCCACAACTAACAGCAACAAAGTATAGAGAACTCGCATTTCTTTTTTGTGATTAAAAACACTGATTTTACAGTGATTCTTAGTGATGGAAGAAAGACTCTGACATTAGAAGATGCCAGTGTTTTCTTTCACTTACGTGTCCTAATTTTTTCCTATAAATAAGAGTCTGGAGATTTTGAAGAAAGAACATTAAAAATTTATCCATTAAAATCGAAATCAAACACTAATTTCTTGATTGTTGGTAAAGATGAGCACATTTTGTTTATATTAAAGGAAAAACTAGAATTCTCAAAAATGAAGAATAATTACTTATTTAAATACTTCCAAAGCGTGGNATCATATGTTAACTAGATATAAGTCTCGCTTCCGCAGTGAAGCACAGCCAGGTTTGTTTTGCCAGCCTGAAATAACGCAATGATAAGTAAAAGCAAAACAAAAATGAATAATTGTTAGTTTAAATAAAACGGCTACCGGCATTAAAAACTTTAAAAACTTGCTTCACTTTTTCTTACAGAATTTTTGTTAGTGTTGTGACTAAAACTAAAAATTTTAATTAACTCAACTAAAAAAACCGTAACTAAATTTAGTTGACTAACTTATTAGCGTAATAAGAATTAGTCAACTAACATTTTAGTCTAACTAAAATTAGTCGACTAAGAATTTTGTCTAACTAAAATTGGTCGACTACATTTTTAGTATAACTAAAGTTAGTCGACTGACATTTTAGAGTAACTAATATTAGTCAACTAACTTTGTGGTCAACTGAATTTAGTCGACTAACTTTTTCGTTTAACTAAATTTAGTCAACAAAATTTTTAATTTGCGTAAAATAAATTTTTACTGTTACCCAAAAAATACTTTTTTAAAATCTTGTTATGCGTTAGTTGTGAAGTGGTTTAAACGTGTTTTTTCAAATACAAAATGCTGTAAGTTACAATTTACATCTCCAAGGCATCTGTTTCAAGGTTTGAATTTCAGAGACTAAATTTAGTTAGACTAAAAAGTTAGTCGGCTAATTTTAGTTAGGCTAAAACTAACCTTAACACCCAGCCCTAATTTTTATGAAGTTAGACATCTAGCTAATATAAATCATTGATTAGGAGCGAATTTTCTGGCACTCTAAACAAACGTTCACTATTCAATTGAATAGAGAGGGCTCAAATAATCTTTAATGTTTTATCCTGTAAGTGGTTTTCATATTTCGAACTGTTTGGTTTAAGTTTAAACTTTTTTTTTTTGTTTTTATTTAGGATAATATTGCTCAAAACATCTCAATAAACTATTTTATAAACTAAATTCTAAATTAACGTAAGTTTTTACATAAAAACAAATTTTCCACAACTAACAGCAACAAAGTATAGAGAACTCGCATTTCTTTTTTGTGATTAAAAACACTGATTTTACAGTGATTCTTAGTGATGGAAGAAAGACTCTGACATTAGAAGATGCCAGTGTTTTCTTTCACTTACGTGTCCTAATTTTTTCCTATAAATAAGAGTCTGGAGATTTTGAAGAAAGAACATTAAAAATTTATCCATTAAAATCGAAATCAAACACTAATTTCTTGATTGTTGGTAAAGATGAGCACATTTTGTTTATATTAAAGGAAAAACTAGAATTCTCAAAAATGAAGAATAATTACTTATTTAAATACTTCCAAAGCGTGGTCTTTCTTTAAATTAAATATTGCAAAAAGCAAAAAAAATGTTGAAAACGCTGTAAATGTTGTACTTCTAGGTTCTCGAAAATGCTGTACGAAAGTAGACGTTGATGGTATTTTTAATAAGTTACCAAGATATAGAAATAGAAATATATTACAAGAAGCAAAATTTAATTAGCGATGACAGCGATTGATTTCTCGGTAAAGCAATGACGTTAACACTAAAAATCAGAGTGATTAAAAAATGATATGCGATGATCATATAAATTTTTTTTCAGCCATTATTCTTATGATATGAAATTCAAATGTTAATAAAATTCATCTCAAATTGATGATATTCGCAATGGCTTGAAGGAGAGAGTGTGGGGTCGATGCTTACTAAAAATAATACGTAATCCAATAAAACACAAGGAGCATATAAATAACTTTAGTAAATTAGAATTTAATCTGTTAATGTTAGGGAAGTGCGACCAGATAAGCACCGGTAATATCATCCCTCGTGTGCGCTCTAAATATGTCATGCGTTTAGAGCACACACTTGAGATGAACTTGTTGTTTCACCTTACAACCCAAACAGTAGTAAAACTATTGTTCGGGTTGCAGGGATTTCATCCATTAAAAAGCTTAGTACATTCAAAAAAATTAATGACTTATAATCTATAATTGTATTTGAGAAGCAAAAAATATCTAATAGACTTTCACAAGGTCTAAGGTTTACATAAGAAGTCTTCCACAAGAAAAAAAGTTTCTCAGTACTTTAATATTTACATATTTACTTATTGATTATAATACTTTTTTTTTTTTTTTTTTTTTTATCATTGTAATATTTTTGTTGATAATATTATTGCTGCCATTATTGTTGTTGCTATTAGTATTATTGTCATATTTCCAGACAATTGACCCAATTCTGTTTTCTTTTAACATGTTTTACCTCTGAAGAAAAATCAAGTGTTAAGCAAAATCTGATTTTTAAGGTTATTTAAAGTAAAACACTTTAAGCGAAGTTAGTTTTCATTTTCCAGTTTTGGTCCAAATAAAATTCATGTTAGTGAATGCTTTTGGACTAAAATATGTTAACATTGGATACTTTAGATTTTCTTCAGGTAGAACTTTTGACCTATTTTTTTTCGTATTTAGTGTCTTCTTTTTTCTCTTAGGTTCACCATTAACTTACTAAAGAGAATCATTCCCTTATCAATTTCTTTTACGTCGATTAATGCTGATTACCAACAGGAACAGATAACTTCTTTTTTTGTTTATCGGTTACTACAGATCCAAAAGAATAATGTTTGTAGAGAAAGAAAATCTTAAAAACGTCTTTTATAGCTTCTTTATAAAAAGAATCGCTTTCTTTATAGTATAAAAAGTTCATCGACATTCACACGATAGACATTGAAATTCCTGAGACTCGGGAGTAAATTGTTAGCTGAATTTAGCTCCATATCAGGCAACAGATTCAAAAGTCTGGAAAATATTGTTAGTTTGGAGATGTCTTCTTGCAGTCAGTAGGAGCATTTTTTATACTCTTCCTTTATGCCAAGCTCTTTAGAAAGGCTTAAAGAAGGGCACACCAACAAATTAAGTTAAGTGCGCCGTTAGGTAAATAGATAGACTTTACTTCATTTTCTTCACAAGCTTGAATAATTTTTGAGCGGATAAGTTATCGCCCTATAACTGTAAAGAAGTTAAATTTGTACTTAAATTTGTACTTTATCTTTGTAAAGAAGTTAAATTTGTACTTTATTGACTATTAACGGAAAAAATAAATGCCGATGCTTGTTACTTTTCTAAGTTTAAGCTTCTCTCATACCATTTTCAAATCGTGTTTAAACAATTTCTTAAACAACGGACAAAAATTTAGGCCTAAGATTACTTTTTTAAAAATAAATAAAAAATCCTAACACAATAGTACACTTTATTGACCTAACAACTCTAAATCGATTTCTTAGACTGTTTAATAAATAAAAAAAAGAACAATAACAATAAAAAAAGATGATCATTCTAATCATATTGTCATTCATGTGTCATAAATGTGGAACATTGTGAAAAATTTAAGTAAAACTATTGCGTAAGCAATTGAGAATTTTAACACAAATTTTAAATTGGATTGAGAAAATTTATCTCAATTCACATTGTGCAAAAAACGAATCTCAATAAGTGCAGTAAAAACATTTACAGCCCATTACATCAAAAGTCTGTGGATGATAGTTTCAGATGATCTTAGCAAACCTCGAAATAAAAACCTTTTCTTGTTTGAAAAAAATTGAACTTTAAATATCTAAAGCTTCTTGCATTTCTTTTTAAATAAATATTCAAAGACAATCTCTAGAATATATTTAAATGTGAATACATATATCGGTAGTAAGAAAAACTTGCAGAAATACAAAACATAAAAACGTAATATATTAGCTTGAGATATGCTTATTATAGTTATGCAATATACAAAAGGACAAACTATAAAAGCGCTAATCAAATTGGATGCGCTGTAGAAGGGTGCGTTGCTGCGAATAAAATGTCCTTCGACTTTCCCAAACACAAGTTTCACAAATGCGCTAGCAACGCCGACAGCGCACAGACAGCCAGCGTCCCTTGTTACGGCGCTAAACAATGTTGTATCCAAATGAACCCATTCAGGTGATTTGCAAAATCCGAGTGCTAACTCCAACGTTGAGGAAGGATTAAAACCATAGTAAAATAATATGCCATATAAGAATAAAGCAACCATAAGTGATAACATGCCAATAAGAGAAGCAGTATAACTAAACATTATAGATGGCGAATACTTTCTTGCAAGCATGTGTAAAATTAACGCAACTGACACTCCAAAAAAAGCACCGGCCATAACTTGATGAGGAAAGTGAGCAGCGATGTAAATACGCGATAGCGACACCAAAGCAACAAGCCCTAAGAAAACTGGAACGGTTATGATTAGGAACACAATCTTAATCTTCTTCTCACGAACTCCGTCATAACAATGAAGAAGCAACAGAAGACTCAATGAACTAAAGCACATAACATGACCAGATGGAAAACCTTCGAAACCAAACAAAACACAATATGAAAATAAATGCAATAATCATTTATATTTTTTTTACACAATTTTCGATAAATAACGAAGAAAATTATCAGACATTACAATAAATCATGAATGATATTATCAAACATCCAATGCATAAAAACACTTTTTAGTACCTGGTCCGGATTCACAAGTAATAGAAAATTGCTTAAGAACTTTTGTAGTGGAACCGCATGACTTTTCGTCAAACCAAAACGGACGGTCACCAAGAACGCACCTTGCAACAATATGGGCATTTAATAAAAAATATAACAGACGTTCTATACGTTTTAAATAGATACTATTATATACTTTACCACTTTAACATCACGTTTAGCCATTCCGTAACTGTGCTGGCCCAAAGTACTTTCAAACCCAAACTTTTTTCTAAACAATATGAAAGAGGAAACAAAAGAAGAAACGCGTTTCTTGGATCGCCGAGATGAGACAATAACAGCATCACAGTTTCGTTTCGTTCAAAGTATTTCTGAGAAATGTACACTGCCTCCATCTCGGCACAAAGAATATTTATTCTTCCCATCTTTTATTTTTCTAAACTAAAACTTTAACAAAATTTACTGTTTAATGAGACTACTTAATATTATTTATACTGTTTATAACTTTAGCTATATAAAACCATCAACAAAAAACAAACAAGACAAATGCGAATCAGATGAAATGCGCGATAAGACAACCATTCTCAGAATCTTTTCATACTGCGATAGTAATAAATTCGTGCGTGCGTGCAAACACGTGCATGTATGTATGTATGTATGTATGTATGTATGTATGTATGTATGTATGTATGTATGTATGTACGTACGTACGTACGTACGTACGTACGTACGTACGTACGTATGTATGTATGTATGTATGTAAATCATTTTCAATATGGATAGAACACATAAGAACTTTAATGCAAAACTTTTAACAGTGATTATTTTTTCCTTATAAAACTTCTACATTTTTAACAATTTTTAGAACTCTTTTCCTGAAACAATCATATGTAAGTCTTTTTTTGAAGTTATCATTTGTTTACATCTTGTTGTACCAAGGATTGCTTCAAGTTTGTAACCGTCGAAATTACTAAATATTATATTACAAGATGAAGTCAAGTTCGAGTTACATTCATCGGAGGGAGATTCCATAAAGTTAAGAAATTCTGCATAGAAGTTAGGATATTGTGGAAGATCGTAAAAAATAATATGCTTTATTCCACGTATTTTGTACCTGAAAAAAGTAAAACAATACGACTTTAAACATTTAAAAGAGCTTTTAACTTCCCAGAAAAACATTGAACTCAGAAATCTTAAAAAAAAAACGCAAACCTGTAAAAGAAATAAAACCTTTCGGTTAACAAAATGAAATGTTTTTTCTTTTCACCGAACAAAGTTCGCGAACGAGATATATTTGAACGCTTTGAATACCTGAAAGAAATAAAAATGATTTAAAAGTTAAAAACCTGGAGATTGGATAACTGAAGTTTAACATGCTAGAACATTTTTATATACTTTATTAAACCTTTGCACAGTGAATCGTCTAATACATAGTTAGCTGGACAAAAACATTTTCACTAATTTGATTGTTCTAGTCACGAATGGTTAAAATAAGCAATACTTTGTTTTATTGAATAATTACCCAGGGTTTAATAACTTAAGAGTCTATTTTTTTGCGGCGGGATGTGGCAAGCCCCCTCGATCTCAACCCACGCTTTCACTCCCTCATCGCAGCGACAATCGTTATGTAAAAAAATGAAGTACCAAACAAAAAATATATTTAAAAAACAAGGATGAGTAAAACTATGCAACAAAAGTTATATTCAGTTATCAGAAAACTCATCATTTGACTCCTCCGAACACTTGAATCTTCAGAAGACTCATCATTTGAAACGTTAAATGATTTATCGGACAAATTACAATTTACTTTTTTTTGGAAGCAGGACAATTAAATTCAAAACCTCTTCTGGCAATTCTTCGCTTCATCTTGCAGGCAGTTCTCTAAGTGAATTGATAACAGGGTCAGATGTTATTACGAGCATATTCAGCAAACCTATATTTGTAAAAAAATACGCGAATTTTTCCTAACATGATGCTCTCGAAATCTTCTGCAATCTTTATTTCGTGCTTCTTGAGATTCTTCTAAGAGCTGACCAATTGGAAGAATACACGACTTTATAACTTCAGTGCTATGCAATAACATTTCGTGCACTGTAACAGGCATGTAATACCACGAATGAAAATCTAAATATAAAGTTTTAGTTTCAGAACAAAGTTAAAAATTTGACGCTATGCCATGGCCAGAAGATAGCGTTCTTAACAAAACACTAAATTTTTTAACTAATTCGGCGTCTAATCCTGTAATCGGCGTCTAATCCTGTAATCCTCCGCTCTTTTCTAGATTTAGAAAAGACCTGTGAGCTGTGTTACCATCATTTGCTTTGCCATAACGAGGTTTCGGCCTGTCAACAATAACTCAAATTTTTTACGCTTAAACTTTTGTTTGATTTCTTCCGAACGTTGTTTGATACGACATTTATTGGCTCTAGCTTGCCACTTTTTATGTCCAAGCGGCAGCTAATGTGCAGCAAGTATTCAAATGTACGGATCCAAGCATGCAAGGAAGACAAATCAAAACTTTTTCCCTTTTTTATCAACCGCGCCTTTTTATTCAACCATTTTTGAGTAACACCACAGATATAACGTTTTTGAGTTGAACGCGTGTCAGTTAAAGCATTGCATACTTTTCCGTCTGTCATCGTAAGTAACAGATTATGTTTTACAATAAATTTAGATTCAACAACAGTACATATTGCCGGAAGAAGTTCAGATATTTCTTTCAAAACTTTGTTAGTTTCTGTTACAGTAACTTCATGTGTTTCTTTTGAAAAGATGAATTT
>QPEY01000312.1:40574-50630 GCA_014706445.1 Hydra viridissima
GAGAGGAAACTTGGCCTTGTTCTCAGACCAGAATTGGAGTACTGGCATATCACATCCAGGCATAGCAGAATACATTTCGAATTCAGTCTGGTTTTTGGATTTTGTTGGAACTGTGGCTGGCAATGGGGCAGGATCATCAACCTCTACTGCCACTTCAAAAAGAGGATCATCAATTGGCACAACTTGTGGAGCGGCGGAAGCAGTAGTTCTGGATTCTTCAAAAGACTTCAACCTCTTTTTGTGGCAATCATGATCTGTGATCAGTGCTTTGTAAGCAGCATCGTAGCTTTCAGCTGCAATTTTTTTCAGTCCTTTTCCTTGATAAAGGGGGTTCAACATGTTGCCAACAAGGTAAAAAATGTTTGTAGCACCACAGGCAGGAAATCGATCCAGCAGGTTCTTGATGAACTTTCGAAAGAAAAATTCAGCAGCAGGAGAGACACCACTTTGCAAGGCTCTTTCAGCCCAAACATGTAGAGCATAGATATGAGCATTAACCCTGTGGATTGTGGGCACTTTTTCAGCTGAGATTGACTCTGACACATCAGCAACTCGTCCAAGGAATGGCAAAACCTCGTCAAAGAGATCAAATTGATCTTCTGATGGAATTACCTCAGCCAATTAGGATGGGTCACTTCCTGGATTATTCTTGATTGACAAGAGGACTCGACGCATTTTGAAAAAATTAGAATTCCATCGGGTCTTGACTAGAGTGATGATTTTGAGATATTTGATGGCATCCTTGTCTTCAACTTCATCATCCTCAAGCATGAATTTGATTTCTTTCTTGATTCTTTGCTCAGACAAAGGAGATTTGTGGCACCCTTTGGTCAGACTGATGGCCATAATTAGAGCACTGTAAAAATTGAGTCCAACAACTTTTTTGCATTCTGTAGTAACCAAATTGAAGGTGGTCAGCACATTTCAAGGAGTGATCGACATGCTTGCTCTTTAGAATTGACGCAATCATATTCTGAGCCGAGTCATGTGTGTAGGTCACTTCTACATCATTGGCAGTGTCTTCACGAAGTTCACTAACATACCTAAAAATAAAGGACAATAGTTAACATATCGTTATATATTGTTATTTCTCGATATCTCTTGAAAAGTCTTGAAAAGTAACTTCATTATAACTTAAGTTAAGGCATAAAAATTGAAACTATTGATTTTTAAATGCTTATAGTTATAAAAAAGTTACTTTTCAAGACTTTAATTAAAGTGCCTTGATAACAAAGGCTAAATTAAGTTCAAAACTAAAAAATTCGTAAATATCAAGAAAATTTTGATTACAAAAAATAATTTTAGTGTAAATATTGATAATAAACGCAAAAATTACTTTTTCAATTAGTTTAAAACTAAAAAATATCGAGAAAACTTGATAAATATCAAGAAATATCGATAAATTTCGATAAATTTCAATAAATATCAATTGTCAATTAGGCAATTATCAAACATAGAATTTCTTTAATAACTTACTCATCCAGTTTAGTAGCAATTGCTTCGGACGTGTGACGACCATTGAAAGGAAGAACTCCAACAACAAAATTCCTGAGGTCAAAAGCAGGATTGATGTAGTGGAGAGTGATGGCCATATATAAATAATTATTTCTAGAAGACCAGAGATCAGAAGACAAGCTGATTTGAGAAGATTTGGCCAACTCTTGAGACAACACTGTTTTGACAGCCCTTCACATTGCGGTACAACAATGACAATCTGAAAACAAAAGAAAATTGTTATAAATATCATAAAATATGACAAAAAAAGATTTTTTTTTAGTTTCAAAAAAAAAATTTGAGCAGGTAGGTGGTAGAAAAATGAAAGATTTTCTTTTTTAAGGGAATTTAGGGTCAATATAAGACCACTGGGAAGGGGTAATCAAAATTTAATCCCAATTAAAACAAATACACCCCATAATCATTTATTTTAACAATATAACAATATAACAAGTTTCATACTTGGTCCAGCTGCTTTGACAGTGTATTTTGGGCAGACTTGCTTCATGAAATCCTTGAAGAGCTTAGTTTCAACCAGATTGAAGGGCAAACTAGCTCTGGCTAAAAATTTAGTGATCTCCAAGTCCATCCAAAGCTGCTCGGGTTGTTGTGGCCGGTACTTCTTGTACTTGTCCAAGGTAGTTTGATAGCTTGCCTTTGATGGTGAAGCCAACTTTCTCTTCTTAATTCTTTGGCCAAGCACTACAGGATCTCTGCCACCTCTTTCTTCCCCTCTTTGCTTTTCATAGTTGGCATCCTGAGTGTAGACTCTTTCCACTTCATCATATTGTGTGTCAGCCTGAAGCTTTTTTTCCAAATTGGTCTTTTCCAACTCACAAAACTTTTCAATATGATACTGACCCAAATGAGACCTTAATCCAGATGTGTTCATTTGCTTGATTTGTAGGTAAGAGCCACACTCCTTGCATTTTGCTCTTGTAACCCTTTGCTTATCTACAACAGACAGCTCTTCTTCATAGTATTTCCAAATAGCAGATCTTGGCCTAGGCATGGTGATGGTTAAAGATGGCTTGGATGCTTCAGGTATTAGTAAATAATCCAATATTCATTAAATAATAAAAAAAAAAAAAAAGTTTTAGTAACTCAAAAATAAATCAGGAACTTAATTAGGCACGTCATGTAGGTTTTAAGACTTTCCAAGTACTTGTCTTTTCCCAAAAAAAGGTTGCTTTTAGCCTAAGTTCGTTAGAATACGTTACAATTCGTTAAAAGAATTCTACTGTAACTTTTAAAATGCTATTTTTTAACAAAAAGTCACCTTTAAAAGTTTTCTTAAAGCCTAAGCTAAAGGTATGTTCTTTAAAATACATGACAATTCCTTAAAAAGAGTAAAAATTATGTTAAAATCAATATTTTATTCTATTGTTACATTTAAAATGCTGTTTTTAACAAAAAAATCACCTTTAAAAGTCTTCTTTAGTTGATTTTTCTTTAAATTTCTTGAATTCTATTTGATATTTAAAAAATTTTAAAATTTGTTGTGGTTTTTTCATTTTCAAAACAATAACAAATTAACGAGTTAATCTGAAATTAGAGATGCTCAATTTTTGCTTATGTTGAAGTGATCGAGCCATATAAAAGTAGGAAAAATTTGTTAAAAAATCAAAAAATCTCAATATCTCTCGAAATCTCTCGATATTTCTTGATATTTCTCGAAATGTATTTCGATATCAAGATTCTCGATATATTTCGAGAATAATATAACTCATTCTCGAAACTGGTTTCAATATCGATACCAAAACCAACCTTATTCTCGAAACTCTTATTTCGATATCATTATCGATTCAATCGAGACTCTCGATTAGTTTCGAGAAAGAGTTTCAAGAACGCTAGAGCTTACTTTGAACTGACTTTGGTCCACCATGCTTATGTTAGATGATTCACTATGGTTTGGTTAAATTCTATTTGATAAAATTATCAAAACTTTCTGATCCTTGCTAAGTGCAAGAACCGAATGAGTGCAAGAACCAAACTTGAAACTTCAAGAAATACTTCAAATTACTGTCTACTTTTCTTAACCCTTTTCTGTTTTTGCTCACTTCTAATTTTGTAATATCTGTAATATTTTGTTACTAAATAAATCTAAAAACCATTACAAAGAACATCTTAAACACGCAGTTACCGTAGTAACTGTTTAATTTTTTTTTATACAAAAACACATAAATATGAAAAAGATTAAAAATTACTCTGATATTTGAACAAAACTAAGTTCCTCTTTTTTGAAGTGGTTGCGAATACGAATAAAATCAAAGTATGATGGGATGAAAACAGCAGTGCTATAACAAAGTTGACTTTTAAAGTCAGGCAGAACCTAAAAAGCATATACTGTTAACAACTTAAGAAGAAACATGCAAATATTACATAAAATTGATAGTCAACTGGCAATGCTTCATAACCTACTAATAATTAGAACGAGTAAAGTTTAGAGAAGAATGTAAAAGCTAGATTCTTAACCTTCGTACAAAATGTCAGATACCGATCACAGTATTATTGTCATCGGTGTCTAACGATGAAATAAAAAAAATTAAAACTTCAAATTCTTTAAAGAAAATTTTTTCTTGATAAGTTAATTCATCTTTAATGTTAACATTTAAACATTTTGTGAGAAACATACCTTATTTATAAAATAAATAAACCGCATGTCTGCACACTGGCTGTAAAAGGAGCATTTAAACCGTTGATATATCTAAGTACAAGCAAAATATTTTCTATATGGAAAAATTGATACAAAAACTTAGTTTAGTTAATTAAGTTTTATTCATGTCAACAGAAGTTCCTAAAATTTGTATTAAATAGGCAAAACAGAAAATTATATACTTGGGGAACACATGTAGCAACTTGTTCCACAGCCCCATTTACTTCCTTTAAAGCTATTTTCATTTTTCCATTATAATCAGTAAACAAAGTTAAAGCTATTTTTTTCTTATATATTTTGTTACAAATACAGACTGGTTAACAAGAAGTGAGTTAAAAATTGACAAAAATAGAAAGATACTAAAACAGTATTTGTTAAACACGCACTGAATCTCTGCTGATTGTATGCTGCTGAAAAGAAGACTTTGTCTGTAGAACTTTGACCTACATTTATTAAAAAAAAAGTATTACTTGAACCAAAAAATATTTAAAAAACGTTACACAGAAAAAAAACAAAACAAAAACAAAACACAAATTAAGGAAACCACTCACAGACCATCAACACACCACATACGAACTCTAGAGAAATCTGCATCATGAGACTGTCTTGGGGTCAAATTCATGTAATCAAAGACATGCTAAAATGAATAAACATTTCAATTATAAATATAGCTATATATAATGTGAACACAAAAGTTCTTCTTAGCTATGGAAATACTAAAGAAAATTGTTTTAAAATGTCATTCAAAACTAGACTAAAATACTATTTATAAGGATGTGATATTAATTTACAAGTATGCTTACATTAATTAATAAGTGTGCTATATCAATTTATATGTATGTTTATATCAACTTATAAGCATGTGTATTTAAATTTATGCTTATTCAACAGTGTGTAAATATGTAAATAAAATCTAAATGTAAACAAAACAGGGTGCATTTTAAGGTTGGCATACAAATCATTGTGCAGTTACTGAACAGCTTCCAAATCTGTTAATATGAACCATAAAGAAAGTTAAGTGAACAATTTCAACAGACTTTTATTGTGATTTTTCTTCACTAGTAATTTTCTTATCGTAGAAACCACAGCATTCTTGCTGATAGTTGTTATTTATACAATAATATCCATATAAACTAAACTCACAGAGTTTACCATTTTTTTATCCAACTTTTTTTTCAAATTGCATTCATAGAGGATTCAATTTTCACTTACAAAGACCATTTACATTACTAAACATTTTGCTTTAATTTTAAACAAATTGAATTACCTCTATTTTGCCATCACAAGGATGTTCAGTATGTTGCAGATTTAATTTAGTAAGCTACTGAGAAGAATATAACAGAAATTACAAATATAATACAACCTCTTTTTAAGACCATGATTATAAACAATAATATATAAGGAAATGCCGGTTCTGGGACAAGAGCACAAAACGCATGCACATCACGTCAATTTTTTAAATGAAAGTAGTGTCTAAAATGCATATTTTGTTGTGTTTGAAGGTGATTTTGATGAATGTTCACTTTTAAAAAGCGTGCATCCTTTTAAAAATGGTTTCTTCAAGAATGTACAGCCTTTCTTCAAAGCTCATCGATGGTTCTTGTTTTGTAGTGACCGATGGCGAAGGTGCTGTGTTTGCCCTTTTGCCTGATCCTTTTGTCGTCGTTAGCGCTGAGTGCGACCTTGTTGATTTCTTCGGTGTATACGTCATGTTGATGGGATCTGAAAACGTTCATGGTTGCATGTTTTTCATTTCCGTTCATTAAGCAATCTTTAAAATGTTGATGCCTTATTTTATTTTCAACCACACACTTTTTCACGCCTTTGCATTTTTTGCTTTCTTTATTTTCAGAGATGCAGTAGGAGTAGAGCTTGGGTCGAAGTCCAACAAATTCTGTGATTGGCTTACCGCCGGCTTCGTCTTTGAACATACCGATAACCTTATTGTTTAAGCCTACTTTGAAGCCAAAGTTTTGAATGGCAGGATGATCTTTAGGAAAGTTGCTCGTGTCAAATTTGGTTTCAACATCATCAGCAATATCTTTGTAAAAATCATCCGTTTCAATTTCAAAAAAGAGCGAGTCGGTATCAGTCATGAGCAGCTTGGCTTTATCACCGTATTTGGGTTTGATGTAGTCGTAATAGAACTCATACATGAGAGTTTTGCTCAGGTCGAGGATGCTCATTCCTAAGTAAACAGGTTTATCGTAGGTGACTTGTGTTTTCTTCATGTGAATGGCAGCAAGGTTTTCATCAAAAATGACATGTCGATCATATCGAGTTTCTTTAGTTAATTTTAAGACTTCTTTTCTTGTGGTAACCAGTTTAATATCAACGTGTTTTTCAATGTTTTCCATGGTTTTTCCAAAGACGGCATTGTTCATGAGTTTGAAGAATTCTTTTTCACTTTCGTTTCGACCTGGTTCTGCTCTCTTTTGGGTGTTGCCATCAATGTATGATTTCATGAAGGGTTTTTCTTCAAAGGTAAAGCCTCGATGAATTTTGGTGATGACAAGGCCAAGTCGTTCATAAAGTTTAAGATTTTTATGGTGAATGACGTAATTTTGTTTATGGTTTAAGTTTGGAACGAGCTTAGGTACTTTCCCAATGGTTAATCTTTCAGGAGCCAAAGGGTAATCGTTGTGCAAATCGTGAAGCTCTTCAGGGTAATCTAAATCGACTACAAGAATGCACGGCATAGATTTCCAATTTTTCAGCTCTTCTTCATTCATCCATCTGAATCCTCCAACGGGAAGAGGCTGACTCATGGCCCATCCATAAAGATTGTTGGCGTCTATATACATGAGGAATGTAGATGGTTTTGAAGGATCATACTTGTCCATGTATTTGTTGTTAGCAGTTCCAAGCCTGTTCGAGATCTTCTAAATATAAAGAGATTAGAGGATTTTAAAAGATAATTTTTAATTCTTTTTGAAGAATTGAAAATTGAACTTGAGTTGATTAATTTCTTAACATTTTAAAACATGTCTGATTCAGATTATGACAGCGACGATGAAGAAATGGGAAGATGGCTTGAAAGAGAGTTGGAAGCAGAAAACATGTCTGAAAATGATATTATTGCTGAAGAATGGGAAAAATATTCTGGTTGGATGGGAAGATTTTGTGCTCCTGCTGCTTGAAAGTTTGCTGAAAAATTGAATTCAAGATGAACAATTTACGATGATTAAAAAAGATGGAGGTTATTGACGAAACCATTGTATTTGACGAATTGGGTGACAAGCTTATCATGGAATATGTTGAAGAACCACCTGTTGTTAAAAAAGCAGCATCTGATGAACCGCCTGTTGATAAATATTCTCCAAGACGTAAGTCATATGAATGGACTAATAATAATCCTAGTGATCAATTACAAAGAAGTTGGCTCCTTCGTGATTAACTTTAAGATCATTTTTTAATTCTTTTTTAAGAATCGAAAAAAATTGAATTAAGAAGAATAAAATCTTTCAGTAATAAAAATGCAATACACGAAAAAGGAATTGAGAAAGTTGTTGAGGAAAAATGGTGTTATGCAAACATCAGACAATTTTTTAACTTTAACACTAATCGCTCTTGAAAACCATTTGATCGATAAAGACAAATTAATGGAAGAGGCGAAAGAAAGGAGAACTGTGGGGAGACCGAGAAAGCCTCCAAAGGAGAAAAAGCCTGTCAATCCTGAATGGGCAAGACTTGTTGACATTAGAAAAAATCCTTTCAATTATAAGATAACCCATGTGGAAACGGGTGAGGTGACTGAATACAAGTCTCATTACCAATTAAGAAAAGAAACGGGCCACTACTGGAAATACTTTGACAATAAACACGGTTATCAAATAGAAGTGGTTAGAAACTTGTAAATTTTAATTTGCTGAAAATTAAAATTATTTTTTTGATCACGACAAATAAAATGAAATGGCTTAAGAATTTTTTTTCCCTCTATATAAAATGGAAATGTTTAACATGAAAAAGTTAAAAGAGATGGCCCAAGAGCTTAATCTCAAAGGCGTCTCAAGGCTGAGAAAAGCTCAGCTCATTGCAGCTATTGAAAACGCAAAACCCATCGTTGGGTATGGACCTGCTCCTCAACATGTAGCTCGTAGACGCACGACTGAGGCGAGACCTTTGCCTGCACCGAGACCTGTTCCTGCTCCGCGTCCTGTTTCCAATGACTTGATTTCGTTCGGACCTGCTCTTTTGCAAAATCGAGTGACAAGAACTGAACAATCCATCCTTGACACACCTGTTGCCAATTCAACAAACGTCATTGCGCATAGACCGGTTCCTGCTCCGAGACCTGGTTGGCTTTCAAGAATTGCAACGACTGTCTCCAACGGTTTTAACCAAGTGCTCACTGCTATTGACCCATACGTTCCAACTGCGGTGAAGAAAACAGTGAGCAGTGTAAAAAGCGGAGTGGAAAAAACGATCAAGTCTCTCAAAGGTGTTGCATTCAGTCGTCCAGTGCCTGCTCCAAGACCTTACACCATAAAGTTTGATATGACTAAGCATTCAGCAGAGCGCTCCACCAGAGTATTTTCTTACGAGCCGTCTTCTAGGCAACAAGACATTGTTTCTTTTTTTAACTTGGTGAGAGAGTCTGCTATTCAAACCATGGCAGGAGAAAGAAACACAAAGGTAAGAATTTCTTTAGTCTGTGAAATGACTCGCGTGAACATTTTGACTGGTGAGGTAACTACTCAGACAGCTAACTTTTCATCCTACGCAAAAAGATTATTGGAGGGTGATGATGTGCGAACGTTAATGACTGAAATGGAAGCCAAAATCTTAGAAAGCAGTGCCAATTACAACAAGATGGGATCCAATTGCGTCTTGTCCAAGATTTTAAGAATGGATATTAGTTTTGCTGATTATGAGCCTTTTAAAGGTTCTTCTTACATGAAGCTAACATCTGACTTGGAAAACAAAAAAGCAATCATCAACATGAAAAACAACGACAATCAATGTTTCAAGTGGTGCGTTACCAGAGCTCTTAACATGAAAGCTGAACATAACGAAAGAATTGATAAAGACTTGATTGAAAAATCGAAAGAGCTCCATTGGGAAGGAATGGAATTTCCTGTAAAGGTGACTGATGTTAAAAATTTTGAGAAAAATAATACTGACATTAGCGTGAACGTCTTCCATTATGAAAAGAATAAACCTCAACCTATACTAATATCTAAATTTCATGATCGAAAGCATAATATTGATTTGCTGCTCATTTCAAACGAACACAACAGTCATTACTGTCTTATTAACAATTTCAGTCGGTTTGCTTGTTCTTCAGCAACAAAGAATCAACACAAACAATATTTTTGCAGAAATTGCATGCACGGATATGACCTTGAAGAAAATCTCAAAATTCATCGAGAATACTGTTATGAAAACGCTCCAATGAGAATCGATCTTCCTGAAAAAGGGACAACTGTTCAGTTTAAAAACTTCAACAAGACCATGAGAGTTCCGTTTGTGGTAACTGCTGACTTTGAAAGTTTCATTAAACCCGTCGATGACAACACTGAATATGATAGCAAAGAATCGTACACCAAAAAATACCAAAAGCATGTTCCATGCTCGTTCAGCTATCATATCAAATGCTTTGACGAAACCATTTATAAAGAAAAACCAGTCAAGTACACGGCAGAAAGCGAAGAGGATGATGTGGCTCAAAAGTTCATCACCAGTCTTGAAGAAGACCAAAAAAAGATTTGGAAAATTATCGATTCATTGCAAAAACAATGGAAGAAAAATAGAATAGAGACGGATGAAAAGAAGTATGAAGCTGCGACTGAATGTCACATTTGCGAAAAAGATCTTAACGGTGACAAGCTATGGGACCACTGTCATTTGACTGGAAAGTACCACGGTGCTGCCCACAAACAATGCAATAAAAAATATCGAATTCC
>QPEY01000312.1:52776-66599 GCA_014706445.1 Hydra viridissima
AAATTTTGATAAAATAACACAAAAAAGAAAAAAAAAAAAGAATTGTCTGAAAAAATACTGTTAAAAGAACAATTGCCTAAAAAATACTGCAAAAGTCTGAAAAGAGTTCAGATTGCTGACCTCCTTAACAACAAAACCATTAAAAATACAAAAATCTAATATGATTTTTTTTAAAAAAATAAAAAGTACTCACAAGTAACAAGGACTTGAAAAAAGCTGTATTTTTTTTATAAAAAGAAAAAAAGAAGAAAAAAAACAAACAGGTTTTTTTAAATTAAAGCATCTTTATCTCTAACTTTGATCCAAAAGAGTTTTTGAGTGAAAGTTGATAGGAACACAATTAAGTGCAACCACTGTGAACTGAAGATCAGTAATAAAGTGAAGAGTGTTTGTGTACATCTAGAAAAATGCAAGATAACAAAGAGCAAAAAATATAAAACAGAATATAATATTGGAAACTCAATGATCAGTAATAGTGTTGCTTCTAATGCTTTAGATCTGTCAAATGTGTTGGTTTTTGTAAGTCCATTTTCCACCCCAACAAAAGCAAGTAAACTGAAACCTTCTGAATTGAAAAATTTTGTTGTCAGAACATCTACCTATTAGAAAAATTCTTTAGATAAGCAGATTGCTCGCTTTTTCTTCAGCTCAAACCTTTTCAGTCAGTGAGGAGCCAGAGTTTCAAAAGCTTTGTTCACTTCTGCAGACTGGATATATTCTGTAAAATCAAAAGAATATAGGAGAAGAGTAGAAAGAGGTGAATGATGTGTACAACGATCTCTTAATTGAGATTTGTAAGGAACTTGAAAACAAAATCACACTGGTTATCTGCCAAGATAGGTGATCAAGTGTTCAGAATGATTTAATCTTTGCCCACTCACCCATGATGGAAAAAAGAGTTTTGTGCACAACATTGTTGACTCTGGAGCAGAGAAAACTGCAGATTTTTACTTCATGATCCTTGATGAAGAAATTGTAGAGGTAAAAACATAGTATGGAAATGGTGTATTTGATATCTGCACAGATAAACAGGTCAAGATGAGGGAACCGACTCTGAAAGAGTATCCAGCAGTTCTGACATGGATGCAGTGCTCATTATATGAGATTGCTGGAAAATGATATTGGAAATACTGCCATTTTGATGCCAATAGTAAAAATTTTAATGTACATTAGATATGTTTTTGCCCATGTCTCACACAGTCAGAATTTACCTAAGTGATTTTTTTGAGCATGTGAGTTTTTGGCGCCCCAGCACTCCTGTCCAGCCACTTCAGCCTCCATTGAGAGGTGGTTCTCAACATATGATTTCATCTGGACAAAGACCAAGAACTGGTTTGATTCAGAAAAGCTAGTGAAGGTGGTAAAGATCTACAAAGGGTTCCATAACCCTGATGAAAAGGTCAAAATTTAGAAAAAAGTACTAGTAAGAGAATAAACATTTTGCAGTAAATATCAGTAAAACTAAAATATTAATATGCTTTCAGTTGACCTACAAGATTAAGACAAGTATTCTGGAACAATTGGAATCTGAAGACTCAAAATACGGCTCATTTCTTAAGAAAAGACAAAATAGTTGTAATGTATTTTTGGGAAAATATTACAAACAATTTAGGATTAAATCAAGTCTATAGCCTTTAAATACATTAATTATTCCTAATTAAATAGTTTTCAAAAATAGCTGTCAAATTGGGGTTGGAACAAAAATAAATTTGTCACAAATAAAAGATACTCACTATAACATGCTCCCAATTTTGCATACTAAATACATCAATTTGGTCCATAATTACAATTTCTATGCAAGATAGGAAGTCAAAGTCTTGTTTTTCTCTAAAAAAATAAGTTATTATTTTAGAATTTTTGTTCAAAATATGAATAGCGAAAAACATAATACATATTTGATAAAAAAAATTAACTGAATTAACTTATGAATAACTTTATGTTAATCTATAGAAGCAGAAAAAATTCTGAGAAACTTCTCTTGGTCAAGCTCTTGCACTTGATTGTTTAGAATTGGCAAAAAGAGAAAAACATGAAAACAAAAAGCATTTTACGTACAAAAAGTTAGAAAATTAGTAGATAGATTTCAAAAAAAGAGAACATAGACATCTTTAAAAATAGAATTGGATTGATAGTTAAAGTATTCAGAATATAAAAAACCCAATATAGTTTTTAAAATTGTTCTGATAGAAAAGTTAAAAAAAAAGTAATTGATTAATCTAAAGAAAAGATTTTGAATTAAAATTGTGAAAAAAATTTCTTTTTGCCTATATTACCGGCTTTTATGTTGCGTAAGAAAATTGTAAATTGTTCTCTCTTTTTTTAATTGTACTAGGTAATATTTGAAAAATCTCTACAACAATGGGTAACAGCTGAAACATCCCTTTAAATCTAAATAACATATAGTATTTTACAGAGATTTTTCAGTACTTTTGAATTTGATTTAAAGTTCCCAAAAAAATCCAAAACATTTTTTTTTAAGAAATTCATTTGAAAAGGTTTATAAAATATATCATGTGGATATTACTAAGTGAGTCTTATGCTATCATAAATTTGCAATTATTAGCTTTACAATGAGCATCAATTAGATTAAATAGAATTTAAACTTTCATAAATGTAGGTTGAGGAGAAAAATAGCCAAATCCTTTTTTTTTCATCCCAAATATTAAAAAACTATAAAATGTGTTGATAGAAGTCACATTAATGAAGGATATGTTTAAAAAATATATAACTTTCATATTTAAAAAATGGAAATTTAAAAATATAAAAAGTTTGAATGCTTATTTCTAAAACTGTCTGCAACCTAATTAACATTATTACACAGTTTTGTGCTCTTTTTTAAAAAAAAACAACTAAAAAGAAAGTCTTAGCCTTTTTTTCAAATCACGCAGTTTTATATGGGTAAGGTTTTTGGCTAACTAAAAATGTTGGGCAGCACTCTACATTATTTACTGATCCACAGATTAGCAATCCTTTTTTAATTCTGATCCAAAGAATAGCAATACTTTTTTTATAAGATTCTATTTAAACACAATTTTTGGCTTTCCTTATAACTTGTATTGCTAAAATTCTAATTCTAAAAAATATTTGTGAGTCAAACTTCTCACCCAAATACCTTAGGTAATCTTCACAATAAACAATAGACCAAGCCAGACTTTTTCTGATTGTATTAAGAGATAAAAGACATGGTTCCATAAGCAAACATATTTTCACAATCACCAATTCGTCTATCTTTAATTAAAAAAAGAAAGTGGTGACAAGAGTGCTACTTTACAGTTTTTTAATGGAATTTTTAAGTAAGCAAGAGATCCAACTATTTTGGAGATTTCAACCAAAAATAGAAACTCACATCAATATCTCTAATAAAACAATTTAAAGACTTGTAAAAATATTTTTTCATAGAACAAAGTATTCCAAATAATTGTAGGATTGTAAGAGGACAAATTTGTGACAGAAGGATTGACTGTTTTAAGGAAAGGAGATTTTAGTATTTTGCCAACTAAATTAATCTTCCAGTCCCAACATTCAATAGGGGCATTAGTGTATGTTCTAGAAATTCTAGACAACCATTTTTTTCAGTAGAATTCTTGTTATCTCAAATAAACAAAAATACCCTTCTGTAGCAATGATTCTTCTAAGTCCTAGAGGTGAAGCAATTATGATATCAGCATGATAAAAAGGAGCATAAAGCTTAATCGTATTTTTAGCAACTGCAACACCAACTTTGAAATCATCATCAGTATTTCCTTGAAACATTGTTTTAAAATCCTCTGTAAAATAGAAATTATTTTTTACATGAATTTTTAAGTATTTTTATATGAACCTTTCAGTAAGAATTATTTCTAAATATTTTAAAACAAACATTTATATGTATCCCAAACCTTTAGAAAAATAATAAACCTGATCTTTCAGCTTTTGATTGTTCTTCACAAGGGTCTTTTGAGAATTCTTCATTGAATCTCTTTTTTTGCATAACTTGCACCTGTAAATGTTGAATAATTTTTTTTGTTAAGGAAAATTTTATAAAAATTTATTAAAAATATTTAAGGAAAAAAAAGACTATTTAAAGAATAAGATTGCAATAAGCCTGGTTTTTTGTAATAAACTTATTGTAATTATTTTGTTATTTCTTTTAAGCACTATAGTACCTTTGGTCTATTCCCTAGTACAAGTTTGATAAGGTTATTTACGATTTTCAAGCAGGAATCTTTGAAAGGAACTAACATCAACACTTTTGGACGAGTAAGCCCTTGATCACGAAAATCTCTAAATCAAAAGAGTCAAACACATTAAAAAAATTATAATGATAGACTGAACACAGCATAAAAATGATTAAAAATTACCCTAGTTCATTACCCTATGCTTTCAGAAGCAGCTAACTTGGCATTATTCTTTTTTACTTGAGATCTTGATCTAAAACATTATGAATGACAAGATAATAACAAGAAAGCTAGCTTAAGGTAGGAGAATTCTCTTTAATAGAAGTTTAATTGATTATAATAAAGTAGTTTTAAATCTTAATACTTTAATGAAATACTGTATTTTAATCAAAATAAATTTATAACAAAGTATCATACTAAAATAATAATTTTATTACACATTTTTCTAATAGAGAATAAGAAAATAAACAATAAAAATTTTGATAAAACAATATAGACATGACAACAAAAAGAAGGAAACTTAGTATTTAAAAAGGTTCCCTTGTGGTTTTATGTATTCTATAGATCTCTTTTGCACTGATTTCACTAAATTGTTGAAAATTTTGGTAGGAATTCTTTTCTAAATTGCTTTTAATTTTTGTTTCAGGTTATCCTTACTCTTATTTTGACTAATAATTTGTACAGCTAACCCCAAACAGCTTTAATTGATTCAAATTTGATGATCTAACTGGCCAGGACATATTTCTTTTTCCAACTGTGCTTCGAATGAGTAAACACTGTGAGCATGAGCCTCATCTTGTTGGAACTCTTACCATTTATTTTGTTTAACTACTATGTCTGCTGATGGAATCTTACAGTTTCTAGTATCCCTAGGTAGGTGTACTGGTTAAAATTGCACATACCTACTTCTTTAAAATTAAAAGAGCCCCAAATACTGACGCTTTTCACAAGGACCTTACTCTTCCTATCTATTACTCAGAAATTAATTTGATTGCTAAAAGTAACTTGCTTCCACTTCTCTCTCCTTAAAACATCTAAACATTGTTTGAAACGACTTTAGTGAGACAGCTTCTGCTTCTCGATATGCCAATTTTTTAAATTGAGAAAAGAAAAATATTTGGTGATTTTGATAACACTTATTGTGAGTTCACAAAAACTTGCCATTAGACTTTTACTTGACAAAATTTATGATGCTCTCACATTCAGTGGTCTCACCTTTTTATTGCATTTTTTAGAATGTTTATAAACAATCCACAGAAGCTGATCAATTTTTTTCCTTTTTGTCTATTGCTAAAACTTTCCTATTTCTCTTTTTCAAAGAGTTAAGTCATCTTTCATACAGGTATGAAATGTAACTTCAGTCTATGCAATAGAGAAATAGGTCTAAAAATTTGGAAAATATTGCAATGATTTTAACTAGAAATAGACTTACAGTACCCAGTTTGACATATATTTATATTATTTTGCCAAAGCTTTTGTAAAAAACTCAAGCATACTTTTTTGATTTCATACAGCAAATTCTGATTTCTTAAGCAAATTCACTAAAACTTTAAGTTTAATCAAATTTCAATTTGAATGAAAAATAAAATTTGACTAAAATATTTTTTGGTGCATTTGCACTGTTAACAAGTAAAACAATTTAAAATTATTAGAAATGAAGAATGAATGTAATAGGACATTTTCAAGAATAATTTTTTTTAACACCAATTTTTTACCATAAAAGTAAAAATATGAAGATCTTCACAATCACCCTTCATTGATATTGGCTGGAATGACCATGAAGTAGGTAGGCATCTTAAATGTTATGTAATAAAAATTTTGCCCATTATCTTTTAACACATGTTATGTGTTTGCCCATTATCTTTTAACATATGTTATGTGTTTGCCTATTAGCTTTTAACAATTTTGTCTATTGTTTTTAAAAACATGGAAGTAAAAAATTTTAGAAACACATAATAACTTATCAAAATAATTTTATTAAAACTACTACTTTGAAGGACTTATAACCTATACGCCATTTTCTATTTTTAAATAGAAGAATATTTTTTTTAACATAGACAAAACCATAATGAATCTATAAAACAAAAAAAAAAACACCATTTTTCTTGTAGAAAAAATTGTAGCTAAATGTATGAATTTGAAAAAGATTAAAAAACTCCTGCTTTGATCAGGTGCATAAAAATGGAATGACCCCGATAACAAAAGGTTCTTTGAAAACAATTTTTGCAAAAGTGTGATGTGAAAGAGCAACTTTGATTTTAAAAAATTGAAAGCAAATGCAACTGATGTTATATATTAAAAGAAAAAAAGAATCTAGTGGTAAAAGGGGAATAATAACATTTTTTCTCTCAAAAAAACAAAAAATAATATTAGAAAAGAATAGAGTTATTAACATATTTTGAAATTGAGCAATAGAAACACTTGCTTGGCAGATCAGAATCTTGCATTTCCAACAATATTGAGTTCAAATGGCTAAAGAATAAAAGTTGTGAAGAAAAATGTATTCTATAACTTGGAGAAGATTGGGGAATGAACTTTTAAATGATTGTCTAATCTTATCCTCCAAAGTACAATTCATCTGTTGAAACTACTTTCTTAATATTTAATGAGAGGTATGATTTGATCAACTGTACTGAATATGGTAAAACAGTAGAATCAACTGTAAAGTTTTGTTGCACTGCAAATTAACAGTGAACTAAATAACAGTGAACTAAGTTGCAGTAGCTTTTTTGAATGTTAAATATAATAGTTTTTTTAGAACATTTATGCTAATGATAAATACTAAAATTATTAGAACATAACTGTTAGTTTTTTAATCAATCCATTACTTAAACTTTTTACTTTTGAGTAATTAGTAAAACCTTTTTCTAAAGAAAATAATTGATACAACAACTTATGTTTTGGAAATCAATTAAAAACTGTTCTGTTTTGTTGCTAGTACTAAAGTTTCACCCTATATGATACAATATATTTTAAATTATCTAAAATACCTGGCGCAATGCACCAGGTTTTTAGATAATTAGAACTGTGTGCAAAATTTGGTGAGGATTGGATCAAAACTGTAGATTTGTATAAAGAACACACCCATATACACACATACAAACTTTGGGCTTTATACAATACATATTACACATTGTTGTGAGCCTGCAACAAAATACAATATTAAATATTAGGCTTTAACTAAATATATAAAGTCACTACAACAACAAAGTAAGTTAAAAATGTAAGAAGAAAAAATTTTTTAATAAATACGGTTTGCTGAGGCATTAAACCATCAAGGAAGGGAAATGACGTCTTTAGATCAGAGCTTTTAATAAATATAACAGTCTTCTCCATTTTTTTTAAATAAAATAATTTTGAGTTAATGAGTGATGTAATTGTTTAGGTTTTTTGGTTTTTTAATATTATGTCTGAATCTTGAAAATGTACTGTTCTGTGTTTCTAGGGTAGCAGGGCTTTGAGAAACAAACTGGCCGGGTGTGCCTATTTCTGGTGCATTGATCTTTGTGATGCCATCCATTGAAGAGTTCTCAAGATCATTATGTGGGGTTAAAATAATTTCACTGGTTTTGGTTGAGGCATACCGCCCTTGATTTTCCTGAATGGATATTTGGTCTTTACATATTTCACCAAGTTATTGTTGGACCGGCTCTGCATAACTACTACATTCTGCCGATGAGTCTTTTTCATTAAATGGAGCAAGATCTTTGCCGATACTGTATCAATCTTACCACTTTGAAATCTGACGCGTGCAAAATAGGGAGATATTGTTTCTATCAGTTGGACTTTGTCAACAAGTGAATCTCCCTTCTATCTGATTTACCGTCTGTAAAGGATTACAGAAATCTACTCAGCTAGAAAATCTGGTAGTACGGTACCTACTATGGATGAACATTGGAGGTTCATCATCCTTTGATGTGATGTTTCATTGGTAGCTGTACATAGTAGTCCTCTTACTGAAGATAGAACCATTTGTAAGACTACTTATCACTTTTCTTTTCCCACATTTAATGTTTTTAGGCCTAGACTAATTGCTTTTAATATAGTACCATTTGTCTTTTCACATTGCCCATTGCCTTGTGGGTGATAGGGAGTAGATCTTGTTTTGATGACACTATTTCTTTTAAGGAATTTTTGAAGTTTTACGCTTTCATATTGTGTCTCCTGATGTGTGTGTATTGAGGATGGTGAACCAAATGAGAATAGACTGAGGAGATGACATATAACAGTATCTGCAGTTATATCGTAACACGGAAACGCAAATGGGTATCGTGATATTCATCAACTACCATGAGCATGTATTGATTGATTGAAGGGGGGACCAACAAAGTCCATGGATAAACATTCCCACGGTCTAGTTGGCTGAATAAGATGACTTGTTGGAGGCTTGTAGAAATGTGGTTTAATTTCATTGCACATGGTACAGTTGTTAGTTTGTTGCTTAATTTCTGTGGTCAAGTAAGGTAAGTTCTGGCTTTCGCAATAGTGTAACAGTCTTTTAACTCCTGGATGATATAGTTGGGAGTGGATATAGTGTAATGATCTTGAGGTACTTTGTAATGAACAACATCGGGAGAGGGCATCAGCAGCAGTATTTTTGTGGCCCAGTCTATATGTGGTTGTATAGTTGACATCTGCCAACTCTAAGCGCCAGCGAGTAAATTTATCATTTTTAATTTTTGTTGACTCCTGTTTATTAAAAATAAGCCAAATTGATTTTTGATTTGTGACAATGTTAGTGAGTGGAACCGAGTTGATTAGATGTTTCCATCTTCTGCAGCATTCCACTATAGCTGCAGCTTCTTTCTCAACAACCACATGCTTCTTTTCGGCATTCGTTAGTGCCCTTGAAAAGAAAGCCACAGGCCTGCCTAGCTTTAGTTATGTTCCTCCAAGAGTTTTGTTGGAAGCGCCTGTTTCTATAGTTAGCAGGAGTTTAAAATCAGGAGAGGCCAGATATGCTTCAACTAGTTTATTTTTAAGCATTTTGATTGCTACTTTGGCATGTGTGGTTAGACTCCGGGACGAAAAACCTTTCCTTGCTTCAATAAGTGGCAGAGTTAGTTTGGTGCAATTTTGGATCCATTTGGCGTAATATGCAAAAAATCCAATCATTCTATTTAGTTCTCGTAAAGTTCATGGATCTGGCATATTCATTAAGGCTTCGTATCTCTTTGGGTCGGGTTTTATGGTACTGCTCTTAATAATATGGCCTAAAAATTCTATTTTAGTTTTTTTAAAATAACTCTTTTCCATGTTTATCTCTATATTTGGCATCTTTAGCTGCGTTTAGGAACCTTTTTAGGTTTATGTCATGCTCAAGGTCATCTTTTCCCCCAATAATCAAATTGTCAAGGTAAGCATAGGTGTTTTCCAGCTCTTTGGTCTGGATAACTTTGTCCATTACTCTTTAAAGATTGGCACAGCATTAGTGCAACCAAAAGGTAGTCTTATGAAATCGTAAAGTCTACCATTAGCTTCAAATGCAGTTAGTTTATAGTCTTTTGGTCATACTTTTACCTGATGGTATGCGGATTTAAGGTCAATAGTACTAAAAACGTTATTGGCTGCTATTTCATGTAACATGTTGTCAATTTGTGGTGTTGAGTATGAATCTAATAGCGTGTGTAAGTTGATTGTATTTGAATAATCAATTATTAAGCAATTTTTGTGCCCTGAAGATACCACAAAGCATTGAGTACGCCGAAGGGCTGCGGCTTACTTGAATAATATTTTGTTTGAGCATGTGGTTGATTTCTTTAGTTAAAAATGGAATATTTTTGCTCCGTCGTGAATTTGTTGAGATAGGCTTAACTTTATTGATATGTGTTACATTTCATGCTGTTTTTAGCAAGACAAAAAATGAGTGGTTCTTTATTTCCTTTAAAGCTGATAGTTACAGAAGAATGTAATACATTATTAAATATCAAAATTGTAGTGACTATATATTTGATTAAAGCCTAATGTTTAATATTGTATTTAATTTTTAATAAATATAACACACATAAAGTTTAAAAAATAAATGTATTTATGTATTAACAATAGATTTTTATAATAATGATAGATTTGTTTTGCAGAAAAGAAATTTTAATTATATTTTCTTAACTTAATATGTTTACCCAAAAAAGAAAAAGAAAAAAAGAAAGACTTACTTTAACACATGGTTCACTGCATGAAGACAATATAACCTACGTATTTCTTCTCCATTAGATAATAAACGATCAGTAAAAAGTATATCTTTGTATGATGCAATATAAGTAAATAATTGTTTTTGAAGTTCAGTCATGCAACCTAATTAAAAAATTATACAAAATTAAACAAAAATTTCTGAGCTAAAAATTGATATATTTGAACGCATAAAAGAGGTTTTTTAGATGGTTAGAAAATTACTTAAATATTTAAAAATTTAAATTCATCTTTTCATAGACATAAATAAAAAAACCTTTTTTATTTGATTTTACTTTGTTAAATGTTGACCATTCTTCAATTAACTTTTGTTTAATCTAAACAAAAATCATAAAAAAAAGAAAAAAAATCATTATAATAACAATAAACAAACAGAACTGAAAATAATCTTGATTCTTTAAAAACTACACTCAATTTTAAAAAGAGTCAAGAATTTAAAAGATCTTACACAAGCTTGCTGTAATAGGTTTTTTTGTGAAAGTACATTGTCAAAAGCACCAATATAAATCTTACATGCATACTTCTTGTTCAACTAATAAAAATTTTAATCTAGGATTTATTAGCTAGAAATCATTTTCAAGAATATAAAAACAATTTCAGCTTTATATATTATATAATTAACTTGTATAATACAAACACAAATATATATTATATAGTGTTAACATGTAAATATCCATTTTAATTGTAGACTTCTATAAATACAACTATAACTAATAATTTAGGATATAAATTTAACAGTTATATATTTTTGTAAATAATTAAAGCTAAAGCAAGATTATAATTGATTATAAAACTGTAAATAATTATCAAGAATACAAATAATAACCTCAATGTCAGTCACTACATAATCTTTTTTGACTTGCTCCTCTCTTAGTTGATTTTCAAAATGTACTTTAAAAGGGTCTGAAAAATTATTCAAAAACTTGTTTAAGAACATTTTTCTACAATATTTATTTATAAGAAAAAGTTTTATCATGTTATTATTCATAGATAGGGCCTGGATCTTTACTTCTATAAATATATATTTAAATAATTTTAACAATTTGAAAAATTAGTAAGAACCTTAGTTGTACTTGTTGTAAACAATATACACAAATAAAATAGGATAAGTAACAAAATTTTTTTATAAAATATCTACTTTAAATGGGTTTCATTAGAATTTTTCACTTAGTGTGTGTTCTAGAAATTCTAGACAACCATTTGTTTCAGTAAAATTGTTGTTATCTCAAAACAACTATTCCGTTTTTGTTAAAAATTATAGCAAATTAATTGGACTGAACAAATTTAAGTAAATAAAAGTAACAAGCCTTCATATGTTAAATTTGAAGCATAGGTTTCTTTTATAATCATCTCTTCCTCATCTGAACTACTTTCAGATTTTTCTTCATTATTGCTATAATTATCAGTATCATTTGTTTCTTCCTTACTACTCTTCTCTACTTCAATAACTTCAGTTAAATGACAAGTTAAGTCCTCAATGTCATTCTAAAATAATATTTAGATCTATGAGAGATATATGTGTTGAACTTATTCCTTAAACATTTTACACATACATTAAAAATATTAGGGTGTATCATACTGATAATTTTTAAAATTAATTTTAGATACTATTTAAAAACGTGTATATAACTTGAAGTATTAAAGGAAGAATTTAAATTAAAATCCATTAGTATTTAACAACTGAGAAGTGGATTTCTCTACACTTTACATTTTCTTAGAACTTGTTGCAAAGCTTCAGAAGGTGGATGATTTACATTTCATGTTACAAGTTTTCCTTTCAGAGTTAAGACAGACAGCTGATGTAGATAAAGCTTAAATTGATGAAAGCTTTTTAAGTTTGTCCTGACTATGACACACCCTAACAGATATCTCCCTTTAAATTATTTTATGAGCTAAAACAAAATGAAATTACTTATGAAAAAGTTAAATATATATAAATATATAAATATATATATATATATATATATATATATATATATATATATATATATATATATATATATATATATATATATATATATATAAAGAATACAATTAATGCTATTATTTTATATTTTATTCAAGACCTATAGGTTTATACAAAACCTTTAACTATATAAATTCATAACAAATTACTTTTACTTTTGAACTGAGTAATGTTTTGACAATTTGTTTGTTGGATTTGAGTGACTTCATTAGGTCAGCAAATGCATCTTCTTTTACATTATCCATAAAGATATTGGGCTGTTTAAGCATTTCATTAGCTTCATTGATCTAAAGAAGTTCTTTCTAATTTCATATCAATATCAATAACATGTTTTATAAAGTTTAGAATATAAAAAGTTAACCCTTAAATGCACGATTTTTTTAAAAACATCAGAAAAAATCATATACATGTATTTTGATGTCTATTCAATTAAAATAAATTTGAAAATGATATTTCAATTTTGATATCTTATTTTATCTTATCTTATCTAATTTTGATATTTTGATATTTTAAACTTATCTTAAAAATGTTGTATATGTGTTAAATAAATGTTACATTTCTGCAACACTATGCATTTAAGGGTTAACCAATTTATTTATTATAAAATATTAAAATTAAACAAAAAATAAAACTACTTTGAATGAAATGTGAAGAGTATAAATGCTTCTTTTCTTATCCTTAAATACAAAGTTTCAAGATGCACAACTCTCACTACTTCCTAAGCTCCTCAGATTCACTTCTGGAGGAAAAGAACTGTAAGATTTCCTTCTTAATTTGATATATTTCTTGTTTTATCTTCTTACTTTGTTTTTTTTTTGTTTTTTTTTATCGTTATTGACTTTTTTCAATTTTCTAATTAACATTTTATCCAAAGGAAAAAGATATTACCACTTGCTTCAAAAGTGTTTATTTTCTATAAACTAAATATACATTTTTTTTCATATAATAGACCTATAGTATTTCTTCATTTAAAAAAAAACATACAACCAAATTGGTAATAGGCAGACAATCTTGAAAGCCTTCTTTTTTTTTTATTTTAATCTAACAAAAAATTTAAAGTATAAAAATATATGCTATATGTAGATCATTAATTACCTCTTGGTGTTTTTTTTCTTTGGCTTTTTTCCTAGATATTCCTCCTGCATTTTCAGTCAACTTTTGTTTTTTCCCAGACTTTCCATTTTTTGAGTAAGAGACATGTCGCTTCATGGTTCTAAACATAAACAGATTCTTAAACAGAAATCAAAAATAATATTGGCATTTTCAAAAATACAATATTAGCATTTTTGAAGGTTTTTTAACTGTCCAGAAACGTACATTGACAGCTTGTTTAAAAAAAAAAAAACTAAAAAACTAGCAATTTTTGAAATAAAATTCTTCTTATCATATACTAACTTATATAGCTACTTTGTATAAAAATATAACTTAAGTTATTTATATAATAGCATTTAGCATATATAACTTAAGTATGTTAACTGCATATACAAAATTTGGCGCTACTCAGGGTTGCCAGG
>QPEY01000313.1:28814-42251 GCA_014706445.1 Hydra viridissima
AAAATATTTAAGAGAATTAAATTTCGAGTAACAAATGGAATTTTTAGTAAATGGTAGTAAATTACCGTTTACTAAAAGCTATTGAAACAGAGGACATATATATAAAAGTGGTCAGATTAGTGCCGTATATAGTAATGGTCAGTTATTTTTAATAAATTTATTTGGTTGTGTGCATTTAACGTTTTAAAGACAATTTCCTGTTTAAAGAAAAATGTATCAAGGGGATACCAAAAAATTAATAAATCATGTATAATTTACGTTCGCTTAATATTAATCTTATTAATTAAAGTTCATGTTATAAAAAATATAACAAGAGTATAGCCTTATTTTTTCGTCTATTTAAAGCATGATAAAGTGTTATTATATCTCCGCATACTTTTTATTTTAATTTTACAGATGGTTCAATTTTTTCAATTTGAATGCGTTTTTCTGAAAGGGTATCGGTTAAGGTTTCGCAACTTTAAATAGTGGAAAACAGTTACTATAAATTAAGTGACAGACCGACCATAATCCGTGTTACGGGTTGATTTTTGCTAGTTTAAAGTAATGATAGTTTAATTAATTGAAAATATTCATGTTTTTTCAACTAAAGGAAAATAAGAATCAATAACACAACCTTTATTTAAAAGCTTTGAACAGTTTTAGGGGCTTCAGTGTATAGCTTAAAGACTAAATAAACCAAAAATGTTTAAAAAAGAAAAAAATAAGAAGCCTTAAGATGAAAACTAGTTGTATAGATCAAGTTTCAATCCTAAGATACATCAAAAATAATCTTATGGCCAAAGAATTTAAACAGTTTTATCTAGAAGGGCAAATTTTGCTTGAAAGCATAAGATTTTTTATATCACACAAGGTTTCCATGAAAAAAACACTCTAATGTTTTCAAAAAAATAGTTTTTGAAATTTTCAAAAATTTTTTCTCCTGCACCACCTTAAGTGTTGAAACTATGTCATTTTAGAATATGCAAACTCTCAAAATTGTATAACTCAGTTTTAATATGATATTAACACTTACATTTCAAAATGATAAATTTAGTTTAGCTGAAATGTTTGTATTTCATATTGATTTATATTTAAATATTTATATTAAAAACTCATAAGTTTCATCGTAATTTTAGGTTAAGTTTTTATTACTAATACTTATGTATGTAATGCTAGCTCAAATGTGTTCGAGTTCGAGCGTTCGAACTTTAAACCAAAATTTTAACTTTCAGTACTGAGCATTTTCCTCTTAAAAGCTCGAACTTTCAGAAAAAATGCCTTCATGGTCATTTCGATAAATACAGTTTTAAAATTTATTATGTTTTAAAATTTATTACATTTTCTAAAAACAATGTTCTTTTCTTTTTGATTTATTTTTAGCTATTTAAATTTTAGAAAAACAGTGTTTGTCTGACCACTCTAAAATTCCAAACAGAATAATGTCACGTGTAAAACCATTGCAATTCAGAATGTGTCAGTTTTTTCCCATTAAAAATTAAATGAACAGTAACCGTTTAACCACTGTTTATTTACGTTTTGAAAAAAAATAAGACTTAAATAAAAAATAAAAATAAAACATGGCTACTTTCAGAGACGTCAGCACATTTAGAAGATCTGAGGTTTGGGATTATTTTAGATTTTCTTGGGGTTGCTTGTTACTGGTGGTTCGGGTTCTGGCTGACTCGCTCTTGTTCTTGAACTTGATCTTTAATTCAGCTGTGTTGCTGTTATTCACTGAGCTGTTGTTGGCTCTGGGTCAGAGTTGTGAACTCACTTACTTTTATAATTTTTTCGCCTCTTTGGCATCCCCGCCCCAGAGTGGCGCCCAGGGCGACCGCCCAATCCACCCCTGCCTTGCTACGCCTCTGATTGATATATGTCAAAATTAGCATAAAATAAAATGGCATTGACATATACCAATGCCCGTGTTAATTAAATTAATATGCCAGATTCTCTTTGTCACATATATTTCATTTAAAGGTTATTCCGCAAAAAAGTCTATTTATGAAATTTGAATCCTATTTTAATAATTACATCAAAAGGTTACTGCCACTAATGTAATTAGACATAAATATTAATTTCAGTTTATTATTTATTAACATTAACTGTAATAAATATAAATAAAATTTTAAAGTAACTATTGAGTGCATTTTCCTATTTTCCTTAAATTTTGTTAATCATTTTCCTGTCAAAGCTGGCCATGAAGTTCTTAATTCAAAGGTCTCCTTCATCATCAGGCGTGTTTTCAAGCAGCCTTGGGCTGACTTCTTTGATGTTTTTTTTCTTTTTCTTTAAAGATTGTAAAGCCTTCTTCCTGCAAAATCCGGCCTGTGATTGTACAGGTCAAGCATATGTCTGTGTTTCACATTCTGGAGATGAAGGAACTTTTTCAGATTCTTTTTCATTCAGGTCAATTTTACACAAAAACCATTTCTCAACAAATGGTGACAGCCTGGAATAGTTCCCTTTAATGAATATACACTGTAATACAACTTGTCCAGCTTTAGAGAATGCTTGTTCTGAGGATGCAGAAGTAGCTGGAATTCCCAAGAATCCTCTTGCTATTCCGGAGAGGAAGGGTACCTTGTGTTCATGAATCTTATATCAAACTAATGAACACGTATTTTCATCAGCGCTAGGCAATTAAAAATAAATTTTTAGCTCACAAATCAGAGGAGGAGAATCCATGTTAATGGATGATTCAAGGTCGTTTTTCGGAAATCGCAGCTCATTCAATAATTAATCCTCAACTTCCATTGCATCATCATTCTGAACTGCATTTACAGGTTTCTCCTGAATGTTGAAGAAGACTTAAAACCAGAGTCTTGTTGTTGGGCGCTTAGAAACAATCTTGTTTATCAAGTATTCTTTAAGGTGGTCGTCTAGCAAAATATACAATTTGTTGGAAAGTTTATTTTTTATTTTTCAACATAAAGAAGTTATATTTATATTACGAAAAAAAAAAATTTTTTTTTTTAGATTATATACGCTTTTTAACGCTGAATCAGCAAAAAAGTGCTCTAAATTTTACCTTCTTAAAACAAAGAGTTCGAGCTATCTGTATATTCATTTTGCATAAAATTTGGTTTGCATGCAGGATATATATGAAATTAGTATGTGAACCAATAAAAACAACTTTTTTTACATCCATAATGGCAGCTGAACGTATTTGGGGAAATTAAAAAAGAGGTAAAATTCAATAAAAACCATCCCATTTTTCCTAAAATACTCAAAGAATAATTTAGGTTTTGGTTCACATACTAACTTATATACAGATGAACAAACCCTGAAAATTTCATTAAAAAAAAATTTATAGAAGCTAAGATAAGTGTGTTTGAAGTCTGAAATATCACAGACAGAAAACTAACAAAATAAAATAAAAAAACTTAAAATGATCCTTTAGAATAACTTTCTCCTCCTTCCTGGTATTATTCTTTTTCAATAAATTTTTTCCTTATAGCTCTTAACTTTTTTCTTTTGTTCTTTACTGTATCCATTGATTTTATTTGTAAATTTTTTACTATTTTACTATCAAATACTAAAGCACGATCAATAAAATATTTCCCTGGTGTTAGATGAAGATTCTTTAAGACATTAGTTAGAGCTAAAAATCCGTCATTAAAGCTTGCTACTGATGAAAATGTACCCATTTCTAATACATTTTTTGAAACGAAAATGTTTTTTGGGCGTTTGCGTCAGAGATGCTTTGTTACCATTTTGATTCGTGCCTTCTACGCATCACGACAAAAGCTCATCACTACTCAAATCAGTAAAAATCTTTTCAATTTCTTTTTTAACAACTTCAGGAATAACATCTGTTGAATTGTATTTAGACATTCCTGATACTTTATCAACTTGGTATTTGCACCATGAAGTTGCATATTTAGGACAAAACTGGTGCTTAACGTCAAGATTTTTAATGTCGATGAAGTGCCGAAGAATTGCTAAAACTGATTTCTACATAGCATACAATTGGCCAAGATTTTGTCTGATTGCCATTCCAAAATAGTTTTGCATTTTGTTAATAAGTCTATAGTCAATCTTCCCTTTCCAATTATATTGTTTCCATCGGCAAGTTTTATAGATTTCATATCACTGCGAAGCTTTCTCAATTGTGTTACAAGTCTCTTTTGTACATGTCCTAATCATTCCAATTTTTGGCTGCAATTTCACCATATGGTTTTAAATCTAACACTCTTTTAAAGGAACCTGAGTCACCATCTCCAATAAAGTGCATATATCTCAATTTATATTTTTCAATCGAACTTGCAAAGATGGTAACTGCGCCTTGGGATTCTATTGACCCTGAGGATTTCATATGATTAATTTGGTATATATGTTTTGTTTTCCAATCAATATATTCATCTAATCCAAGCTTATCTTCCCACTTTGAACAACCAAAACAAAATTTGGAAAAAACCTGATCATCCAAAACCTTTTGATTTCATGATGTATGCCAATAGTTACTCCATTCAAAGAAGTATACCCTCTTTTTTGCCATGATCCATCAATTGCTTTTTCACTTTCAAATAGTTCAGCTGCATTTGAATCAGGTTTTATAATCTGTCTCACTTCCTTAGCTGCTTTTTTCATGCTTTCATAACCACAGTCTGCATATGCTTGTTAAACAGATTTATTAATATAACTGCAGGCATTTTTTGACATTGATGAGGGCATATTATTAAGAGTTGAAAACTTTTCAATGGAATTGAAATCATGACCAATTTGACGAAAAGCATTAACCAAACGAGTATTAATATCAAAATTTTTTTTTCCAGCTTTTTAACGAAGTTCAGCGTTATCGTTTTTTGAAATAAACAATGAAGTGTAAAAATCATATGTCCAATTATATTTATAACATATTAAACACATATTGTTAGCAAATCCTTGGTGTTTTTTTATTTGAGTTTTAAAGTAATTTTTAAGGTGCAATCAGGACAAATACCAATCATATCAATAACACTTCTAAATATTTGTAGCTCAATAAATAAAGTACAGTTGCTTTCATTAGGAGTAATAGTAGATTTTTTACATAAGGAAAAAGATGGATTGTTTTTCTTATCCTCGAAACTTGCTTTGTCCAGAAAATCTATTTTTCTGTTAGTATGTTGATTCCCACTAAGTTTTCTGTTTAATTTCTTTCTTTGTCTATTATTTTTATTAGCCATCTAAACAAAGTCATGTGATAAAATGTCACATAAAGGTTTTCGATAAAACTAAACACACCATGCTTCACTTACAAAACACACCATGCTTCACTAACAAAACAAACAGTTTTGTCAGATGTTAATATTGAAGTTCCGTATATTTTAAAGCTCGGTTTACACAATATCAGAGCTTAAGTTTCTGCTTTCTCAAGAAAGTTTTTATTATAAATTTTAGTTTTCATTATAAAGTTTTTATTACAATTTTGGCCACAAACATAAGCATTGTTGCTAAGGGCGTTGCTAAGGGAAAAATTTTATGCATGTCTTTAAAATATGTAAATTTTGAAAACATTTAATTTAAAAATAATTGCAAAAGTATATATTTTCTGAAAGAGCACAAATTTTTCTTTTAAACTACACCAAAAATAAAAGTTTGATTTTTTAATATTTTTCTTACTAGAGGACCACTTTAACCCTATATTGCATGATTTATCGGAGATATGATTTAAAAAATTAAAAAAACTTTAAAAATGTTCATTTAGGTCCAAGAAAACAAAGAGTTATCAAAAAAAAGTTTGTACCTCATAAATTATGTTTTTTGGGCTTTTTTGCTTTAAGGCAACACTATGCAGTGCTGATAAAAATTTAAAACAATTACACTGTCAAAGAATAATCTATCAAAAGAAGTTATTATCATAAATTAGCCACAAACTTATTCAAGAATTCAAAATTAGAATAAATTACATAATAATTGTATTTAAAAATTAAATTTGCTCAACCTGGATCAAATCTTGTATAACTCTAGGAAAGCAAACAAAAGTCAAAATAATAGTTCTTTTTAATAAAAGTTCTTTTTTTTTTTTGCTTCTTTATTATATTCAAAAATCAAGTAAAATCAAAATATAATCAAAAGCAATCCATACGGAATTTAGTTTTCACAGATTACTCGTGAAACTTTACAAAACAATTAGAATTAGATGTAAAGCATAAATGAACTTTATACTTCTCACCAAAAACTTGTTATTCCAGTGCCGCCTGGGTATTTAAAACGATCCTTTTTATCAACGAAAGAAGGAAAATGACCAATATTATCTTTTCTAGGTATATTTGCAACAGGACCCCTTCTCTTTTTTTGTTCGATGAAGATGGTCAACAAAAATAGATGGTCGTTCTCGCCTATTTGAAACCTTATTAGACTTGACTGAGCATTTTGCAATATTTAGTTTAAATATTTGTAGTTGAAGAATATCATTCTTTAAAGCTCCTACCTTTTTCATGTCTCTAAAATAGAGTATCCATGCTGGCACTACAATCAAGTCAAGAAAATGCCAAATGAGTTTGTGATACCACTTTTTGAATCGAATATGGATTTTGTACAGACTCAGCATGCCATCAAAGAGATCTACTCCAGCAATATATTTGTTGTACGTAGTAACAATAGATGGTTGTTTGACTTGAACAAATCTCTTGGATTTTCTATCCCAGCAATTAACAATGGTTATTGGATTCACCCCCTCATAACTTGTTAGCAATACAACACCATTGCTATCGAACCATTTTACAACACGAAGTTCAACATTATTAACTGTAGCAACCCTGATGGCAGTTGAACTTCTATCTTCTTTTTTTTAATTCACCATCAGTGGGCATGTTGACATTTGGGAGTCTGTACGCACTGTTCCTGTGCATGCTATGGCTTGATCGTAAAGTGTTTTCACCAATTCCATTCCAGTGTACCAATTGTCAAAGAATAGCTTGTCCCATTTATGCCTTGGTACATATACTAACAAGTGCATCACAATATTTCCAGATGCTTTCAAATCAGGCTGTCCTTTACAAACATCAATTGAACCTGAATGTATCTCAAAATTATGAAAAAGTCGATTAACACTAGCCAAGGTATAAAACTAATAACCTCACTTTTTAGGTTTTTCTCCACGAGCACAGAAACATCCCCGAACCATCAAAAATGTTGTTCACCCACCAATTATTCCAGGAGATGAATCATCATTGATTCTTGACCTGATTCCACCCGTGGAACTGCACCTCATGTTGGGAGTTGTAAATCACATGTTCAAGGGGTTGCTTCAAGTGTGGCCAGGTGCCAAAGAATGGCCTTCGAAGCTGCACATTAGCATGCAACCATCATGATGGGGGTCAGTTCAATAGAAAGGAATGCAAGAAGTTTTTTGAGAAATTTGCTCTGTTAGTCCCAGATAGCACATATTTTTAGTTTATGTTACCCCAATCTCATATGCCGACATAATGCCAACCAAAAATACCAATCTTGCGTTTTAAAAGGAAATATTTATTTTAAATTATTACCAAATGCTATATTTTACGTTTGGGCATAAAAATACAATAAACCTTAGCATTTGACAAACAATTTACACCAAATTATAAATATTTATAGTTTTAGACTGCTGTTCGGCCAACGTTGGACCTAGGATGCAAACATTGATTCTTAACTCGACCCCAAGCATAAGGCTGATAAGACCATTAAATTCCTTCACGAGAAGAAATTGAAAGTTATTGACTGGCCAGCGCAAAGCCCTGATCTTAACCCTCTCGAAAATTTATGGGCAATAGTTAAACAAAGGGTCGACAACTTTCCTACTCCACCTAAGAATAAGGATGAACTTTGGGCTCGTGTACAAGAGGTTTGGTACTCAATTACACCCGAGGAATGCCGCAAATTGGTTGCTAGTGTTCCTGAAAGAATTCAGGCTGTAATTAAATCTAAGGGAGGATACACTCGATATTATTTTACTACAATATTCTATTTGCTTTCATTTGCGACAAAATTTTCACGATAAGCTCTTCACATAAAAATTACATATTAATTATATATTGTTTATATATATCGTTTATATAAAATGATATATATAAACGATATAAAACCTGATGACTAAAAAATGAGATAAAATTTAAATCAATTTATGTATGCTATTCATAATCATGCAATTGAAATAAATTAGTAAATTTATAGGGAATTTAATACTCTATTAATATTATATTACAGTTTTAAAATAATAATTAAAATGGCTCCGTATAAAACAAGTTTGCAAAATAACCTAAGAGAAGGCATTTGCCAATTTAGAAATTCGCATCTGGATAAGCCAAAAATCTTCAAAGTAAAACACTTACTAGATGAAGGAGTATCGAAAGCAACCATATATCGTGCTCTAGAACGTGTAGACAACAGNTATATATATATATAGAATATATATATATATATATATATATATATATATATATATATATATATATATATATATATATATATATATATATATATATATATATATATATATATATATATATATATATATATATATATATATATATACAGTATGTGCTTAAATTGTCACCATATTTGAACAAAGAAATACTTTATACTTTTTTTAATAGAAAAGCTGTGAAGAGAAATGAAATTTTATTTTTATTAATTAAATTTAAGATTTAGCTAACTGAAATATTGCTTTTTTAATATTTATGTGTAGAGCTAATGATGACAGTTTTGTCGCGAATGAAAGCAATTAACACATTTGCCCACAGTTAAATAGCATATGATATAAATTGATAGCCTTATGACTAAAATGATTGAGTTATCAACTTTTTACAGATTTTTAACGATTAAGTATCATTTAATGTTTGATTTTGTTTACAAAACATAAAAAAGTATTGTTAATATCATCATGAGGAAAATAAGTCTTGAACTAGAAAAAAATATTGAAAGGCCTAAATATTGAAAGGCTTAAATCCGGACAATCTTATCGTGAAATCGCTGCTGAGTTCGGAAAGTCTCATAATCTCATATATAAAATCAAATTGCGCAATAATTTAGAAGTAAATAAGCCTAAAAGTGGTCGGAAGAAAATTTTTACACCAAGAGACCAAAGAACAATCGCTCGTTTAATTGCGTGTGGAGAGTCTAAAACTGCAAAGGATGTTATTAATTTAATGAATAACAGCTATGGGACTCATGGTTCATTGCGGACAGTCAATAGAGAGCTTAAAAGAATTGGTTTTCGATCTATAAGAAAGATCAAGAAGCAATTGTTAGTTTCTCGTCACCGCCAAGCTCGTTTAAATTATGCTAAACTCCATGCACACATGACTTTTGATGACTTTTATGACTGTATTTGGACATATGAAAGTAAAACTAATATGTTTGGATCAGATGGTATAAGATATACTTGGAGAAAGCCTAACTCACCATTAAGTGCTTGAGATTTTACACCAACCGTTATGTATGGCGGAGTAAAACTCTTGTTTTGGGGATGTGGGATGTTTCTGTGCTCGTGTAGTCGGTGAATTAGTGAAAATTGATGGAACAATGACCGCTGATGTCAACATCCTTAAAGTCGGATATTTCAATTCCCTTCGAAAATAGAGCAGAACTGTACGTAACACGATGTTTATGCAAGACAACGACCCCAAGCATAAGGCTGATAAGACCATTAAATTCCTTCACGAGAAGAAATTGAAAGTTATTGACTGGCCAGCGCAAAGCCCTGATCTTAACCCACTCAAAAATTTATGGGCAATAGTTAAACAAAGGGTCGACAACTTTCCTACTCCACCTAAGAATAAGGATGAACTTTGGGCTCGTGTACAAGAGGTTTGGTACTCAATTACACCCGAGGAATGCCGCAAATTGGTTGCTAGTGTTCCTGAAAGAATTCAGGCTGTAATTAAATCTAAGGGAGGATACACTCGATATTATTTTACTACAATATGCTATTTGCTTTCATTTGCGACAAAACTTTCACGATAAGCTCTTCACATAAAAATTACATATTAATTAGAGATGGGCCGATTCCAAAAAATACCGATTCCGATTCTGATTCCGATTCTCAGTTGCGATTCCGATTCTTTACCGATTCCGATTCTTTACCGATTCCGATTCTTTACCGATTCCGATTCTTTTGTGATTTTTATAACTTTAATTTAACTGATAGTGCTTATTAAGCATCTGCGTCTCGTTATTTTTTTTATTCGAGACGAGACGATGATATCCGGGACACAATTTTTAATCTCCGAAAGAAAATTTCTTGTCCCGGTTTATAACCTTATTCCGGGACAGTTTATTTGTCAATTTTTTCCGGGACATTTCTTGTCTCGTTATGCTTGACCCGGTTCATTTCGAGAAAACGATTCCGAGACGCAGATCCTTAGTGCTTAAAGTTAATTTAGTACTTACACGGACTTTAAAAATAATAACATTGAAGTAATTGAAAATTGAAAACATTGAATATGTACAGGTGAAACAAGGCTAATAACAACGAGGCTCTATGGAGCACGCCCTCCCCACTCCCTTTTATCGAAAACTTTTTTTTTTTTTTAAATTGACCTCGAAAATGAGGGGTTTTTTTAAAAATAAGGGAGTGTGCCCTTCCCCCCTCCCTTACTTTAATAACCGTGTTGGCCTTGTGAAATAATAGAAACTTAACTAATATCATGTTAATAAATAACAAAAAATATAGTGAATGTTTGTATAACCTTATTATTAATAATAAGAAATAAATAATATGGTCATAAGTAATGGATAGTGATCAGATAAACAGAATTTTGTATCTTCAACATTTACATAAGTCACTACCATTAGTACTGATAGTTTAGAAATGGCAGGTTTTTGTTCAAAAACACAAGCATTTGCACTCGTTCCGGAGTTAACCGGCTTCTTTTCTGGTCGCTGATAAGCCCCGCAGTACTAAATAACCGCTCCGAAAACACTGTACTTAGAGGCGTCCCTAAATATTTCTGTGCTAGTTTTTTCATATTAAGAAATTTGGATTTCCTCCAGTAATCAAACACGTCTTCGTGACTTGCGAGTAGAGGTTCTTTCAAGTACAATGCTACTTCGTCTGACATAGTGCAATACGCAGTATGTATCTAAAATATTGAAAAAAAATTAACTTTTTTTATATTTTTCAGGAGGCTACTCTTTTTTTTTTTATTATTATTTTGTGTTCTTAATCGTGGTAATAGCACTCTCTCAATTCTTTAAATCTGAAACACGGACCTTGACGAACAAGGTTGCTTCGCGGAGAAATATAGTCAAATATTTTGCAATATTTAAAGTACAATAGTAATATTGAAGTACATACAATACTTACCACAGAATTTGTGTTAATTATTTGGTTATATAATGACCAGACAACACCTGGAGTAGGTGTGGTTCGTTCTTGATTTTCAGCAACTTTAGTTTCAAGACCTTCGTCTATTTCTAGTGCATTCAACTCACCGATCAATAAAGTAACAGCTTTCTCAGCCATCGTCCTGCTCCTAAAAATCTTGTTTTTAAATCTGGGATCTAGTATTGTTGCAAAAGCATATATAGATTTGTTCTCGCAGTCTCCGTAACGACGATGCAAAGATTCACACAGAGATTCTTTGAAATTTCCGTAGTCCTTGATGCGATCAAGTGACATGTTAACTGCATTTATTATTGGGATAACTTCTGATGTGGTTACTTTTGATGAACTTGCTGTAAGCGTGACGTCTTCAAAAACTTTTAAAGCAGCAACGAGAGAAACCAAATTGTCCCATTCTTCGGTTGACAATTCTTTGTTTTGTCGAGCAGCTTTTGGGAAATGTGGCGTTACCAACAGAATCGCATCTTTTTGTTCAATTAAACGGTTTAGCATGTGGAAGGTGCTATTCCATCTAGTTGGCTCATCTTGAATGATGCTGTGTTTAGGAAGTCCCAAAATCTCCTGAGATTGTCTCAAAAGTTTGTACGATTTCACCGAATGTTTAAAGTGTCCTACTATTCTTCTACATGTAGCAGTTAGTAAAGAAATGCGTTCATTGTCAAGACAGCCATCTTTTACAACCAACTGAAGTGTATGGGCAAGACAAGGAATGTTTGAAAACTTCCCTACTTCCATAGCAGAGACAATATTTCTGGCATTATCTCTTACTACTACGTTGAGTTTTTCAAGTAGTTCCCCAACGCTCAAGTGATTCATTCATAAATTTAACAAGATTATCTGCAGTGTGGGACTCGTAAGGAAAAGGTACCACATCAAGACAAATGTGAATTTGTTTCATATCTTCTGTGAGGAAATGTGCTGTTAGGCTCATGTAATCAACATTAGCTGTGGAGCTCCACATGTCGGTAGTTATACTAACATGATCAGCTTTCTTTGCCAAGAAACGAATTTTACTTGATACCTTCTGATAAATGTTAGGAATTTCAATAGTCGAGAAATATTTTCTGCTTGGTATTGTATATCTTGGCTCCAAAAACTGCAGTAACCTTTTGAAACCAGGATTTTCTACTATACTAACAGGTTGGTTATCTGTGCATATCATTTCTGCAATAAGCCTTGTAATTTTTATTGACTTCGGATCTGTAGATGTGAAAGGCCTGGTCTTTGCAAACACTTGGTGTATTGTCTGTTGTTTAGGAAATGAAGATCTAGACTTTATTTTTACAGAACTAAGTGTAGAAGAAGAGCTTCTAGTATTAATCTCCGCATCCTCAGACTTAGGCCAGAGACTTGTGAATACGGATGTGAGTGTAGTAGATCGTGGTTCCCTTGCCACGGTCGTAGGAGTATCACAAGCAGGGTTAGGAATGGATTTAGAAGATGGTCCTGCAGTAGAGCTATCCGCGCATATATCAAAATCTATAGTACTAGCTTTATCCTGTTTCTGATTTTTTATGTCAGATTTATGAAAAGCATTTAAATGCTTTAGCATATTCGATGTTGTGTATGACTGAGAAATTCTGCCACCACCCCTGGATATAACTGTTTTGCAAAAGCTGCATATTGCAGAGTTAGGGTCATTTAAATCGATCGCAAAATAGTCCCATACCTCGCTTTTCTTACGTTTTGGCATGATAATGATACTATATTCTGAAATAAAAACAGCATTTGTAATAATAAAAAATAATGATACAAACCATAATTATTATAATAAAACAAGCAAATAAGATTATTATAATAGTACTTATCGCCGGTTTAAATATCAATTGAAATTTTGTGGCAGTATTTTGCGTATTTGCAACGTTTACTTTTGTTGAGGTTTTCCTTCACAGTTTACTTAACTTCAACAATGATATAAAACGCAACAATGAAAATTTAAAGTAAATTAAACAAAAGAAAGTCACAACGGCAAAGAGTGAATATTTTATATCAATTATCAAGGGAGTGTCAGTAAAAGAAGTGAAGTCGTTAAAAAGTCATTTTAGAAAGAATCGGAATCGTTAAAAAAAGCAGAGAATCGCGATTCTTAGGATTTCTTGAGAATCGTTGGAATCGGGAGAATCGGAATCGGAATCGGCCCATCTCTA
>QPEY01000313.1:42850-54052 GCA_014706445.1 Hydra viridissima
TCTGATGGCATTCGATATGTATGGAAAAAAGCTGGAGAAGGAATTTCTGATCGTGACTTTATTCCAACAGTAAAATATGGCGGCGGAAAGTTGTTGTTTTGGGGATGTTTCTCTTCGTCTGGTGTTGGTAAAATCGTAAAAATTGATGGAATAATGGACGCGAAACATTATATTGACATTTTAAACAATGGCTATTTGCCTAGTTTACGAGGATGGCGAAAGCAAATTCGTTCGACACTTTTTATGCAAGACAATGATTCAAAGCACAAGGCAAAAATTACATTAGAATTCCTAAATTCGAAGAAATTTAAGATTCTAGAGTGGCCTGCGCAAAGTCCCGATCTTAACCCGATCGAGAATCTTTGGTCTATTGTGAAGAATCGAGTTTATAATTATGAAACAAGAGCAGCCAGTCGACAAGAATTATGGGAACGAGTTGAGTATGTTTGGAGTTCGATAACTGTTGAAGAATGCAAGAAGTTGATTGGTAGCATGCCTGCGAGAATTGCAGCAGTCATTAGAAGTCGTGGAGGCTACACAAAGTATTAATTTCGCATTAAAATTAATAATAGCATAAATCGCGACAAAACTGTTTACATCTGACATTTTGTTTCAATAAATAATTTGCTATAAACACTTCTCATTCATTTAAATTCAGGGTCAAAACATGAAACTACAATGAATTACCTTTATTTTGGTATATATATATTGATATATAAACATGTATTTTAATCATTTATTTTAAAAAAGAATATTTTTCAAAAACATGTAAACACTTTTGTCGCATACTGTATTACAAGAAGAAAAAGATTCCACATCGAAGCGAAAGCCAACTAGCTCGAATCAAACCTTTGTGTCGGCATATATATCGCAATTTTAGGAATTTTGATTTTGTCTTGGATGACGAATCATATTTAACAAATGCGAATACAACATTAGCTGGTAACAATGGCTTCTATTCTAGCGACGTGTCATCCACCACTAGCGACGTCAAATTCAAAAGAAAGATGTAGTACGAGGAAAAGGTGCTAATCTGTTTGATTATATCGCCCAAAGGGACTTCAAAACCAATGTTTTTTGAAAGTTGCCAGGCAATCAACATATTTTTTGCATATCATATAATTGTTTATAAATTTATTTTAAATTAACTTTGATAGCTACGTAACTATGGCTATAATAACAATTTTAAAGTTGTCTCATTTTTTAGTTATCAGGTGTTATGTAAACGACATATATATCTCAGCTGTTTAATTTGACCCCTTTTTATTAATATTGAAATTTTATTGTATTAAAATTGTTTTACAATAAGTGTTAAACTAATAATGAAATCAAATAATCAATCAAGATCAACATTCTTTTCAAAGAGGCGACGAATATCTAAAACTGTAGCTTCCATAATGAAATATGTATTTAAAAACAGAATGGAAAACAAATGGAGCTTCTATTATTAAAGATGAATTGAATACTTCATCAAATTGTGACAGTAATTCTGAAAATGTTATTCCCAATTTTTTATCTATTTATAAGATAGAAAATGATTTAGATAGAAGGTTTTACAATGGTTATACTTATGATGACTTTTTTTAACAGTGTAAGTTCAGCAGTGATAATGAAACAGTTAATAGTGAGTTGATCCAGTTAGAGCTTTTAGAGCAGTTACGTGAGTGGTCTGTTAAGTTTGGCATAACACATGCATCATTAACATCACTATTAAAACTATTGAATCCATATCACTCCTTATTGCCTCAAGATACCAGAATACTGCTTAAAACTCCACGTAGTGTTGTAGTTAGAGAACTAGGCAATGGATCTTACTATCATTTAGGAATGCGCAGTTGTATTGAATGCTTTTTCTCTAACAACACGATAGAAGAAAGTGTGATAACTATGTTTTATTGTTAATGGCATTCCCTTATCTAAAAGTGCTTTAGATCAATTTAGGGCAATACTATGTTATGTTATGCAATCTAAAAATCCAAAACCAGTTGTTGTTGGTATATACATAGCTAAAACAAAGACAGACTCACTTTATAAATATTTAGACCAATTTATTAGAGAAGCTAAAGAATTGCTGTTACAAGGTATTTTATATAGCGGAGCTTTTTACACTATACAAATAGGTGCTTTCGTTTGTGACACACCTGCGAGAGCTTTTTTAAAAAATGTTAAGCTTCACAGTGGATACTCTGCCCGTGAGAATTGTGTGGTTGAAGATGAATGGTGCGGAAGAGTAATATTCACTGATGTGAATTGTCCATTGCGTACCAATGAATGTTTTTCTGCAATGGATGACCAAGAACACCATAAAGGTTAAACTCCATTACTTAAGCTTGGAATAGGCATGTTAATAAATTTTCCAACTGATTATATGTCTGTATTATTGTTGTAGGTAAGTTAGTTAAACAGTGGGTCGATAAAAGTGGTCTTATGGGCCGTGACCCTGCAAATAAAACTGCTAAAGTTTCAGGTAAACTAATTAGTTTGGTTATTGTTTTTCAAGTGAGTTTTCTTGTAAACCACGTGCTATTCATGAAATTAGTTATTGGGAAGCAACTGAGCATAGAAATTTCCTTCTATATACTGGTATTGCTGCATTAAATGGATTTGCTGATGATGATGTTTATAAACATTTTTTGTTGTTGGTCTGTGGAGAAAGTAACCCTCTACTATGTAAAACACATTCAGAGTGCACTGGAAGCCTCCTCAAATTGTTTGTTCAGCATGTACACATTTTGTACGGAAAAGAATTTTTAGTGTATAATGTTTACAATCTTGTGCATTTTGCCTCAGACGCACAAAGATTAGGTCCTCTAGATAGTTTTAGAGCATTTCCATTCAAAAATTTTTTGGGAAAGCTAAAAAGGTTGATTACAAAACCTTAGCAGCCAATACAGCAAGTTTAAATAATTAGCTGAGATGACAAGTTTTTCTGTAGAACAAGATACGATTTTCGATAGTTTGTTATGTCTGGCTAACACGAGCAAGGTCCCATTTTATCAATTTTTTCAAATTGTGCTCAATATTTAAAGTTGAAAACTGCCCCGTACTAGTTAGGCAACGTTGGGCCATCATTGTTGGGTCAATGTTGCTCGTTGTATCACGCCAAAACTGGCCCATAGCAGTCAGCCAACATCGGACTAACGTTAAGATAGTTGGCTACCAACAATGGGCCAATGTTGGGCCAATCACTTTGTGCTATCTGGGGAGTCTCTTTCTTCAATACACAAAGCTCAAGAAGTAGCAAAGTTCACTGGTGCATTTCAAACACTTCATGTTACTGTATAAGCCTATTTTGGAAATCATTTGGAAGCCAACTACAGTCAGAAGATTGAAGCATTCAAATCTTTGTACCTGAAACATTCAATACCTGTGATACCAAAAGTTCATGCTCTTTTTCACCATAATCCTCAGTTCATTTTTTCTTTGCGACTCTTTAGTGAACAAACAACCGAGGCAAATCCTTCCAACTTTATCATTGGCAGTGATTCAAGAAGGACCAAACTCATTCTGATTACAATCTTCAACTTTTGAAATGTGTTTTGGACTTAAACAATAATCATATCTGAGTTTATGTGGAATGACAGAAATTAAAAGTAAATCTCTTTGTATTATATTTATGATTTTAAAAAATTGCATACTGATTTCGAAAAGATGACTTGAGAATAAATATACGTACTATTATGTCAGCAACTTATGTCGAAGTCTTGATAAAACTAAAAATAACTCAGACTCCTCATTCATAGCTCTTCTCCTTTAATTGAAGTTGTATTCTGTTGTTTTCTTAACGCTCGCATTTTACCCTAAATATATAAGTTTGCTTGAGACAGATTCTAAATATTCCAGTAAAGCTGTAAATAGAAACAGGTTCTAAAAATTCTAGTAGAATCTAATTGATCTCGTTCATTTGTTTTTTATTTTAGTATTTACAATGCTCGGTTTTTTCTTTAAAAAGATAATTTCTTTTTTTAACCTTTTGGGTTATTGTTGCCGTCTGGAAACAGAAGAGATATAAAAGATTCTTTGTATCGATGTTAAAACCCTCAAAAAATTTTTACATAAAAAAGTTTTGCACTTTATCTTAACATGTCCAATTGCTTTTAATTTTAAATTATGCTAAATAATATCCCAGCAAACACAACCAAATGGGAGCTTTTCTGGTACCAAAATGGACATCAACTGGGCCCCAAATGATAAACCCATTAGGATCTCAGTGGTTTTAAGCGAAGGGTTTCGCAAAGAACCCCATAAGGTTTCCCTATGGAATTTCGTTTCAGGCCCAATAATCACGCAATCAAGTTTTCTAATTAGATCCCAGTTTACACTATTGTCCACATTTACTAATTTTTTTTTTTTGCTTTGGCTTTGTTGTTGTTTTTTTTATATTAGAGGTTAAAAAAACTGCTCTCAATATAACTAGAGATGAGTTTAATTCATAACCATCAATTCTCATATTATCACATACAATGCTGAAACAATAAGTACTATTACAACTAATCATAGTAAGTCAACACTATCAATAATGTTAGTCTGCTATTTGGACATGTTTTTTTCAGTGAATAAATTGGTTTCAAACAGCTTGGTATAAATCTATAATGCATTTTAAATACAAGTATTAAGTAATAAACAAGATGCAGCCATTATGCAATTCATGCAGATAAAAATTTGTTGTAGAAAGTGCGTTTTTTTTTCTATTGTTGCTGCCCCTATCTCGTACATTTTTGAACTAAGTATGAAGTTCTAACATAAGTGGGTCTAATGTACAATATTTTATTGCCGTATTTAGTTAAGCTGCAGCTGAAAAACTTCACGCAATTTTAATACAATAAAAATGTTTAATGACTTTTACGTGATATATTAATTCATTAACTCTTTCACTACCGCGGTTTTTTTAAAAAAACTTTTCGCCGTGACCGCACTAATTTAAAAAAAAAAATTAAGATCACATATTATTCAAAACTAATAGAAATCTAATAAATCTCTTTGAAACCATAACAAACTGTATATATAAAGAAAGCTAAAGAAAAGATCTTTTTAAATATATCAAAGTTAAATACACAGCATTTCATACTGGAAAATGCAAGGAGTTCAAAAACGTTGTTTTTTTATTGAAAAAAAGAAAAATTAAATCAAAAACAAAATTCTTTTATATATTTTAACAATAAAATATTTTAAAAGACATTTCTAACAATTTACATAGGCAATGGAATCTATCATAAGTAATAAAAAACAGTTTTACTTTTTTTTTGAGAACAGAAAAAAGCTGAAACCAGTTTTTTTTAGAACTGAGTTTAGAGAATTAAAAAAGAAAAAAATCAATTAGTTTGTAAGATGTGCTTAAAAAAAAAAATTCTCAAGTACTTCCAATGATAAAAAAATTAATCTGGAATGGTAAATAAAAAAACAATCTTTAGGATGTAAATGAGGCTCATTACTGCAGCCAGAACATATAAAATTTGTGCGCTTTCTATTGACAGGAGTACTACAGACTAGACAATTTCTATCGCTTTCAACATATTTAATCAAATGTCTTGTATTGTTGAATCTTTCTAAGACTGGATTTGAAACTTGTTGAACTCTTTTTAAAAGTGCAGAATTATCAGGCATCATGGTAATACAAGAATTAACTAGTTCTTCAACAAGATTCTCCTTAAATTTTTTAGAGTAATTCTTTTTGAATTATGTGGACGACTTAACAAATATAATACGTAAGAGTTAGCTTGGGTTACTTCTATCAGCCAATTAAAAATTCTTTTCCACCACTTAACTGTCTTTCTATCTAGATTACTGTAATATGAAACAGATTGGTCAAAACGATCACAACCATTCATTGATATATTTTACCGGTTAATAATTTCTGGTATTTCCCTGACTCCTTTGCGACGAGAAGATACTGCAACAACATTTTTTTCAAACTTAGTAGAAACAGCTACTACTGGTTTTTTAGCTTTCTTATCTTGCCACTGAACAAGTAGAATTCCAGATTCACTGCGATAGTAATTTGTTTGTAGATGTTTCATTCTACAACCTTTTTGGAACTTAATATTATCTGGAAAATTCTTGCGATTTGTTTGTAAGGTTCCAGTGTAGTGAAATGATTTTGATGTTAGATAGGAGATCAAAGAGTGTGTTGTGTAATATCTATCAGCAAAAATATGGTGACCCTTTCCAAGAGGTTTAAGTAAGTATTCAAAAATTTTTTCCGATTGTCCCATTCCATATGTATCAGAGTTATAAGATGTATCACTTCCAAAGTAGGTAAGGATGTTAAAGGCATACCCAGTAGCACTGTCACACAAACCAAATGTTTTAATATGATATTTGCTTGGTTTGCTGGGGTTATATTGTTTATTTTTCCATCTACCCTTATATTTAATGACCATTTCATCAACAGAAACATCTTCATATGGATAAAATGCTTTTTGATAATTTGCAATAAGATTTTTCATAAATGGTTCAATTTTTTCTTTTGCATGGCTTTCTTGAGATGGAGCAACATGAAGCATTGTATGGTATATTGCTTCAAATCTGTTTCTTAGAAACATAGAGTTATACCAAGGACTGTGATATATATCAGTTAGGGACCAATAGTCTTTAATTGAGGGTCTTTTATCTAATCCCATTGCAACCATGACATTAATAAACTTAACAAGATCATATTTATTAATTGGGGTCCAAGTAGAAAATATTGATGAACTTAAACGCGGACTATTTATCTGCATTTTGTAAGAGGCAAAAGAATTAATAAATCCAACTAATTCATCTTGAATTTTGTCACTAAAAAGTTCTTTAAAACAGTCTAAAATAGTTGAGTTTTCATTGAGATTTGCATTGACTCCAGGTTTATTATTAGGACAAATTCTAAACGAATGTGTTGGACTATCGTTGTAATCTTCTACAAGAAGTACCCATGAATCAACGTTTTCAAAATTAGCAAATATACCAGCGTTAAACTTTCTTTTTCTTTTATTTATAGGAGCAGCTTCTGTGGAAGAAGTCTCGCCTTTGATAATCAAAGGGGACGAGACAGTTTCTTCCATAATTGAATATTCTAAATCTTCTGAGCTAGAACTACTTTCAGACTCACTTTCTGATTCAGCATGATCTTCATTTAACCATTCAAGCATTATTTTAGAAGCTTCATCGGCACTATACGTTACTTACGACGACTTCATTTTGATAGCGGTTTAAAAAAAACCACAAACTTTGTAATAAAATATCTTGCTATAATTTTTACAATATGACTGTTACTTTTTTTTAATAATGCAGAGAATTAAGTACACTTTTTGAATAAATCAGTAAAATGAGTCATAAATTAGTACTCATGTTCAAAACATGATAAATAATGAAGCACGTCAGAAAGCCGCTACCAGCGGCTTGTGGTCAAAATAATTGAAAAACAAAAGCCGCTGTCAGCGGCTTGTGGTAGGGAAAGAGTTAACACATACTCATCTACAATTAGTCAAACACATAGAAGAAAGCTTGAAAAAAAGGCACACTCAAATGATAATTCATTAAAGTCATCCATTATCGTGGTTGGAACTCTATTTCAAGGAACTATATAATTAGCACTTGCTTGTCTTTCCGCCCTTGACTTGAAACATTGATCAAAAAAGAAGAAGACCTTATTGAATGTTAAGGTAGGAAAACCGTTTTTCTTCAACTTTTCTTGTATTAATATTCCATGAATACAATATTTTAGTGCTTTTAAAACTCATTTTGAGAAATGTCCTTCCTTTTTTTCCAACGAGTTACTGATTCAATTAATTCGCAACTTCAACTAATTTGCTCGAAAGGTTTGTCCTAACTTACGTAAATTAATTAATATGCTCGAAATTTCCGTTAAAAGCTATGAGAGCTATCTTTTAATTTATAACAATCCTTTCCCGTTAAATTGTCATAAAATTTCGAAACGGACGATTTTTATTTAGAAGACTGACAAATTTTTTTTAGAAACTCATCTAAAAAGCTATTCTTCATCATCTGTCTCTTCCTCTAAATCCCAGGCCTCAGTATTTTCATTTTATTTTGAGCCAATAATTGGAACCTGAGGCACTAAAGGCAAAAGCCTCTAGATGTTCAGCTGAACGAAGGTCGGTCTCTGGGTGGTGTGAGGCTTCAATTTTGTTCTTATTTTGGTTATTATCATTCCAGCTTGTGAAAAGGCCCTCTCTGAGCTTGATGATGTGTGTTGAGTACACAAGAGTGCACATGCCAGACTAGCAAGCAACGGTAAATGCTTCTCATTTGATCTCCACCAGTCAAGAGAGTAAACCTTAAGAAAAAATTAAAATACTTTAAAAATAAATTTTAAAAACGAGCACATGCATATATTATCAAAATTTTCCGTCAATAACTAATTTTTATGTTTGACCAAGTATATAATCTTCAACAGTTACTGACGAAATGTTACATACTTCTAGTAACGAATTATCAGTTAAAACCTTTTTTATTTCAAATTAAAACTTAGGTCTAGGTCAACTTTTGAGAAGGCAAAGTATCTATTGAATTCTCATTCCATTGAAGGGTGCTTATCCTCATTTTCTGGTCCAATTAAAAAAACCATCTCATCCAAATGCATTCTTAAGATTTCATCAATTTCCTTTTCTTGGCTTTGTAGCTCAGCATTAAGATCGTTGTTCTTGTTGTGAAGGCAATCATGGTAAGCTTTTGTTGAAGTGTGTTCTACAATAATTTTTTTCACCAATGCATCCTTTTCATTGCTGATGGTTAAGTCCCCGTCCTCAGATCGTTTCTGGAAGTTTGCCTTTTTTTAAAAATGAATCTTTGAGAAGGAGGTCAAACAAGTTTCCCATGACGTACGCCTCTGTTTTGATACCTCCCTCAGGGAATCTCTTGTCCAATTCCTCTTTGAGAGCATTGCACCATTGCACCATTGGACCATCAGGATCCTCACCAATCATTAAGCCTTAACTAACTCACAATGGTTAGCTTCACACTTTATCCTGGGTATCACTTTTGTCGTGGCATCAATAGCAGACTTCAAGACATCAGCCTTTTTAATGGAGTTGCTGAGGATCATGTTCAATTTGTAATCTGCATATTGGATTGAATCTTCGTTTAGTGATTCCACTTTTAGGGAAAGGGAGAGTGCAGTTTTCAAGTTGGATGTCTGGTCAACTGAGTTTAAGGCTTTGTTACAATCGATTAATTTATCGAGGCATTCTGCTATGTTTTTGCCAGTGTGGTGTATTGAAAAGGGACTGACACCCAGAAACCACCTTCTTAACTTGAACTTATGATTGATGTAGTGCAAAGTTGTCGCTTGATAGGCATCATTAGAGCGAGGTTCAATGATCCAAAGTTAGGACCACCTGCTTGCAGTTGGGCAGTTCTTCATCCAAGGTTTCAAGTTTCTACTTTTTTGGACTTTTACGAATAATAGCTTCTCTGCTAATATTGAGTGCAAATTCTGACTATTATTGAGTGCAAATTTTTATACGATCTAAGGAGTCTCCCGGCAATATCCCTATAAAAGAGATTTTCTTTATGAAAAGTGTAAAAAGCCAGATTTAAGAATGTAGGAGCTTTAGACTCCTAAAGGTACTTCTAGCCTTATTTTATCATTTTTTGCCTGGTGTCAGTATTCTTTTTAAAATTGAAATTTCTCATTAAATTATGGTTCTCCTAAAGATATTTCTAGCCTTATTCTCTTAGTTCTAGTCTAGTGTCAATATCCATTTTAAAGTTGAAATTTTTAATCGGATTAAATTCTTGCTCAGTGCAGTTCTTGCCTATTTCTCTAAGTTCCAGCCCAGTATCAATATTCGTTTTTTATAAATTTGACATTTCTTATTGGATTAAGTTTCTGCTCGGTGTCATTCTGGTCAAATTCTTCCATTTCTAGCCTTGTCTCAATATTCGTTTAAAAGTTCTAGCCTAATTCATCTAGCCCTAAATAATAAATCTAGCCCTATTCTCTTAGTTCTAGCCTTATGTCAATATTCGTTTTTTAAGAATTGACATTTTTGATTGGAATAAGTTTCTGCTAGGTGTAATTCTATTCCAATTCTTCCGTTTCTAACCTTGTCTCAATATTAGTTCTCAAGTTTCTAGCCTAGTGTCAGTATTCGTTTCCAAAATTGACATTTCTTATAGCTTTAAGTTTTTGCTCAGATTATTTCTAGCCTAATTCTCTGAGCTCAATCTGAGTATCAATATTCGTTTAACTAATGTTAAATAATACATCAAATTTTGTATACAAAAAGAATACAAACTTTGATGTACTATTAAAACGCTGCAGTAACCGATTAAGAGTATAAAACTCAATTACTCGTAAAAAAAAGGAAAGAAATCAAAATTCGAATTGCGGTGCGACCCTGATATCGAACCTTGAACAATTTACAAATTCATTTTTACATATTACTACGCCACACAAATTTAAGACTACGTGTGAAAAGAAACAACTATTTATAATTTATAAACAAAATAAGTAACTGATAGAGCTCCTCATTTAGGTGTTATAAAGGTGACATTTTAGTCATAAGTTTTACTCACTCGGGTTTTTTACTAACACGGGTTTTTTGTTCACACGGGTTTTTTACTCACACGGGTTTTTTACTCTCACAGGTTTTTTACTCACACGGGTTTTTTATTCACACGAGTTTATTACTCACACGGGTTTTTTGTTCAGGAGAACTTTTTTGTTGTGTGTGCAAAGAAAATTATAAATTCAAAACATTTAACAAGTTTCTCGTCTGTAAACATTTTCCTTGAACAAGATTCTTTTTCCATGAAGGAAAAACTTATTTTTAGAAGAAAATGTAAAAATATACAACTTCCGTCTTTAGATTTCAAGATAGATACAAATGTTGACTTAATAACTAAATTTTTTATATTCAAAGACATGCGGTTCTAAACCTTAGTGCTTCGTTTTTCCATCAAATATCTATGAAGAGAAACTGCCATTACAATATTAAGATCAATGGTAACTAGGTCTCTGGTTTACAACTGTGTTAGAATATAGAAAACACGGAAAAGTTTAGCAATTAAACAGTAAAATTATTTTGTCAACTTTAAAAAACATCACCCTTTCAGCTTTATTTTTTGTACCAACTGTCTACTTAAGCGGCACAAATATATATATATATATATATATATATATATATATATATATATATATATATATATATATATATATATATATATGTGTGTGTGTGTGTGTGTGTGTGTGTGTGTGTGTGT
>QPEY01000313.1:73689-86703 GCA_014706445.1 Hydra viridissima
TATATATATATATATATATATATATATATATATGTATATATATATATATATATATATATATAATACATACGACATTCATTATTCTGAAGATAAAACACCAAACTAAAATATAAAAATAAATTATTAACATTTTAAACATTTTTACCACGTTAAGATATTAATAGCGTTTCACATTTATCTCTCAACAAATGTGGCATAGAAATTTGTATAAAATAAATTTGTCACGACAATAAGAAAAAGGCACTTCAAAATTTTTTTAATGTAACTTTTTAGAATAAGATTTCTTTTATTACTTTGTAGTTTAAGTTTACTTTTTTCTTTCTTTTTTTTTTTAACAAAAACTACGATTTGACGAAAGTATAAACTGACATTAACAGTTACTTGAGAGGATTTTGAAAAACATAGATGAAAATCCCTCAACGCATTATTAAAATATTTTTATTTAATCAATAGCTTCTTTTTATAATTGTTTATAATTTTTCATTAATTTTTGTAAAATTAATTTTATTTTGTCTTGTAAAAGGTTAGCTTACACCATAAGTGAAATATCATTTTCGCGCAAGTAAAACTTTGAATAGAAAAGAATTTTTCTTGCAATATTTGTTTAAAAAAGAAAAATCATTTTTTCTTCTGAGCTTTTTTCTTCGAGTCAATTTTAAAGTAACCTGACGAAGTGATAACGTCACGTGCGCAATTGTTTATAAGTCTAAATCGATCTGGACCAAGTAAAACACCGCCGAACCAACGCGAAACAACAACAGCAATGTTTTTTGCATCCATGATCTGCAGCAAATGAAGTAACCTGCCGCCGGCATGAACTTCCCCATCGTCTGCACAATCCTGTATGTATGAACCCTCAGTAATGCTGCAGATACGATAAGCGACAATGTTATGAGTTGCTTGCGAGACTTTCCGATTTTCTTTCAATTTGCAAAGAAATACTTCAACCTCCTGAACACTGTGGACAACTGCCACATGACCTTGAAATACGCTTTTTTTCACAGTCAATACTTCTCCTGAAAATATATTTATGTTGCATCTTTGATCCATATCAACGTTACAACGTGTATTAGATGATGCAATTTCATCACGCAGCAAACATGTTATTTTGTCTAGAATAAATATCAACAACTTTATTAATGAAATACATTCACATTTTAAACAGACCTAATTAAATAATTTCAGATTGATTCCATAAATAAAAATGCAACTCGGAACTACACTCAATACTACACTAACACTAAAATATTGTTAGAAAAAAGAAGCTGACACAAGATTTAAAATTATTGAATATTAAATGTGAGAAAAAAAATCATACTTTCACGCTCTTTATCTTCAACAGAAGATTCAATGAAAAGCTTTGCAGATTCATACTTTTCTACAAGTAATTCCCTAATCTTTTCAACCCATATGTATAAAATTGGACTCCCCATGTTTTTATTCCAAAGCAATTCAAGCTCTTTTTGGATGGCATTTAATTCGTCAGCAGAAAGGCATTCAGTGTGAATTTCGAAAATCGGAGCATCTTTTGAAGGATATGTAACGGGAAGTAGAGCTGAAATAGTTACTGCCCACCACTCCTCTTCATCACAGTATATGCGAATATCAAATAAATTATTGCTATTTAAGTTAAAATCTTTACCATATATTGAGGAAAGCACACTAAGCTCATCTTGCTGAGATTCTAAGTCATCAGGCATCTTATTCAAGAAACAAGTTTCATTTGTCTTTAGTAGCTGTTAAAACTGTACACATTTACATTTATGCACACACACACGTACACACACATATACCTGGACACCAACTGAAAGACAGACATTAAATATAAATATTAACAGAGACTAAGGAGAGAAATTCTAATAAATGGTGATGATCTACTTTTATTGTACCAAGATGTAATGAAAATTGATTTAATACAAAAAGAAAAAGTTGCAACATAATATGACCCCAACACACACAATAATTAAAATTGCACTTTACAATATTTATTCAGTAACTTATTGAACTAATTTAAAATAATGCTTAATAAAAGGAAAAAAGATACTTCAGAACTAAAATGAAGGCTTTTTCTATGAATAATTTTTTACAAAAAAATCACTAAGTAACATTAAATACAGAAAAATATAAAATTAAAACAAACAAAAAAAGCAAAGAAAAAAAACAAACAAAAAAACAACAAAAGATTTTAAAAAAATTTAAAAAAATATTTTTTCTTCAAGAAAAAAATATTTGCAGGAAATATTAAATTTATTCAGCTACTAGTCGAGCATCGCCCCAAGCATTACGAACTATTTTCTCAACCTTTGGAGCTTCTGGGTGAAGCAAAACATGAGGAACAGGAAAGCCTGCATCTGCTCGTTCACTGGCCTTGAGGTCTTTATCATCCACATAAAGTTCCAGTTGGTATCTCCTACAGAAGCAGCAACATAAGTGTTGTTCTTTCAGTTCAAGATCTTTGAAAAAACGATAGTCCATGTATTCTGTGGAAACTAAACGAGAAAATATTCTTTGATAGCACTCATAAAAGTACAATTCAACACATCACAAAAATATAAACAATCCAAACCGTTTCACAGTTAAAACTGCTTTAATGAATAAAAAAAAAATTGCCTTTTAGCTTTTAAAGACTATAAAAAGTCAAAAAAATGACTCTCAGTGTGGTCTGATGAATAATCTTATATATAATGGTTTTAAAAAAATTTCATGAAAAATACCAATGAGTTGTATGCATAAAAGTAAAATCCATTTTTACCTTGAAAACTTGCATTTTCAATGGAAAAATGTACAATTTTATAAAAATAAAGTTTAAGAGCAGGACTTAGATGTATGTAGTGAAGCATTTACCAGTTCCAAAATTTCCTCCACAAGGTGGGACTTTTCTGTAAAAAACTCCTTGTCCAGTAACCTTCCAATAAGTTCGACTTGTACAACAAGGGCATAAGTAGCGCATTAAACAATCTCCACAACTTTTGCTATACTCTAAAATTTAACAATAAACACAAAGGGTATTATAATAATTATAACTAATTAATAATATAATTAATTTTGTTCTTTAAGAACGTTAGAAACCCCTAATAAATGAGTTTTACAAATTTGTCAACTTTTTTTTTTTCAACCATACTTTGTACCAGTTTGATTCAACAGGTGATGATGACGGAAAAATATTGTTACACTTTTATTCAATAACAGCTTTTTTTTCATTTTTATGTTTTATACATATCCATTTTTTACTTTTGATTTACATTAAAAATAAATTACAAAGAATTTAACTATTTTAGACAGTTGATGAGTAAAACATGAATTTACCAAAGCCTGGAGCTGGGGTTTCTCCACTCCATAATGCTGCAGTAGTTTGCATTTCCCTCTTCTTCTTTTTTAAATAACTGATCATTTCAAGCATGTAAACACGATCCCCGATAGCTTGAACACCCATCTCTTTCAAATGTGCCTAAACATCATGAAGAATATGCTTAACTTTTGTTGTTGATTTATTACTAAAATATTGTAAGATTAACCATAATTCACTTATGCAAAATTGCACAGGAAGCCAATTAAATATTCAGATGGCTCTGAAAAAATAACAAAATATATTATTTTTAAAGATATTTTTGTGTATTATTGTTCAAATTATTTGTATTTACATTAAACATATGAAGATGAAGAAAGACAACTTAATATGGTTAATACCAAAGTAAGTGTGACATTATTTTCTGTTCATATTTAACTAAAATGATGATTTTTAAAAGTCTGTGTAATAAAAATTAAATCATGGTATTTTTATGCTAGCAAATCAAACAGGTAAACTGGTGGTTTATGCAACATCCTTACTGAGTTAGAAGACCCTTGTAATCAACTGATTAATAGGTTTATTTAATTTTTGTTGCCTAGACATTGAAAGGGGTAATAGAACAGAAGTCTTATATTGAAAATTTAATTAACACTTTGTTTATTTCTTTTAAATTAAAAAACATTTTGAATTTAGTACTATAATGAGCATAATAGGTAACTCTAAATTCTTTGGTAAGGGAACCCCAAAAATGTATTTGATTCTGATCATTTTTTTGGTATATTCATTTCTTTATTGAAGCCAACAAATTTGAAGCCATTAATTAAGAGTGTCCTATTGAATAGTAAATAACAAGATAGAACAGTTTCTCTCTCAAAGGAATATAAAAATTACCCCCACCCCATAAAAAAAAACTATTGAGCTTTTTTAAAACAAACTTTTCCGAGAAAGTTGCTTATATTTATAGTATACATCAGAAATTTGGCCCAGGCTACTGGTAAGTAGTAAGCTTAAATGCTTGCAAAATATAAACTATTCTGAATAACCTTTATGAAGTCAAAATTAGTTATATATCTAATCCAATAGATATTGTTTCTTTTACATGATACTGTCTTTCTAAAAATTGATAATTATTAACTTTATCAAAAAGCAAATTATCAAATAATCAACTCATACCTGTCTGCAACCACTTTTTAGTTTTGTGATTTGACCCCGGACATTGTCATACATCATTGGATTCAATACAATGAGTAGAATTAGGGTTGATATGTCACCGAAATCATAAAATTCTTTTTAGTAAAATATTTACGTTTTATATATATTTGTTTTTCTTTGTAGATAAATAAAAATACTTATAATGTCGCATCCACAAAAAAAGTGTAATCATGACACAAACCGAAAAAAGATTTGTTATTTTTGCGCTCACAAAACATCAATACTATTAAATAAGTTAGCGATAAAAGAGGAAGTGTCCACTTTTGATTTAGATTGCAATGATACAAAAAATCCAATAGGCTTATGTGATAAATGTAGAAGTAATATACATCTAAAAAACTACTTGCCGGATTTAGTGATAGACTGGACTAAAAACGTCGTTACACCTTTAACCAGAAATTCTACTAGTTGTCAATGTAAAGTATGCAAACTAACCAGTTTACGTGGAAGAACCGGAACAAGAAGAAGAAGTAGTAAGTTTTCCAAGTGGCGTGCATCCCACGAAAAAATATTTAAATCTTGTCTTTCAAACATTGGGAAAGGAAAGAAGCACAAATGTGGAAATAAAACCTTAACTGTAAAAATATATGAAAAACTTCAAACCTCAGCTAAAGTTAAGGATCAGATTGCTTCTCAAGTCATATCAGAAAAATAATATGAACAAGGATCAAAAAGAATTAAATTTTCTGCAGGTGCAAAACCTTTACAAATATCAGTAGGGCCCTTAAAAAATAAACCAGGAAAGATCACCTTGATTGATTTATTAAGGATTCAATCAAGACTTACTTTGTCCAACAAGAAAATAATACAGCTAGCAAAAGAACTCAGGTAAGAACAATTTTTAAATAAAGTATCTTACTCTTTTTATGTAATTTAGTTAGCCTAAATGTATATATATATATTTTTAATAGAACATCAATTAAAGGGAAAACTTGCATACAAGCAAACCTACAAAAAGTACTTCCAGCAATTGATTGTGCTCTTGAATATTTATTTATAACTGATTATCAAGAATTTGAATTTAAAAAAGGAAATTTAAAAGTAAAGGAAAATCTCCCTATTATTAAGTGCACCAATATTGAGGAGTTTCTAAATTTGCTTATTGTGATTAAAGAGGTGAATTTAAGCAATCAAACAGTCAAGCTTGGTATTGATGGAGGAAGAGGTTTTCTGAAGGTAAATAATTTCATTCTAAATATATTTATGAGAACTATGATTCAGTCAAAACTAAAGAAAAATTGTAAAAATAAAAAATATCTTATTTTAGATCTGTTTGAACCTATTGTCAGATTGTGAGAGCGAAGGTTTAGAACTTGACAAATACAATCATGAAGACAAAGCTACAATGAGTACATATGAAGAACCTCAGGATTCAAAATATAAAGAAGGTTCTGTAAAAGCTTCTTTTTTACTAGCTTTAGTTCCAAATGTTCCTGAAAGTCACTACAATGTTTCTATATTAATGAACTGTCTAAATTTAGATAAAATAAAACACTTATTTGTAGCTGATTTTAAGCTTTGTCAAATAATGTGTGGTTTATCTCCAAGCGCTATGGCTACACAACCTTGCCATATATGTGAATGGAAATGAATGCAACCATTTAAAGAAGAAAAGCTTAGAACTTTTGGTTCTTTAGAGGAACAGTACACAAAATTTTTTCAATCAGGTGCAATAAAATGTAATGCTAAAGAATTTTGCAATGTTATCAATCCTCTATTGATACACATAGAAACAAGCGACTACTTAGTGGCAGATTATCTTTTCCCGCCAGAGTTACACCTAATGGAGGGAGCTGTTAATTATTGTTAATAATTTGGTTGAGTCTTGTTTTGGACAAAAACTTCATAACAAATTTCAAACACATATTAAACACTTTGAAGATCACTACAGAACACTTGTTGAAGACTATGAAATAATTGTTTCATCGAAAATTAATTTTACTATAAAACATATAGGTGCTTTTCATGCAGTAAGAGGGCATGGATTAGGCTGCTACTCTGAACAAGCTGTTGAAGCAATTCATTACAGTTTTGTTAATGAATCTTGGAATAGATTCAAAGTTTCTTAAAATAACAACTCATTTTCTGAACATTTGAAAAAGCTTTTATCAGTTTTAACGGAAAAAACCTAAATATTGCAAATGGGAATCTATGTTTTAACTTTACTTAATTATAACTTTTTTATGATGATGTCACAAAAATATGCTTGTTAATAAACAGAATCTTAATAATATAAAACATCAGTTAATATCAATGGTTTGTATATATATATAATGTAGTTGTATTTTACAAATGACATATTCATGACAGGCATATCCAAACGATATATTCTATTTATGATTTATTTTCACAAATTAAATGACTATAACTTTTAAATAATTGATAAATTTATTAAATAAATTTATTTTTAAAAAAGAATAAAAAAAATCCACGAATTTGGGAAAATATTCCTAAATTGGGCCCTTTTGGCCCCTAAAACGTAAATATTTTGTTAAAAGGAATTTTATGATTTCGGTGACATATCAAACCTAAATCTACTCATTGTAACGAATCCAACGATGTATGACAATGTTCGGGGTCAAATCGCAAATTTAAAAAGTGATTGCAGGCAGGTGTGAACTATTGTCTCAAAACAGAAAACTATCAGAAAAAACAAAAATTTTTTTTTAACTTTAAATTTTATTGACCAAAACTTTATACAAAAAAAATTCACTTTTTAACATAAAAATGATTTTAAGATATAAAGTAGTAAAAAACAAATTGAAAGAAGCATTCAAAAGAATTCAAAATGGCTGCCTCAGGTGACAATATCAATATCTAATATAATTTTATTTGAAGATTAAAAATTCTTAGAAAGGCTTAATGAAATACAGTTCACACAAATTAAGATATTATTCTCGTTTTCAATATAGGTAGGATTAAGACTTTAAATTTGCATATTGCGAAATGGGAAATGTAAATGGTTCAGTTCTTTTTAAGAATTCATTATGTAGTTTCCAATAACTTGACAACAGCATGAGGGTAGAATAACTATAGTATTAAAAGAATTGTCATTTTGACTTTGATCTAAATTTAATCTTAACAATGCAGATGTCTGTTAGCAAAAAATACTCCCACCAAAACTTTAACAGGTTGTGCTTCCCAAAATCAAATGATAGCATTTACTGAAAAAGTTACTGTCCTCAGAACTTGCTGTAAAAAAAACCCTAGATAGATGCAGGATAAAATGACAGCTTATTTCATTTTTTAGCAAATCAGGTTTTGCTAAAAAATCAAATATTTCCTAATTGCTTACTTTACTTCAATTTTTTAACATCTATAAGCTATTTTGAATGATTTTTTTAACTAAGTGAATGTAAAGATTTATCGCATTTAAAGGTTAGATTAAAATGTTTTAAAGAGGTTATATAATTATGGAAGTTCAAAATAAAGTAATTGTTAAAATTAGATTCCATAAGGAAATAAATGTTCTGAGAGACTGATAACTGATGGGTGAAGAAATGGGAAATTTACAAAGAAGGAAAATGCAAAACAGCTGAAATAGCCAAAAACAGCTTCAAAATAAAGCAAACGAAATTTTTTGCATTGGAAAACCTGATACATGCTCTATTCTCAAGAAGAAACATAAAAACAACTCAGCTTAATACCATTCAGATGTGCAGTTTCTAAAAGATTAAAAGACCACACATAAAATGACCCTTGGCTTATATAATATTTATAGACAGTGAGTCAAATTATGAAAACTGAGCTTTCATTTTCAGAACAAAGTAAAACCTCTGCCAGCCAGTATTCTGAGTTTTCTGCAGACAATTAGGGAAGGGAAATAGTGCTTCAGCGGCACAGCCTAACATTTTGCAAAAAAAGTTACATTACAGAAGTTTCTAAGAACTATAATCCAAGAGGTATGACACATTTGTTTTGAGATATAGTAGTTACATCTGGTGAGAATACGGGTTTCTCACTTTCTGAGTCAACCTTTTTCTGAGTCAAACATTTTCTGAGCAAAAAAGAAAGCAGTGAGTACAAATGCATACATTTTAGAAATAAGTTGAGGAGTTGTGTAAAAAATATTCATCTTTAAAATTAATTTCTTTAAGATTTTAAGATATTTCATTTCTTATATTTAATTCAATATGAATTATATAGAGCTTGTCTAACTTGTCAATGAGCAAAATTGTGGTTTGGCTTGTATTTCTTATGGTGGTGGTGGGAATGGGGAGGAAATGTGCATTGGTTTCAAACAAAATACTGTCAAAAAAGTTGCACTTCAGAGTGAAATTCCAATAAGAAGATTTTAAAAAAAGATTTAAAGTTTAAATATGTAGGAATAACATGTATATAAATATGAAAAAAGTGTAGGCAAAGTCTTTAGGTGCCTCTAAACCCATAAGTATTGCACTCAATAATGCAAGAACTTAAATCTTTTCAACACAATAAAAAAAGAACTTAAACCTTTTTGACTAAAAGATAGATTTCTAACAGGTGAGAAATACAATATTGTAAATAAAGTCAAGGTATAATTAAATAAAAAGAAGAAATTGAAGCACAATTGTAAGCAAAAATTGTAAGCAAATAACTCCCAGATAAATAATAAAGATAATTTTACTACTACATTTAAAAATCTATTTGATACTTGCAGAAACACTTAATATTAAAAAACAAAAACATAAAACTTTTTGAACAGCACAAAGAAAGAAAGGTAGATAATAACATAATTGGTTGAAATTACTCCAGGGTAAATAAAACAAACACAAGCAGTAAGATGAATTTCAAGAAAAAATAATAATATAAATCATTTACATAAGCAGCTTAGAATATAATAAAGAATCAGATGCCAATCAAGAAACTGGACAAAATAAGAAAAACATCATTTTGGTTCCCTAGTTCATAATAGTATTTAAAAACTTATTTTGAGTCTGCAATTAGGAAGTGTATTAGATCAAAAATGATCAATAGAAATGCTGTTTATGTTATTAGTGTAACAGCTAAGTTACTTTGGTAAAGATTCTTTAGATCGGCCATGAAACCATATGCTAATACCAGCTTAATTACTATTAAAAAATTGACAATGAGCTGCTAACATCATTTCAAGCAAATATACCTTGAACTGTGTACTAGAAAGAAAAACTCTTAACTGCCTTGACAACTAAGGAAAAGTTTAAAAAGTTAGCCTTAAAGCATGGAGCATACAATTAGTAGATTTTAATGGAGTACTTACTAGCAAAAAGACTCCAACAGCTTTTGCAAGTTGTTAAAAGACAATGTACTTTCCTTATACAAAAACTATTAACAAATATGAAATATAACCATGTGAAATAGATTGTCAGATATAAGTCCCAAACATTTGCTTTGCGGTGATTGGTTTCCATTTAAAGATCCCACATATATGACAAATGGATGGAGAGTATATATATATATATATATATATATATATATATATATATATATATATATATATATATATATATATATAATAGAACATCATTTAAAGTAGATTTTTATTAAGTAACAAATTTATTTAATATTTTTTATACGGTTACTTAACTTAAAAGATAACAAAAAATTTTGACATCTTTAAAAAATATTACAGATTTTAAATCATAATTTACTATATATATGCTATAACTTTAGAAACTATTAGAAACTTAAGAAAATAGAAACTTTAGAAATTTAAATTATACTTAACTTAGAATTCCACTTAGAATTATTTAAATCAAGCAAAATAATAACTTTTTCTAAGTTATTATTTTGACTGATTTAAAAAAAATTACAATTGTGTTTTAAATAAATGGTGGAAGATGGTAAAAACCTTTAACAGAGTCTAACCAATTGTTGAGAGTAGGGTGCATTTCAGAGGTAATATTTGGTTTTGAAATTTTTGATACAACATTAGAAAACTATGAATATTCCCAGTAGGAAACTTAGCACACTGTTAAAAAAAAAAAAAAACTAAACCAAGCAAATGTTTACCTCTTGCAAGAGCATTAGAGACTTTCCATTTATCTTGTTAGCAATAAACAGCTCATTCATATAGCCACATCCAATTTTTTCAACAAATAGATTACAGACATCATGAACACTCCATCCTAAATTTAGAGTCTCAAGTAGAAATGTATAAAAAAAATCACAAAAATTCCAAATAGAAATCTGTAATTTTCAGCATTATTAAAAATAAAATAACCAGCAAAATATTAGTTTAAAATAAGGCTTTTTTATGCTGTTTGCTCTTTTATGTTGCTATGATGGCAATTTTAAGATATAAGACTAATATGAAATATAAAAAAAGAAATTTATTAGAAACAAGTTTTTCTAATTACAGTTATAATATTGGGTATATATCTTTTACCTAATGCATAAGAAAGTAGGCATTTAGTTTAGAACATGCTACCTATCTACATTCATATGTAAACTGGGTGAATTCTTTTTTCTACTACCAGTACAAATAAATTTTTTTACTAACAGCTGGTGGGTCAGACATTTTTTTTTAACTATTCTAATTTTAAATTCTAGACCCTAATGCGTAGAACTTTTGGATAAACTGGCTATTATTTAGATAATTTTAAAATAGTGATGACTTAACACCAATACTAGTAGATACTATATCATTGATGAGTTTTTATCATCAGTGTAACCAAACCCAATCTAATAAGGCTTGCAAAATTAATCTATGAAGCTATTATGACTCTCATTTACATAACTGTGTGTATTTATGCGTATCTGAGTAGGTAGCTCTTGCATTTATTAAAATATTCACCAGAAACTTGAGCAGCATCAAGATCAAGTATATAGTTTTCCACACCAGAAACTGCTTGTGGTTGATTAGCTATAATTTGACCACCTACATGTTTTTCCTGACCATAAGAAGCACCAGAAACTGCATGATAATCCTCTTTTTTTACATCCATTTTTGTATATTGACTAGCCATGTAGTTTTACATAAAAAAAATACAATGTCTATAAATAGTAAATATATAACAGATAAACTCTACGCAAGGTTAGCGAGGAGCAACTATTTTTTTAGAGATTTAATATTAGGAACGGTTCATTAACTACTTAACACCATTATAACATGATTTAACTAATTGTTGGGTCAATCGAGACTCTGTGACGACATGTTAGTTTATAGAAGAAATATAAAAATGGTTCCTCCAGCGTCGGTAAATAGCAACTTTCGAAATGCTCTTAGTTCTCTCTTTATTAAAAAAGTGTATTTATAATACTAACGTAACCTGAACATCGTAAAAATGTTTTTCTCTTATTAACGGCTTATCAATTAAAGCTCTTGTTTTGGCTCTTTTATTCTCAGGTAACTTGAATAGCTATCTACATATTTTGGAAAGAGAGGAGAGTGAAATAAACAAGCTTTAAAATGTTTCTATCTTGTATTTCATATATATAAATAATTTCAATAAAAAATGCCAGTAATTCATGACGCAACAGCTATTCAATCAACTCTGCAGAATAATATTCTTCCGTTATGCAAGGTTTGTAATGCAAATGTAGGTTTCACATACAACAGTTACACTGTTTTTATTGACCAAGGTATAAAATGCAATAGTTATATAATTATAACTATTGCATTTTTAACCTTGATCAAGAAAACTTTCTCTCTTCTTCAAATTGTACCTTTCAGCACTGTTGTGAATGCTGGCTAGGTTACAAATTGGGAGGTGTTGTAATTCAGAAGATAAGGTGTAGGTTTCTATTAGTTGGGAAAAACACTTTGCGACAGTATAATTTTTGACATTGGTACTTTTGGTTGACTGTAATTTCAACTTTGGAAGGGATTTTCTGATCAACATTTTTCACGAAGCTGAACCACGAGTGGCCATATGTATTTTTTTGTTTCAGCCTTTAAGGTATTCACATTACTTTGTTACCTCCTCTACACACACGTTACCTGTAGGATTGTAAGAGATTGTTCTACTGTTACGATTCTTTTAGTGTGACGTTCTTTGGAACGCAGTTCCTTTTATTTTAGTGATTTAACTCTTTCAGAATGAATAAATGCAAGCATTCCAACTAAGATGAAAAAGTACGAAAAGCATTTTGCTGCTTTTAGATAAGGATAAGGAAAATTAAATGTAAATAATGAGTATTTTTTAATAACTATATAACTAGTTTTTAATGTTAGAAAAATCGCTTTATAATAACAATAAAATGGTTCAACTACCAGAGTTATTTTGTTAAGGTAAACAATAGGTAGCTTATTGAGCCTTCAATTAGCAGCAGATGGTAAATTTATTAGCCACACATTTAATCTGTAGAGAACTGTCGACTCCAAAAATGAACAAATCCATTTTATTCATTTGGACAGCAAAGTATGTTGAATAAAGTTAAAATAGTAGAGCAATAAACCAACAACAAATTTTCATTTTCTTTAACAATCTTTATTTTCAATGATAAATTGAAAAACTTGCACTAGCTGTTTACGAAAAATAATTAAATACACAAAACAAAAAAACAACACAAATACACGAGTATCTCAATTAACTAAGTAATTACTGTAAAGG
>QPEY01000314.1:7632-38072 GCA_014706445.1 Hydra viridissima
GCAATAGTTACAATGTCTTTTTCCACTTCACCTGAATCAACTACAGTCAATTCAATGAACTTATTTAAGAGTTCAACTTTAGCTGGTGTTCTTGCTATATGCACAATTTCATCCATTTTTCCATAAGTTTTAAGATAATGACTTTTCAGTGCCTCACGCATTTCTGAAAAAACAAAAGAAGAAATCTATCTTAGGTTTATAAAAATTAAATGTAAAATTATGCAAATCAAACAACCTGAACCAAAACTTATGCTTTTGTTATGTTGAAATTTTAAAGAAAGTTTAAAATTGATTCCCAATATAAGTTTTTACAACCCCAAGTAAAAATTATGTTATTTTTTTAAAATGAATTTTAAGCCTATTTCTATTAGGCAAATTATTTATTTTTGACTTTTTTTTTGTTTTTGAGGTTTTATTGCCAAATTTTCTTTTCTACTGTACATACAAATATTTGTTTGTTGCAGTTTTGTAATTTATTGTTTATAACAGTAACTTATTTTTTTTTTAACGTAAAATAATCTTTAGTTTACTTGATAAAATATTTTGTGCAATACTATTAATAATGATAATAATGATAGTAATAATAGTAATAATAATAAAAATAATAATAATTATAACAATAATAATAATAATTATAACAATAATAATAATAATAATAACAACAACAACAACAACAACAAAATAATAAAAAGAATAATATTCATAATAAAAATAAATATATTTTTTTAGTAATTTGAATTTTTTTAACAAGTATTTGTAAAATTCATTTGGAAATGTGTTTGTGTATATCATTTATTTATGGATAACTATTTTAATTGTAGTATTGTTAAAGTTGTATCAATAAAAACAATCATCAATTTATATTATTTGAAAAACACTCCTCAGTTTTAATTCAAATACAAATATTTCTCAATCGTTATCTTTTCTTTTTTTCTTTCATTTTTAAAAACAAAACACTTGTACATTACCTACTAATGAGCTGGTAAAAGTTTGTTGATCAAATAAAAACCATTCTTTCTAAGAATTCTAAGTAGACCATGTAAATTCATCCATTTAAATTGTCTGAAAAAATATCTCAAAATTTGCTGTGCAAATCGATTTGTTTTAAAATAATACAGCTAATAATCAAGGTTTCACCAAAGGTGGCTTATTCGAATCACTTCTGTATGATAGATCATAAATTTTATGTCAAAGATACTTTAATAAACACTGAATAAAGTTATCACAAGGAAAAATATAAACTTAGAACAGCCCTTTTCATCGTTTGAAAATGAATCTACTTGAAAAAATTTTTGTTTTGACTTTTTTGACAACTCAATTATTTGAGTTAAACCTTGAGGAAAAAAATGATGATAACAAATTATCTGTGCTTTTATATAGAGTTTTAGAGAATAAAATGATTCTTTGCTTATTTTTACTTTAAAGCATTTCGTGCTGTTTGGTATGATGTTTACATGTGGTAATTACTTATAAGGACCGCAACTTTTCATATAACATTATCATTAAGCTTACTTACACTGTTTATGTAACTTCTATTTGTGCATGCTTTTAAATCTTAAGGTTCATCTAAGTACAGCAAACATTTACCAGTAAAATTGTTCAAATAAAATGATAGACATGATAAAAATAATGAAAACAAAAATGATTTATGATAAAAATTTATGATAACAAATAAAATTTTATCAGTGGGTCATTTATGTTGTGAGAAAATTGCTTTTACTAAAAATCAAAATAATAGAAAAAATTAAATGTTCTTTTTTATAACATTTAATTCTTTCTGTAATAAGTCTAAGTTAACTAAAACCAATGATATAATAATAGTAATAAAAATAATAGTAATACAAACACCAACATTCACAACAATGTTTTTAAAAAAGTAAAATTCCTTTTTTAAAATTTTTAATTTTTAGATTTCATGTTTATAATGGTATCTATATGAATAAGGATTAAACTTTATCCTATAAAACATCTGATGATTTTCTATTCATTGCAACATTTAAATTAACATTTAACCCAATTTTCAGCATAATCCAACTTAAAATTGATCAACTTCAATTTGCAATTGAAGTTAATCAACAAATATGTTGAAAACTTCAAATTTTAAAATTTTGATTACTATGAAATAGAACATCAAAGAAAAAAATTGTAATTAAAAATATTTATGCCATTTCTTTTTTTCTTTTTTTTGACTATTATACTTAAAATAGTAAATATTGGAACAATATTTGAAATATTAAATTTATGTTTCAAATACCCAATATCATTCATAAATTAACTCTTTTTCATAAAACCAGATACTAAATCTGTTTCAAAAGTCAGAAGAAATTCTATTAGTATCAACTAAAGGTGAAAAACAAAAGTTATTTGTCATAAAGGAAATATGCATAAAAAACTTTAATTTTGTGAATTAATTATAGAGAAGATATTTAATGAACCACACAAAAAACAAGAAAATATTAAACTTAAATAAAGAAGTTAAGAAAGCATATTTTGAATTATCAGCTTAAATAAAAAATATATACTTAAATCTATAATACTTAAATATTAAATAATTTTAATTTCTTTAACAAAATATATGAAAGTAATTTTATTCAAATTTTATTAATTTCATTGAAAAAAATGTACAAAATAACTCATTTGTAATTAAGTTAAAAATTGCAGAAAAAGGTTCCCTTTGTCCTGCTGTTACAACTTCCTATTGTGAGAAGCTGTTTTCATATTTACACTTATTTGTTAAAATATATTTTTAACAAATATTAATTCTCTTTTAAACAAATGTTTCTTTATAATCATATATGAATTTATGTTTATATATTTTACAAAATCAATATTTTATATTTACATTCTTTAAAAATTTATTTGTTAAGCATCACAGTATCTGCTGGCACATAATTAAGTAAAATTAATTTTGTGCCAGCATAATTAATTTTTTTTAAAATTTTTTTTGTTTTGTTTTTTGTTTAAAAAAGTTTCATAATAACAAAAACTTTAAACTTGAAATCTTTAATAAAGATATTAATATTAAAAAAATGTATACATATAAGAATATACATAAATATATAAAAGCAATCAAACTTTGTCTACAAAAGTTCAATATTATGATTTTGCTTCAAAAGTAAAATGATGAGAATTGGTAAACTGAAAACATTGTAATTTTAAAAATCAAGTCATTAAAAATATTATATCTATTACTACATGAAAACCATGAAATTCTGTTGCTACAAAAAAATATTGAACTGGTATTTTAGATATCGTTTTTAGTACTTGAGAAACAACTGACCTTAGGATCCTTAGACATAATTAAGGCTCGGAGGTTTTAAAAGGTTGCTTTCTTTTTGCAAGGGTGACAAATACCAGGACCAACTGCATTTTAAACAAAATGAGTTTCTTTTTTTTTTAAAGATGTCTTCTAACTTTTTTTATAGGTTAGCTACTTATAGTGCACTGCCCTAGGTGGCAAATAGCACAAAAGTACAACTTGCTACAGTCTTTGCTTATTCTCCTCAACTTTACTGATAGCCAAACTTTTCTGTTTAAATTACAAATTTGTCTTGCAGCTTCCTCATATTCCAATAGGATGAGTATTTATGTCCAAACCGAATCATAAAATCTTTTATTAGTGGAATGAACTTTCTCTCCAAAGATTGACATTTTCTGACTCAACAATCTGCACAACAGAAGCAGATACATCTACTACTTTCTAAAAGAGTCTTGCTTATAAAAAGGATTTTTTTAAAAAAAAAACAAAAAAAAAAACAACAGATTTTAATATTTTAAATTATTTTCTTTTTATAAATTCTAACAAATTGCCTTATTTTAAGCAATCTATCAGATGGTTATCAGATAGTTGAGGGAATTTATTGAGACAAATTTGTTGAAATTCAACATATTTATATTAATCTATTGTAATTAGCCTCTAAATAAGTAAAAAAATTTGATTTGAGGCGCATGCCAGATGATTTGAGAACTAGAAAGAAAAAGAGTAAGTACAAATATTAAAATTTAGATAACAATGCTAATCAAAATTATTTCCAAAAAACATTTCTTGCAATAAAATTGCACTAAAATAATGCATCTATGAAACAACCCACATCATTAAATAATCACCATTAACAGATGTGCTATCTTGGAAAAAAAAAACTGAATATATTTAAAAATACCTTTATATATAAATTTTGGATTAAATAATATACAAATTTATTAAAAACATAAAAAGATTTCACTCATTCAGTTTAATTATTCATATTAATTTTTTTAGACTCATTTAAAACTTTTTTTGCAGTTTTTTTTGAAAGGGAATCAAGTTTTATTCCATTCTTACTAAAATAAGAAATTAATTTTGTCATTTTTGATAGTAACCTTCCCATTTAAAAACGAAATAAACTTTTGCAAGAGTTTAAATGTTAAACAGACATTCCCTTAACTACTACAAGGGTGTCCCAAAATAAGGAAGAAATCATTTGAACTGTATATGACCACAATGAAAATTGCATTCAATGTTTGAAAATATTTTGAAACTTTCTACAAATCAGTGATTATCCTACTTTTGATTGTTTCTCACCATTAGACAATTTTTATCAGTAGAATTCAAATGTTTTTCTATTTATCCCCCACAGGAGTTTGACATACCAGCAATACAAAAATCATGTAAATACAAAATTATTTAATTGTAACAAGGCTGAATTGTTAATTGATTGTGTCCATGGCATTATTAAAAATACAAAATTACAATTGCATAATATGTTGCATGAGTGTTCAGTACCAAGACAAAAATACAAAAAAAAAAAGTAAAAAATTACAAGTGGATTTACAAGTGAACTTTGCTTGGTTATTCTCAGTATTACAGTTTGGAAAACTGTCAATGTCTTAATAATAACATATCATCCAATCAAAAACCTTTGTTCAGGAGTGCTAAACAGTTCAGTTATAAATGCTTAGTTACTGTGGCATTGAAATTCTGTATGAGAGCAACAACACAGTCATTAACACAGGCCAAATTATTAACCATCTCAGACGCAGTCTTGTATGATTGTTTTTCAATGAAATCTCTAAAAGTCTCCAATGGTGATGGTCTTGAAAAAACTTCTAGAGATAGATAAGTTTTGCACTGTATGAGGCAGACTTTTAAGTAGATGTAGTCCTCAATCATCTCTAATTCCTGGCACAAATTGTGCATTTTCCTTCAAAAGAGATACCAAGAAAATAATGAGAGGGTCCCCAGCTCTGGGCTCAAGTACCCAATTAATCTGTGGAGGCTACCTGGACTTAACCAGACCTGCAGTTAGTAGAAGAAATTCTCCATAACCATCTAATGGATGACCAAGATTAGGTTGGTCAGCAACAACTGCCTTTCTTTTCTATTTTGGCTGTCACAAGTAGTGATTAATGGTGTTGCAGTTGGCTTTGATTGGTAAAGGATTAGATTAAACTATTTTTCTTTGAAACTCTTAAAAAGCCAATTACAGGTTCAATCATACTTCCATGACTTCAAAAGTTCTGGAACTGTCGCCATTACTGTCTTTTTCTGAGCCTTAGGCCAAATTTGCCACACCAAGAAGTTTTGTGCTTCTGTCAATAAGTGAAGATACCAAAACTGGCAATCGTTCCCATTGCTGAGTATTGGTGAATGGTTTGATAAATATAAAAAACAATTCCAAGTTGTTTTTTTTAGCTATAGTCTTAGTTGTGCATTTAATTTTCTCAATTAAGTTTTTTGCTTTACTTTTTTAAGTATATTAAAATAATTAATATTTTTTTCCATCATGATATTAATCATCCACTTTAATAATCAAAAACATTGTTTCAGATAACATTTTTCCTTTTTTGGTATCTTGAATTGATAATCTTGTGCTTTTCTAATATTTGATTCCTGGCAAAAAAGCAAACCATTGAATATATAATTTCAAAGTTTAAATGAAACATATAAGAAAGTTTTGAGATTTTTAAGATTAATTTAAGAATTTTAAGATAAAGTTTTTCCAGATGTTAAATAAATTATTTAATAAACTCATGATCCTTCAAATGGTAACTTTTTTTTTTTGTATTTAGACTATGCTATTTTGTGCTGCTGGCTAACAATGCCGATAAGTTTTTCGTTAACCACTTTATAACTTTTTAACAAGCAGCATTTGCACACTTTGTATGTATCGCATAGTGCTAACCCAAATGCTGTTCACGTGTTAGACTTGTTTACGTTTTATGCAATTAATAAACACACAACATTCACTTGTCTTTATTTGACACTAAGTTGATTTGTTCTGTAAATAAGAGAAGCTACAAAAACAGTCCAATTGCTGAGTATCTTTTCCAGTTATATCAGGCAACATCTCTGTGCACAACAGTTTTGCTGGCTTGAAATTCTTCTCTTACCTGTTTTGAAATTTCTGTCATATTTGGTGAACTGCACTTTTTGAAAGCTTTGCTGAAACTGTGCAGCAACCTATTTTGTTAGCCATAGATGCTAGTATCATTGTTAATCTACAAACACTTGTATTTGATTAGGTTTAAAACAGGTGAACACAGTTATATGAATGTAATAATTAAGCAATATAATCATAAAAATCAAACAAGCTATACACTAGTTCAATAATATATAGATTATGGGTATCACAACTAGTAACAATGTTAGAAACCAAGTAATAAATACTTTCAAATATTCAACAACGCAAAGAATGATTACATGAAAAACGTCTGCCTAGTACCAGGTCACATGACAATTATATTTACACAAAATGTCAAGTAAGTAAAGGTAAAAATGCTACATTGTAAAAATTCATGAATCTTGACAACTTTTTATGATTTTAACATTGTTTATGCTTGGAATTTTACTTCCTTTTTTATCCGTTCTATTGTACAGTAGATTCTACTAATCAAAAGACTTTTATTGATTCCAAATAACCAATCATTACCTAAAATGACTAAAAAAAATTTAATTCAAGTATATCAAACACAATTTGTACCACTATTTCAAAAACGTCATGACCCTTTTCGATGCACTAAATATTATTTTAATTCACTACAAATTTGCAAGTAATATCAGAAGGAACAAAAATATTGGTTTTTAAGACTTTTCTTGATACCAAAAACAATTCACGATAAAAATTTATGATAACAAATAACATTTTATCAATGGACTATTAATATTGTGAGAAAATTGTTTTTATTAAAAGTCAAAACAACAGAAAAAAGTATAAAAAACGTTATAAAAAAGTAATGTCATACTCAGGTAGCAAATTTTATATTGGATAAAGAAAATTTTCCTGCCATCCCTATGGTAATTAAACATTCAAACTGTTGTATTTAAATAAGTTTAACATCTACATATGTTGATGATATGTTGAATGTCTTAAATAAGTTAAATATATTACTTACTCTCACTTGATTTAGATTTTCACAAAACATATTCTATTTTAAAAAACAATTCAAAAAACTCCTTTGTTAATGGGAAAGTTAATCATCTGTAAAACTACGAATGAAAAAACTTCTTTCTAGAGAAAAATTTTTTGAATAAATTTTTGAATAATTTTTATGAATAAATTTAACAATTACGACATCAATTGTCAACAACTTTTAAGTTGCTTCTATATTACTACTTATATCAAAAATGATTTAAAAAATCAATAGAAAGATAAAATCATCTTTTAGATAAAAATAGAAAGATAAAATCATCCCCTGCTGTAAGGTTATCTTATGGAAAAGGACACTTTTTAATCTTCATAGAAGTCAATTTAACTTATTCCCATATTATCTATTTATCACAGCATTATATAAGAAAAGAATGAGGCAATATATAAGGACATTCTAAAAAGAGTTTCTAGTATAGTTCATTTAATAAATTCAAATAAGCAATAGACAACTAATAAATAATTTGTTGGACAAAAAAAATGACTTTGAAAAAAAAGAGTTAAAATCAGCAAAAGAAAAGAAAAAAAAAAGAGCAATTGAAAGCTAAAAAAATTTTTCCTTATTTCAAAATTTAAAAAACCTTATACATATCTTACTTATACAATAAAAATTGGATGACTGGAGTTTGATACTTATTTTCCGGCTGTAACGTATGACTGGTCAATCTCAGGTAATCAACTAAATTACACTTCTACCATTTGAAGAAGAAAATGTATTTACTTTAATCATCATAATGTCAAAGGTTTTATAGCATTATTGTAAAATTTTTGGATGATTTTTTGCTAACATTATTTCAGCTGTCATGTTTAATTTATGTAAGTAATAAAATTTTTATTGGGTAAACATTTTTTGTACAAGTTAAGAAAAAACATATTTATTTTGTTGTATTTTATATAATTTATTTATTATAGTAATAGTAATAATAATAATAACAATAGTATTAATAATAACAATAAAAATGATAACTGTAATATAATAATAATAACAACAACAACAACAACAACAACAACAACAACAGCAACAACAACAACAGCAACAACAACAACAACAATAACAACAACAATAACAACAACAATAATAATAAAAATAACAATAATAAAAATAATAATAATAGTAATAATAATAACAATGACAACAAATATAATACCAATAACAATAATAAAAATAAAAACAATAGGATTAACAGTAAAAAGAACAATACTATTAACAAAATAAAAAGTAAAAATATTAGTAACAATAATAATATTTTTAATATCAAAAGTAGTGGCAACAATGAGAATAACAATGATAATAATAAATAATAATAATAATGGTAATAACATAAATAACAATGATAATAAAAACAGTAATATAATATGAACAATAATGTAAAATAATATACAAATACCATAACAGTAAATATAACAACAATAAGAACAATAATAGTAATGATAATAAGAGCAATAATGAAAATAACAATATTAGTAAAAATAACATTAAATCAATAAGAGTAATATTAACATAAAACATGAAATATTATAATATGATGATAATAATAATATGATTTTATGTTGAAAAATATTTTAAAAATATTCAAACAATAAGATGTTGCATATTGCCAAATAACTTATACACAGCTGATAACAACTTACTTTCTTTTTCTTCAATGGATGGCTTCAGGGGGTTTTCTCTCTCAAATGATTTATCTGCTAAGTATTTTATCAAAAATGAGCAAATTATTCAAAAATTTTGTTTGTGTAAAAAGTAACTTCAACTTCTTTTATAAAAAGCAAAATTCATGAGAACAACAATTAAAGAACCTTTTTTACTATGTTTATAAACTTCAGAGAATTTTCAGATTTAGAAGAAAAAAAGAATTTCTACAAAATATTTTACTTGAAATATATTTTAAAAAAAATAAGTTTTTACTTGAGAACTTTTCCATTACTCTTATCAAATCTAATCTATTTATCTGGTACATTGCGTTTGCTAAATCATCTAAGGTAGGAGACTTTTGTTGGTTTTTCCAAGTGCTTAACATTCTGTGCGCCTTCTCTTTCAAACTATTATATTCAAGATCTATGACATCAAGCTCATGATCTTTGATTGATAAAAAGCGTCCCAAAATCTGCCAGTCTTCCCCAACCATCATTGCTAATTGTAACAGCAGTTTTGAATTGTCAAGAATATCACTCATTTTTGTTTGATCTTTTAACACATTCACTTTTTCCTAAACAATAATATATAGACAGCTTTGAACTGTTTTTTCAGGAGTCTAGTCTCGGAATTTCTGCTGTCAAATACATTAAGGTACTTAGAGATTTTGAAAAAAAAGTCCATGATTGTATTGGAAAATCATTAAGCTCCACATATGCTAAAGATTTAGAGGAGTTCTCTATGAGCTATAGAAATCTAAGGGCTTAAATTCCTTTGAAGGTAAACATAGTTGAGCAACATATTATCAAATTCATCAACATGAAAGGTGGAGTCTTTGGTATGATAAATAACTTTTAAATTTTATAAAAAATTATTTGTAATCTTAGTAATTAAATACTCTATTTCAACAGTTGAATTGTGAAATTTGCATAAATTATGACGAATATTTATTAAATAAACTTGCAATTCTTTTGTTTTTCTTATATTCTATAGGCTTAGGTTACTGGACCGAACAAGCTCTCGAATCCATTCATCAGGATTTCAATTAGTTGATGAACAAACATCTAGTATGATTTTGAAATGTAAAATATCAATCATAATCTAACCATAAAGACCAGAAATTTTTTTTTTTTACTATAATAAATAATTGTTGCAAACCTTTTTCAACCCTTAATAGCCCTCCCCTAGGGTATGGTTCCTAAAATCCCTTTTCAATTTTTTGCTTGTTTTATATTAAACTAGATCAAAATTCATCAACAGATTTCAAATTACTTCAAAAAAAAATTTTTCCTTTAAAAGTTGAGACCATTTAAAGTTATTTTAGGGGGTAATTTTAAGCTTTGCATGGTTATAAATCTTAAACGAAAAGAGATTTTTTGATGAAATTTGAAATCTGTCAATGAATTTCAGTCTAGTTTATGATAGAACACAAAAAAAAGTTTTTGCAATTAAAGGAGACGTACTTCTAGGAAGGGGGCAGTTAGGGGTCAGGGCGGGGTTGGTTTAGCTCAAATTACCCTAATTTTTTGCAAGCCATCCTCAATTGACACCAGTATCAACATACTAGAAGTTTGAGTATGCCCCATGCCTCTTAATTACGTATCTTGAACAACAAGATTCCTGGGCACTCCCTAAAATATGTGATTTCTCCCCAGGCCCCCACTAAAAAAAGTTGTCATTTACATTTTTTGAATGAGGAAATGTTTTCTAATGATAATTTTAAAAAATTTTTGGGGATGTGTTGCGAGGTCTTAGAGCATGTTCCTATGCACCATGAATATAATTATGAGTATACAAAAAATACCTCATTGTCATCAGCAGCTGAGTAATCAAGAAGGGTAGCAAGTCTTGCTTCTATAAAAAAGTAAGAAAAAAATGGTTTTTTACAAAAGAACTCTAACCCAAAATGTTATCTACTTCTTGCTTTAGGTTAGTTACTTATTTGATCTTGAATAGTTATTTCCCCATCCAACCCAAAATAGATTCAATTTAATTCAAATATGGTGATCATGTTGGCCAGGTTTATCAATTTGTTTAATTTTCTTTCATCCAAGTTTGATCATACCTTGTTAAACAGCCATCATTAGTTTTTGATCAACCAGAATGTCAGCTGATGGAACTATACCGTTGCTCAGCTGACATGCTGGTCGATCAAAAACTAATTGTATTTATTACCTCAAAGTTACTCTCATCACTGACCTCTGGCCATTATTCTTGATTTTCTGAAGATGATGGCTTATAACTGTTTAAACACCAATGTTTTTTCTAAGTAATGTTTTTAACTGTAATTCAAGAAACATAATTTTCAAGGTTTTAATTATAGATTTTGGTAAGTTCATGTTCAGTTATCTGCCAATTTGTTACTTTGCTTACTGCTTTTCAACCCATTTCTATGTAACTTATCAAAACCTCCCTAAAAATCTTCAATGGGACTAAACTGGTCATTGTTATAACAAGCTTGCAAGGATATAAGTAAAGAGCAAGAAGAGGAATTTAAGTTTAGTTAAAGAAGAATGATAATATGGATGATTGGATTATGAAATTCTGGAGTTCAAAACAAGATTATTTAAAGAGAAAGATATTGCTTTATCTTGAATGATGTTGCGTTTGAAATAGCTTCCTGATTGCTGATCAAGAAAAAACAAAATGATTTTCTATTTCAGGCTCAAATCCTTAAATGAGATAATTATATCATTTTAAGTAATTAGTTACAACAGATCAAAGTGACCTCATAAACACCAATCGCCTTCAACAGTTCTTTTTATAATGTGAAAACCTTAATAACAAACACTAAAGGTTAGTGATTTTGCAGTTGTAAAATGATACAACTTGATTAGCATACAATGCATCTTAAATCAAATGGTTAGTTATTTCAACCTTATTGAAATTAATGTGTTATTTCAAATGAATTATGCTACTAGATTTGTTTTTTATCATATTAGTAGTAGTTAAATTTGTTTGACCAAACATTAAATTGCAAAAGTTTGATTGCTATTCTGATGGCAACAATACAGAAATAAAACAATATATATGTGCCACTATAAAAATAAATTTTCTTAAGTTGTCTGTATTCAACTGTTTTTTTTTTGTTGTTGTTGTTTTTTTTCAACTAGTTGTAGTAAAAATATCAGCAGAAGTGAGTTAACCTTTTCTGTCACATTTTGACAGAATGTCTCTGAAAAGATCGCAAGGATAGAAATGTTTTTTTTGTTAAAAATCATCAACTACCTTTTGTAAAAGGTTTAATGAACAGAATTTGTAAACAATAAAACCTAAAGAAAACCAATTTGTGCATAAAATGTTTGCAGCAAAATAGCACTGCTACTCTCTTTTATGTTCAATTACATAAGCTAAAATACCTAGCTGCTGATTTTACTAAATTTGGCAAATAGACTTTATATACAGTGGTGATTGCAGAAAAAGTACACTTAACATTTTCTTTATTAGAGTTAATATATTTTCTTTCTTTATCAGGGAAGTAAAAAAAAACAAAATCAATTAATAAAACTCCATTTATTAGCTATAAATCATAAGAAAAAAAAACGTTTTTAACGGAAGTATAACTATTATTCTTGAAAAACTTACAAAATTCAACAAATAGTTGTGTTCATAGAAAAAACTCATCAAACAAAAAAATAGTGCTGTTCAAAAGTCTACATCAAAACATTAAAAACATTTATCAATATTTTGCTAAGTAACATTTATTCTTTAGAAATGCAGCATTTCTTGATGGCATACTGTTAGCAAGCTTTGACATTGTTTAACAGTAGTGGCATTTTAAACTTTTTGAATCCCCCCCCCCCCCCCTTAAAATTATTACATAATATAAATTATATAACAAATGTTTGTTATATAATGTACCAAAAGTTCTCAATCATATTCAGATCAGGAACTTGAGGTGGCCATTCTAGAACATTAATTTTATTTTTCCTTAAGTTAAAGTTTTACAGATCTTGCAGTATACTTTTAGTGGTTATTGTGAATTAAAATCCAAATAACAGTTAGATCATTATCAGCATTATATCTTTTTTTATCTATTACATTTTGTAACATGTCCTTGTTATTTGTTAATTGGAATTTCTATCAATTTTAACCACTGGATAAATACTATGCCAGGACATAACCTTGCATCACCATTTTTTAAGTACAAAATCAGTTGTTTTCTTGCTTCCTAGGAAACATTTACTTTCCCATCAGATTGGAAGGAGTTAAACTTGGATTCATCAGTCCAGAAAACATTTTTCCAAAAAGAAAACATTTTTATTTAGGAACATTTTTGCGTACCAAATTAGCCAGTTTTGTTTTAAAATAAGGGGTTTCTTCTTCACTATACAGCCTTGAAAGCCTACTTCTTGAAAACAATGACTAATTGTTGGAGCTGAAACAACTACTTGATACTGTTCTTCAATTTTAATTTTTATTTCATGAGAAGTTAAAAAAGGGACTTCTTTAGATACCCTAACAATTTGGCAATCCATATCAGTTGAAGTTTATCTTGGCAGTGGCTTTTGAATTTTATCATCAGTAGCATTGTATTTTTCAATATTTATGAAAGCATTAAACCAATTTTCTAGAACACCCTAGTTGATACAAAATTTGAAAAATGCAAAGTGCATTTGATCATATATTTAAAACTATTTTTGTTTTTTACAAAAAAGCAATTTGTTTCACCTCATGTTGAGTTGTAACAAGAAAATTAAATGTACATTAAAAATAATATTTACAATGCCTTGCTCCAGTTCTCACTTAAAAATTTTGTTAAGAAACTGAAACTTTTACTAATAAATGGGATTCTCCACTAGCATGTGCTATTTCATTAAGCACACCCACATAACAAAATTTGACAACAAAAGTTTTTATTGTCACACAGTCACTTTTATGCCCAAACAATAACCCAAGTTTCAGCTTGTAAATTATCATAAGAAATGCCATCAAAATAAAAAATAGAAACAGCTATAATATGCAATTAAAGGATATGTTATGGGGTTTGCTATTTCTATGATCCCCATTGTATATATTAAATCTTTGTATTTCATTAATGCAAAATTTTTAATAGTTTCTTCTCAAAACAAATTGATTTATCTAAAATTTATTTTTATTAAAAATGAAAACCCTAATAACTCTTTACTTAATCTTTATTTAAGCAAAAAAAAAAAACACTTTTAAATAGACATTATACACTATGATAGCAACTTTTTAATTCAGTTTTTTAACTCATATCTTTTAATTCAATTTCAAAAAAGTTAACACTTTTTAGATGCACAATCAGCAATTTTTCCTGCTAATAATTTCCTGCTAAATAATAAAAAATTGAAGCCGTACTTGCTCTTATACTATTTTTCTTTTTCAATGCACTTACGAAAACATCATACGTTGGAGATTCATGGTATTTTCTCCACAGGCATAACATTCTGTAGGCTTTCTGACTTAATAAAAATTCAAAAACTCAGAGTTTTATCTAGTTTGAAGCATGTTTTTTTATGTTTAGGTGGTAGCATTGTCCATTTTAAAAACTTTTCAGTTGCTAAATGTTAAAAACACTCATCAAGTAGAATTTCTCTTCAACTGAAGAAAACTTTAACTTATGCAGCCTTTTTTTTGTTGTTGTTTTGTTATATAAAGAAATATGTTAATATATACTAAAACTGTTTGAAAAACTTTAGCTTGAAAGTTTATTAAACAATTTTGATAAACTTTTATTAAATGCATTTCATCATTTAAAGTTAAGTAACAACTTTAGACAAACAAAATTGAATGAATAACAAAAACAACAAAAAAATTAATAACTTTGTGATCAAAATTATTGTATATAATGTTTGAAAATGCCATGGATAGTTTTTAAAGATTTAATTTTAACCAAATGTTTTCTTATCCTAAACTTTTATTTATTTATTTAAAAAAAACAGCAAATTATAATTGAATCATGATAATATTGCATCATAAAAATTGTAAGAACCATAAAGGTTTTTGAATATATTGTTACTTAATGCAACTTCTACATTACATAATATTATATTATATACACGAATATATAATTTCCTATTTGCACATATACATAGATACATACATAACATGTAAATAAACATATGTATACACATACATGCATATATAAACATACAAAATATTTAATATGATTATATTTAATAAAATAGTTCATCCCAGACTTGCTTATATTTTCAACAACATATTTTGCAATAACTTATACACTATTTAGAATATTGACAGTGCTCTGTTATTTAAATACATATAGATAACACAGGGTTTGAAAAAAAATTTTCTGTTCCTGGGGGTTTCTTAGGTAATTCCTAATGATATTGGTCTCCTAAACCCAAATTTGGCATTCATTTTGCTTAATCAGGTCAGGTTATTAAAATACAGCACACCAACTTTTTTTGAGAAAAACATAATTTTCAAGAAATCTCTCATTCTCATCCTAGTAATGTAATACATTGCAATAAATATTTGTGAACTGAAAAAAGGCTCAATTTAACTCCCTTATAAACTTTAAACTTAAAAACAACTAGTGAAGTAATCAAATACTGTAAAGAAAAAGTCTATTTCCCGAGGAAAGAAGTCCTTGATGCCTTCCATTTGTGAAGAGCTATTGGTTGGTTGCGTTTAAGACACCAACAATAGTCAGCTAACATGTTTATGTCCCAACGTCTTTGATACCTGATCTCCATCATTTCTATATCATGGTGGAATCTTTCACCTTGTTCCTCGCTGTAATCTCCACAGTTTTCAGGAAAATAGTCAAGATATGACTGGAGAAAATGCATTTTTATTGCGAGCGAGCAAGATGCAACTTCAAAAGACCTTCAAAACTTTTCTTCTCTGTTTCTATACCAATAGAAGGTAGTTTCTTTGGAGAGGAGATTGCTCTCACTAAGACAGGAACCAAGAAGTTGTGCATTCTCTTTAGAAAGACCAAGACCTCTGGTCAAGTCATTTAATTGACTCTGAGTGAGTGGTCTTGGCAAAGTCATGCTAGACGTTGGCTCATATATCACAGATATGTCAGTGTTTTCCACTCTTACACCTTCCATATCCTCTTCTAGTTCGCCTTTCTCAGGTGGAGAAGGAACTGGAACTCGTGGACCATGTGGTACTGGCTTAATGGTAGAAGGAATATCAGGGTAGACCACCATGTGTTTGTTTTTCTTATTGACACCTAAAAAAAATTCACATATTTGTTTTCAGATTTTTATCCACTTTTCTATACAATTTAAAGAACTTTTTTGTTGAACTTCAACAAAAAATTTTTATAAACAATTCAAACTTCATTAGACTATAAAAAAATAAATATGTTTGGATTAGTTAAATATTGTTCTTTTAAGAAACTATTTTACCTTGAAGATTGGTCATACAAAAATAGCAGTCTGTAGTATGGTCCTTGCCTTCTCTCCATACCATCAGTACACCAAATGACATACAGTTTGCTGTGCCCTCATTCCAGCACCTTAAGGCTACGACACAGGCTTTGCAGCATATATGTGGGGCAAAACTTTTGTCTTGATTGCCAAGCCTTATTCCGAAATATGCACTGTAAAAGGACTTTACTAACGTAGTTATGATGCATTGCTGATCACTAAAAGTTACCTTTCCACACACATAGCGGAATCTGTAGGGACAGTTTTTACATTTTCTATTCATTTTCATGAAACAAATTTTATTTATCTCATATATTAACTTGTAACAAAATTGACCATGATAATTAAAATTTTATAAATATATATATATTATAGATATATTAATACACAACTGTCACCTGGGAATTGCAATAAATTGAGGCAGACCAGTGTAATCAATAACTTTTGGTGATATTAAAACAAAAAACTGTTTATAATTTCCTGTAAATGAATGTAATGTAAACAATTATTTGTATTAGATTGCTACTTAAAATAATAAAAACAAGCAGAGAGTGTTTCTTTGTGAAAACATCAATGAATAAAACTGATTTTCTTTTTAACAAAGCATCAAAAATCATCAACAGCGTAACTTAGAAATAACATCTTCACAAAGAATGGTTTTAATTACAATTTTCATATTTAAGTATTAATCAAAGATACATTTGAAAATTCACAAGCATTAAACTCTATGAGAAAATTGTATCCTGCTAAAAATTTGGTTTCATATAGTATTATGTTTGCAATAAGTAACAAAAGGTGGTTTCAACTGCCTAAAACAACATTAACTAGCTCTAAGATCTTTTTTGTATTATGATAATAGATCAGCTCAGTATTTTGTCCTGATTTGTCAGCGATAATATGCCGGCTTTTTTTCATGTTAAACTCAATAGAAACTTTCTTCAAATTAAGTTTCTAATAAATTTCAAGAGAAATGGAAATAATTTTTCATAAAAGCTCCATGTTTATATATTTTATAACATTTCAGAAGACATGTATTTAATACAGAAGAACTGCAGCAAAAGAAATAAAATTTTATATTTTCAAATTTCCTTTTTATTCTTCCTCTTCCCACCACTGCCCTATTCTATTTTATTAATCTTTAATATTATCCCACTATTTGTTATTATCATTATATTACTTTATCTTGGTTGTCTATTGGCTAAATGAGATTAGGGTGAGCAAATGTATTCAGTCATACAGTAAAAATACTTATACTTCAATGCCTCTTGCTTATTCAGGGAATATGAATAAAACTTATGAAAATCTTAAAACAATTACACAGAAAATTAATTATACAGCTCAAAATTTGAATGCAGTGTGGAAACTTTAAAGTGGTCTCCGTGCTCAACAAAAGGGATTTACAAAGCTTCTATGTTTATATGTGAGTGGGACAGCAAAGCAAGGGATCATTAATGGTCCAAAATACAATAGACCATAAGAAAAATGTTGACACCCAGCAAGAAAAACAATTTGTAGTACTTTATTTGTACTTTAATAGACCCCAAATATGATTCTTTTACCACATGATGAAATAACTTGTTAAAGCTTTGCCTAAAGATGGTGAATGTTTTAAATATTTGTGTTAAAGATTTTCTAATTTATCAGAAGCTAAACTGCAAGAAGGGATTTTCGATGGGATGCTCCACTGTAACTTTGAAACAACAATACAACACAAAAAAAAATAGGCTTAAAAATAGGCTTTAAATGATATTTATAGATACCATTTAAAGAAGTTGTAGCTAGACAATTCTAAGTGATTAAGAATCACTTAGAAAATGCAGCATTTAATCAAGAAAATCAACTCATTTATCTTTCATTGTATTTTTACTTGTATTTTTTTAAGTTTTATTTCTAAAAATAATTTCTTTTTGAAAATATTTTTTTTTTGAAAATAATTTCTTTTTGAAAATAATTTCTTTTTAAAAATAATTTCTTTCCATTATTTATCATTATCTTTGCTGTTCTTATCTCTTTTAAAACATTTTTTTATAAAAATTTGAAATGAAAAATAATTATAGAAAGATTCAATAAATGGTATTAAATCAAGTAAATCAACTTCAATCAAACTTTATTAATTTTGTTACTTTTAACATGGGATAATTTTGTTTCTGCTTATACATAGTTTTTTTTTTTTTTAAATCTTTTTTAAATATCTACTTTGTTATATAAATTACCTACATTCTTATTAAATCAAACCTTTTGTTATGTTATGTTCATTCTTCATCATGTTTAGTTATTTGCATTTTATTAGTGATCTGCTATTGACAACGAGTGCTGTGCAACTTTATTACAAACACAAAATAACAGATTTTGATATTTAAGTGAGTTGCTTAGACCTTCTAGTGTTGCTAAGAACTTTTATACAAGCACTTATATCTGTACTAACATTCTTGCTAAAGAGACCACAGACAGTGTTTTTAATATATGGTCTCCTTTGCAAGAGATAGCAATAAAAAGAGTTTATTCAAAATACTCCAAACTCCTAAAATTAGTAAGTCATAGTTTTTTATTATAATATTGGTTAGTGGCACTCTTACTACTGTGCAAAATATGCTTTTTTTAGTATCAACTTAAATTGTATAAGTATTGTTAAATGTATTATTCGAATGTATTATGTTGAAAAATGTATCAAGTTGAATATTATTCAAACATTAAGTGCATACTTTTGTTTAACTTGCATCATTATGCTAACAAAAATAAAACTTCTTTTTATAATAAAAAATGTACCAGCACAATACTGATACATGTAGTTGTATGCATGTCATATTGTTACCCCCAGTAACAGGGTGACATTGAGATTTGAGGAGATTGAATAAATGAATAAAAAAATCCTGTAAACTTCCCTCAACTTGGGTAATATGTGAAAATAAAGTAGATGAAGAATTTTACAATGCAGAGTGACAGGTTGACAAAAAACCCAATCCTGCTGGGTTTTTGCAAAAAGACATTTATTTTAACTAACAATTTTTATCTAAAACTAGACATTTAATTGTTTAAAACAATTATTTAAAAAATTCAATAACTTAAGAAGAACAACTCTTATTCAACTTGTAATGATCTGAAGAAACCCAAACAAAAACTACAAGAAACTCACCCAATAATGTTATATCTTGTAAAACATTATTCCTTCTCATAACTTTCAAAGAATTTTGAATGCAAGTTCTGTAATCATTTGGATGTTGTTGATAAAGTTTTTGTAAAAAAAACTCAATTTTAGACTTTTCTTTTGTCAAATCATCATGACCTTTTTGATCAATATCCACATCATTATCTATTTGGTCAACAACAGCAGCCACATCATTAAAACCAGTGCAAAATGCAAATATTTTCCATTCTGATGCCACCTTATCTTTTAAAATATTCACTAATTTTGCATCCATTCCTAAATAAAAATCATTCATTGTCTACTATGTTATAAATAATTCAATCAACAAAAATATTCATTCAAATGTGTTTCATTACAACTTTTAGTACAGACTACAAAATACAGAGGTTAAACTGACACAATAAATCGTTAAGTCACAGCTCTCATCAGCATGAACAACTTGAAAAAAAAATAAGTGACCAACAACTTATGGTCTTTAACTTTATTTAAATAAACTGAAACAAAAAAAACTGATACAAATACTTTCTCCTGTACCAACCAAATTGTGAATAAGATGCAAATATGAGGGTGAATGAAACTGAATGCAACAGCACTTTATTTGGTGACATAAAAATGTAAAATTTTTGATAATTTCTTACAAATGTAAAAAGCAAGTAGAATAATGTTCATTGAAGAAAACTCATATGTATGAAGTTATTATGAAAAAGTCACTACCTAAATGTTTTTTCAGTAAAATACCTGCATATGTAAATGTAAATTAGATTTACACCAGTTAATATGTCTAACCACAAGAGAATGACAAGGAGTAACAACTCTTTGTTGAAAATACAATAACAAAAATGAATGGATAAATAATAGCAAGAGTTCAATCAACCACCCTTCTCTTTAATCAAAAAAATCAATCTCTTTGAAAATGAGTCATGTTTATTAGTTGTTTTAACTGAAGTGTTACCCATTTAACCTGGTATGTCAAAAGAATGTTCTAAGATTTATAATCTTTAATGCTTTGTTTATTAGTTGTTTTAAGTGAAGTGTTACCCATTAAACCTAGTATGTCAAAAGAATGTTCTAAGATTTATAATCTTTAATGTCTAAAATAACAATCAATGATGTGGATATTGATCAAAAAGGTCATGATGATTTGACAACAGAAAAGTCTAAAATAACAATCAATAAAAAAAATCTGATAATTTTGTATGTTCAAGTCTTGACTCTGGACCAGGAAAGAAATGATACTGATATTGTTGTTATAACTAGAGCTTACACTGAATATAAATAGCAATCACCACATAAAGTGACACCTGAGATTGACAAGAAAACTTTTATAGACAATTTTTTAAAAAACAGATCCGCCAAACTTTTTTAGAGAAAAAGTGTAAAACTGATCTTTAGAGTATTTTGATAAGAATAATCAAACATTTCTTTTTTTTTATTCAAGCTTTTTTATTTATTACTTTAAGTCATTTAAATATTTTTCAAATAATTTTCAAAAAACTGAACTTTTCTAAAAAATCTTTTTGCTCAAATCAATAATGCTCACTTGTAAGCAATAAGCAACAATTTGTAAACAACAATTAAGGAGAAAAGCAAGCACTTTATTTTAGGAAAAAAAGAAAAACAAATTCTAGCTTAACTTTGAACTTAATTAAAAAAAAAAAAAAAGCTTGTAATTTATAAAATATAAGTTAAAAGTAATTTTTAAACTTTTTGTTTTCGTGATTCATAACAACGAGGCTTTTGTTTAAAAAAGGTTTCCTGCATTCGTGTTAAAAAAAAATCCTTGTCACAAAATGGTTAAAAAACATGAAGCATTTTGCCTGTTTTGAGCATTTTTATAAATAAAAAACATTCATTATTTTGTTTTCTGCTTCATCTAATTTGCTTTTAAATTTCTAAACAGTATTTTAGCCTGCAACTAAAAAGAAGCTTGTGTTCACAAAATATAAATCATCAGGTCATCAGAATAAAACAATTTTAAAATAAATAAAAAAGTTTAAGTAATCTGTGGAGTTAACTTTCCATAAAATGTTATTGTTTATTAAGATTTGAAATTTACATCTTTTGCCTTAAATTCAGCGAGTATGTTTCCTCACATTCAGTGTTAAAAGATTGAAGACTAAAACACTGAACAGATTAATTGCCATGCAATAGTATTGACTATAAAACTGTTCAATATTGATCAAAATTAATCTTCTTCAAACTGAACTTTTAACATTTGTTCACATAAAAACTGATAAAAGGCTTACTAGGAAAAAAATCAGGGTTGTAAGTGCTTTGAATTTGATTTAACTGGAGATAAATCAATCTTCAGTAATTTTTTAGTCAATACTTAAATGATTGTTAAAGAATTTTTATTTTTTAAAGCAAGGTATATAAAATATAATAATATATTTTAATGACTATAGTGCAATCATATTACTGCAAAGTTTATATGACCAAGACTTTTCAAGTTCAAGATGATGTTATGTGAATGATTTTACTGAATAGTTTTAAAAAAAAATTGATCGCAACTAAATCAATAGAAACAAATGGGAAATGTTGATTGCTTTGAAAATATAAATATATGTGCAAGTGTTTTTATCTAATTAAAAAATTTTTTGAATAAAATCAAATGTTTTTAGATTTCATTTTAGAGATAAAAGTATAGTAAACAAATGAAGAGTCAAAGCTAACTCATGAGCAAAATGACACTGCTACTCATCGTTATGTTTATTTACTTAACCTGGCTTCAAATATTACTAAATTTGATACTTTCTAACTCATACCCACATTTACCTATAAACTACATTTGTTAAAGAATATAAAATTCTTTACTTACATTTTATTCAAGCAAGAAAACATTTTTAAATTGACACTTTAACATTACATGCTATGTATGTAGCAACCTTTTGATTCAATTTTATTGATAACTTTATACTTTTTGGATGAACAATCAGCAATTTTTCATGGTAAAGTTTAACGATCTGATATTTCATGAAACATTTTTAATACATTCAAACATACCATCCAGTCATTCCCAACCTCTTTACTTAATGACAAATATATTGATTTAAAAATGTCAATCATTGTAGATTGGAAACCAATCATTCTTTTTTAATCATCCTAAAATAAGATTGAAACATCTAAAGGCTACAATCTGACTGCAGTGTAGTGGAAATGTTAATAAAATCAAAGATTTTTTTTTTCATGTTTTAACATAAGTTAGCCTAAAAGAAGAATACTAGCAATTAAAGAAAGTTCATTAAGAACAAAAAAACTAAAATTCAAAATTGTTTCAAAAATTCAAAAACCAATCTTTCTTTGTTGATATATTAGCTCAAACATTTTGTTCTGGTTTGGCAGCCATAATATCAATGTTCTTTTTAATTTTACACACAATAGTACCTTTCTTTAAACTAAGCTTCTAATAAAAATCTCAATAATGCTTTTCATGAATGTTTTATGTTTATATATTTTTTTATACTTTAGAAGATATGTATTTAAAACAGAAGCATAGTAGCAGAAGAAATAAGGTTTTGCATTTTTAAATTTCCATTTTGCCTTCCCTTTAATACTCCTCCTCCCTACCCCTTCCTTCAAATTTCATTAGTCTTTAATATTATCCACTATATTTGTTATTTTCATTCACTTTTTTTTGGTTGCTTGATTAAGGACAAATGGATATTAGTTCAAACAAATTCAAAAGAGTGTAATTGTCAGCTTTTCTTGATTGCAGTTCTTTTTTTACACTTCTTAAGGAAATATCTTTGTTTTCAAGCTGATTTTGCATTTTGTACTATACTTCGTAAATCTAACAAATACAACATGATGTAACAAGAAGTTTAACAAAAAAAAAAGGTCTTCTAATGCACAACTGTTTTTTGTGATGAACTTCTTGTCGATTCATGTTGTATATGTTAGCATATCAAAGAGCATCAACACCCCTGAAACCAGGTGATTAGGATTGTTAACAAATTATTTACACAAATAATAATTTAAAAAATACACAATTTTTATATTTTATCAATTTTTTAATTGTTAATATGAATTAAATTAGAATATTAGAAACATATTTCTTCTGGCATCAAGATTGATTTATTGACAAATAAAATGAAAAGATAAATAGGAAGAAATAATTTTCAAAATAAATTAAGCTAATGGATTAGCTTGGCATATATAGTTTTTTTTTAAAAAAACTTTTTCATTGATAAAACAATACATTTTTGACTCAATAAATTTTTGACTTAATTCTTAAAACAGCCTGAATTATCGATTCTTCAAATTACCGCTAAGTTTTTTTAAAAAAAAACTAAATATGCCAAGCTAATCCATTAGCTTAATCATATATTACCTGCAGACTAGTAATCAAGCTGGTAATACTAAATTTTAAATTGTTTAAATTATTCTAATGTTATTTTATTCTTTCAATAAAATATTCAAAAACCCAGATTTTTATCTGAGGTTTGAAGCATGCTTAGGAAGTAGCTTTACCCTTTAGAAGTTTAATTTGCTTGTAACTTTGAAAAAAATTTATAAGATTGTTGAAACACTCACTTCTGATTTTTAAAATTGTAGTATTTGTCAATATATTAACATAGCCAGTTTATAATAATTATTTTGTGTAATTAGTTATTTATCAATTCATTTTAAACATTATGGAATTCATTTCAAGAGTTCTGTTACATTATGAAAACAGAAAAAAATTTTATATTTATTTTGTATTTGCAGCCATTTAAAACTCTCTGTAAATTTATCTGTAATTTTCTAAGCGAATTTCACTTCAACTGAAGAAAAATTTAATTTATGCAACCTCCATTTTTGTTTTGCAATATAAAGAAGTATGTTAATAAACTAAAACTGTTCAAATCAACTTTTTAAGAGAAGATTATATCCCAATATCTTAACATTTAAGTCAGAAACACATAGAAAACTTTAATCATGTGTTAAACTTGTAATTAAACAGTGTTGATAAACTTTTATTAAATGCTTTTCATCATTTAAAATTCATAAACAACTTAGAAAGAAATGTGATCAAAATTTAATTCCTCAGTTGTTTTAACTCGAATGTTACCTATTGAGCCTAGTGTGTCAAAAGCAAAAGCATTTTGTAAAAAAATATAATTTATATATATATACTTAAATGACTTTATAAATATGATTTGAATAAATATACTGTAACCTACTTGAAAAAATTTTAACTTTAGAGCGTATCTTTTGACATAACAAAATTTTTATTTCATTTGAAAAAGTTTTTTGAGCATGAACTTAGTTTTTTTTAAAAAAAAAACAACCGAAAGCAACTTTATGAGAACTTTTGTAAATCTATTGTGAAGACCTTTAAAAAATTTTTATAATGATTTTTATAAATATTCTATAGATTGCTATCAGGAGCTGTCTTATAAATGAACTAAGGTTGTTTTCTGGTCGGTATATCAGTAAATCAGATATAAGTTTTAATACTTAATTTTAAATGACAAATTGTTTTGTTAACTTTTTTATTTCTTAATGTTCAAAGTTGAAAAACGTTTAAATGTGCAATAATTAATAAATAACAACAAAGAAAATGAATTTAAAAAAAACAAATTTAATTAAGTCAAGCCCTGTTTAGGAAAACCTTCTCAAATCAGTAACCTTCTTGTCAGCTAAAAGTAATAGTTAATAACTATATGCCTACCTATTTGACAGCTTACCTCTCTCAAGCAAAGGAATGCAAACAGTGTGAAGACTTGCACTGTGCTGACAATTTTGATCACTCCCAAAATTCCTGCGGTCATGTGATACTTAAGTGACAGGCTGGACCGCGCGCACTCGTTTACTTATACCGAAACAGTGATGTTGCTGTGTCTAGGCTTAAAAAAGGTAAAATCGAAAGCTTTTTCTCTCCTAATATTTTCTCACATAACTTTACAACTAGATATCTTCCAAAAAATTCTAAGTTGGGAAATTTTTTTGTTTTAGACAAGATTCACATGTTGTACAAAAACCATAAAATAGTAGATTTAAAATGGGGGTTTGACGCCAGTGACCCGAGAGGTCCAATGGCTTTAAGCCTCCATTTTACATCTACTACCTAAAAATCGTATTTGAGTTAGTACATATTGACCAGTTTCAACGCATGTGAAAAAGTTAGAGCTAGGAAAAAATGGTTGCTAGCAAGTGAGCAAATTAGAAATACAAAAGAACTATTATGAGTAATTCAAATTGCTCACTAACATCAACCATCTTGATAAATATGTAGTTTTCTACAGTTAATATAGCAATTACTACAGATTTAGTGGTATGGTTTTCATAAGCTTTACATTCATGCAAGCAACGGGCCTCTTCCTCAATGAGCCAAGATAGGGGTAAATTCTAAATTTGACTCTAATGTTGACTCTTGGTGAGCGCTAATGACATATCACAGCGCGCACATTTGCATACATAAGAGCACGCAAGTTGTTTTCTGTTTAAGAAATGTGTGCATTTTTTTACATTCATGAACATTCTCACACCTTATGTCACCCCTTATCTCCCCCAAATAAGTGTTGACTGTGTAAGTACTTGTGCCCCGCACCTGCGCTATCTAACTGATAACCCATGAAGAGGATTTGCTTGTTAAGAGCTAACCTTAAAATTGGATTCTCATCAAGAAATGCCTCTAAAGCAGCAGCAGGTTCAAACCAAAGCGTTAACGTTGGTTTCCGATTTATGAGGTAATATCCATAGACTCTAGTTGTAACACGATCCTCTGTGATCTTCGTTTTTGTGTCAAGAGGGCAGAAGCTGGTTTTGTTCTGCTCGCAGACTACTATTTGAAGGCCGTGGCTCTTTAAAACAACCTGTTTTTGCTCAAACTCTTTGCGCTCGAGAATCTGCTTGAACTATTAATGGCGCAAATCCTTTTTGACCTTTGCTCATTGAACACACTTGACCTTGAGTTTGCGGGTACAACTGGCCCTCTGAATCGTGTACATTTTTGGTCGAAAAGCAACACTCAGCAATGAGTTAATTGTTACATTCATTTTTGAATTTACCAACAATCTTGTTTTTTGTGTTATAATATGGACTATCAGTGCGTCTGTATGTCTTTGTAGACATCTTCAGTTTCAACCTGGAACAACAAGCTGTCGGCATCGGTTGCATCACAATCAATACCGACAGCTTGCCTTGTCGCCATATTGAGCTTAAAGATTGTTATACCAGCAGTCATACATCAAGTGTTTGAATATATTGTGAACACTCTGGCCAACAAATATTCGCCTGTTCAGTTCGAACTTATTTTTGGTCCAGCGTACCACGAATCTGCAACCAGGCGGTGCATCCTGCAGGCTAAATCAACCTTCATGCGTATGCGGAAATTTCCCATGGTCTTATCAAAGAAAGAGTTGTTCAATAATTTGAACCATTATTTTTCAAACTTTGCGGTGGCCCTCGTCCGTAGATCAGTATTCAGCTGAATGTAAGGTGCCCTTATGGCATTTATTGTTGATAAAAAAAACTTTAACAAATAAGGAAAAAAATAAATTTGTTTTTAATAAAAAAAAGTTTTTTGACGAAAAGAAGAACAAAATTCATGCAACTAATCGTCAGAAAAATTGAAACATCATAATCCAAAACTTTTTATGTTTGAGAAAGAATTGCATCAATCTAAATCAATTAGGAATTTCCTTAGTCAATTAATCAAGAATTGCCTCAAGTTTGCCTCAAACTTTTGTTACACTCAAAATTTGTGTCTAAAATTTAAAATCTGCTTAGCGATGAATAGCCCCTTGAAAGCTTGTTGTGTCACTCCACATAGGAATTGCTGAAAAATGTTAGGTTAATTTTGATTCTATTTCAATTATATTATTTGATTTAGTGTATACAGTTGTTTTTTTTTTAAATACAAAAAATTGAATTTGATAATCGATCAGCTCCATAATAAATACTTAATGTCATAAACTCATCAAGAAATCCAGAAATTATCATTATACCATGAGCCACTGTGAGTAATGCTCATCTTTTAAAAAAAGATTATTTTAATAGTCTCGATTGTTAAAAAACCTGTTTTAGCATCAAAACCCTACAATTGACAGGAATCGAACTCCTGGAATTTTTACTTTACTTTTATTTATTATCAAAATACCAATATTTAAATTTTAAATTAAAAAAAAGGAAATAACATAAGTAGATGACCAAAAAAATGTCTTTAACCCCTCAAAAAGGTGAACTTAAAAGATAAGTTTTTACATGAAAATTACACAAATGTGAATACAAAATTAATATATAACAATAATAACAATAATCATCAGCGGCATTTAAGATAATGTGTAAACAGGATTTTTATAAGATTTTTGTTTAGTAAAATTTTAAACGTTTTATGATCAACTTTCATAATACAAATTCTCCTCAAAAAGTTTTTGAACTTTTCAAAAACAAATTCCCACAGGATTTTAAAATTGTCCGCTTCATTTTCTGATTTTTATGCTTAAAATCAATTAAACAATATTCAAACGATAGGAATTTGCATAAAAATAAAAACCTTCATACAAAGCTAACAACTTACAAGATTTGGATTCATGGAGCACTCTGTTTCATATCCAAATGATTTACCTAAAAATTAGATTTATCAAAAACGAAAGAAAATACTTATAAGATTCATAAAAAATCTGCTTAATTAATAATTTTTATAAAAAAACACATAATTCACAAATTGCCAAAAGACAAGATTTCAATTAATAAACAACTAAAGCCGTACTTTTTCCGTGCTTCTATCATTTTCATTTAACCAACTTCTTTTGCCAGATATAATAATGCACTTGCTAAAACGTTTAGCCTCGGAAACTCTGAGCTCGATTTGCATAACGTTTTTTCCCAATCGAAACAGAAAATTTTTATTAAAAGCATCATCACTATGTTTCTTAAAAATTTCATCGTAAGTTGTAAACTTTTTTCTTGATTCAAAAACAAAACAATCGAAATTTTATTTTGCTTCATAAATTCAATCCTCGTGGTGAACAAAATACCCATCGTTTACCATCACCTTGCTTTTATTTGCACCGTGAATGGAATCATATTTCCTTTGTGAGTATCCGGTCTGCTCACGTCTTTGCATTCAGGCTATGACGATTATGACCACTCTTGAAGTTTTTCGGTTTTTTTTTTGACCTGCACAAGTATCAACATTTATAATTTTTCAAAAAACATGAACTAAACACAAAGAAAAAGCAAAAAATTCAAATCCTCACAGAAAACCTCCAAGCTGACAATTTTATCTGTTAAACGCTACAAAAAAAATTTTTTTCGTTCCCCTTAAAAATGATTTTCTCGAAGTTTTGCTTATAAAACCAAGAGCCTTCATTATGAAACAACATTTAATACAGAGTTCTTGAAGATTAAATGCGTAATAAAAATGATGCAAATTAGAACAACATGGTTCACATTTTAAATACAGACAATCCTGGAATTTTTTTGGCAGAGATGGAACAAGAATACGTGGCTCACTTCGAGAAGTTTGCTTATCGTAGTTGCATATCTAGAGATAAAACGACCAACTGTTAAAATATTTGTAAGAGTTCTAAGACTGAAAGTCACAACTCCTAAAAAATTATTTGTGTAAATGAAATATACGTTTCCTTTGTACATGCATCCATAAAATGGAAGCTGCAGTGTTGAATCATTTACATAAAGCATTTTATTTGAACTTCTCAGCTTCGTGAATCAGCAAAATTTTTTGACGCATTAATAAAAAATTATATCTCGCCATGTTAAAAAAAGATGAAGCAGTTAATTGAAAGAAAGACAAAGGTGGTTGACGTTATATAAAACGAAGTCGTCTAGACAGAAGTTGCTGACTATGTAAACTTTAGGTCAAGATTTTGTCGCGAAACTCGAATAAAGTCGTTACTTACAGAAACAAGAAGCTGAATATAGCTTTAGTTCGAATTTTGGAAAAAACTCCCGATCTGCTAAAGTTTAGTCACAATACACGAATTAATATAAAAATAAAAAGAACGTTCTCCTATTACAAATCGCTCTAAATTCTTTCGCTTCCAAACCAAGCTGTTCGAGATGACGAGAGACGAAAGTCAAAACAAAAAATAAAAAAATTACTTAGGAGAGAGCACTCACTTACACAACTCGTCAACTAATGACAACTTATTGAAAGAAGCTTTTTTTTTATATAAAACCCAGAAATTGATTTAGTTTCCTTTAAGTTATGAGAAAAAGAAAATTTGAATAAGATTGTTGTAACAAAACGAATTCAAATCTTAATATAATTAGCACAGAAACGTTTAATGTTTAATGTTTAACGTCGTTTCGTCATTAGTTACTAGGCTTTGAAAAAGCGCGTTCTCTAAATGCACGCGGCCATTGGAGAAAGATCTCTTCAGCGAGTTGAAACTCTTTTCCTTTTGAAATCTAATCATTAGTTTAGATATATTACATAAAGAATCATATTAATAATCGTTAAGATCATATTATAATTGAAGTAAGTATATAAAATAGTTATATATACATTTTTATTAGCTAAATTAGAAAGGATTTAAATTTTTATCAGAGAAAGTAGAAAGGATTTTAATCTTTTAAATCGTTTGTATTTTGTTTGTTTTAGCTTTTCTTTCAGCATTTTTATTTTTGTTATTTTAATTTTTAGAAAGAAAATAGGGGTATGGATGTTATTTAAAGTTACACTAATGCTACTTCCATAAAATGGTTATTACTACTTTGAAATTTCTGTGATGCTTTTAATTATTTTTGTTCTTTTTTAGAAAATTTAGAAAAATAAATTAAAATTTTGTGCCAACACTGACATGGCATGTCACATGTTATTTTATGTCAAGGTTAAATTTTGTTATGAGGATTACAGTTCTTATGAAAAAAAAAAGAAGGTAAAGAGTATTGTTTGTAAATATATATTTTGTTTACTTTGAATCTTTTTAAATTTT
>QPEY01000315.1:5421-27441 GCA_014706445.1 Hydra viridissima
ATATATTTAAAATTTTGATCTAATAAAACCAAAACATCAGTTTTACAAAACTAATAATCATCAGTTTACAAAACAACTGTTTTGTTTTGAGGTATTTTTTTAGGGAAAAGGGCTGCATTAGGATATGTGGCACCATTTCCAAATATTCTTTAAAGTGCTCCAAAACAAAGAAAGATGGCATCCTAAACAATTTCACTTTTTTAATTTCTTTAAAACAAGAAATAATTCTTCTCAAGAAGTCAATACTCTTAATAAACCAATCTCTACCCCAATATCTTCATGGCAAAGGTTCCAACAAACTAAAAACAATGCAACAGTTTAAATTAATAAATTAATATTATTACTAGCTAAACTACACTTACTATTTTTCTTTTTTTTGGAATAAAATAATTGGTTTTGTTAATCTTTCTGTGTTTTTTTTTATCTACTTAGACCTTTAGTAAGAATTAAGTTAAACCTTTTTTGAGTCCAAAAACAAAAAAGTTTTGATGTTTCGGTAACTTCAGACTTTACAGCATATTCAACTAATTGAGAGTGATTAGGAAGATATGTAAGCTACAAAACCTCTCCAGATTCTTTTCCCTTCATCAGGTAAATAAATGAAAAATAAATTGTAGCAGGAGGTTTCAATTCAATTTGAGATACTTGCACTAGATCCCCCAAACTTTTACAACCAAATTCAATCTTCATAATTTTTTTGGGTTTAATCTGAAAAAAAAAAGCACTAATATTTGTAATGATCTGCAAATAAAAATGCATCACAAAAAAACCAACTGAAAAGATGATTTATTTTGTTCAAAAATGGTAATAACTATTGAAAAAGTAGGTAATATGTTAAACAAGTCATAATGTATGAAAAAAAATGTGATAAAATGTATGTAATGTATATCCACTCTTTATTTTTTAAATACATTAGGTTTGACAATTATTCTTGGACAAAATTGGAAATAGTTCTTGTGGTATTTCTTGCCAAGCAGTATTTACTTGGTTCCACAAGTCATTCTTGTAGTTGCTGGACTAGTATTTCTCAATAAGCAGCATCCAATCATATCTTTAAGGTTCTCAATTGTTGATAAATCTGGAGAATATGCTTGTGAAGGCATAGCATTTACATTATTTTTGTCTAAAAACCTTAAAGTTGATCTTGTCATGTGAGGTCTGGAATTGTCTTGTTGAAATATCCCATTTGTAACTACTTGTACAAAAGGGAGTCCTACAGGTTCTAACACATTTTCAATGTAACTGGTGGGAGTTATTGCACCTGGGAGAAACACTAGGAGTGACCTAGAATTATTTTCAATAGCACCCCAGACTATGGTTTCAATGTAATTTACATGCTGTTTCATGAAATGAAACACCACCTACATGTAGCCCAATAATGTCCCTCATTCAAAGGTGTTAATTGTAAATAATATCAGTTATAATGCCATCTTAATATGGCAAAAGACAGCTGAAAACTAAATGATAAATGATAAAAATTTATTTTTTATATTCCTAAAATCATTATTTTAATGGTCCACTATTTTGGATTAATGCTTCTTAGAAATTCATAAATATACTCAAAATAAATTTTATGGCTATAAAAGTTTATTATTGAGAAAAAACTTTTTTACTCAATTGTTAAAAAATCTAAATAATTTTATAGTGGTGCAATTTCAATTTTGGATGGTGTATATACTCATTATAATAACTCTGAAGGTAGATTTTCCTCTCTAGTATATTTATACACAATACATAAAATGTCAACCATTTATCATGGTTCACAGGTTGTGTTATTGCGTATTTTTTTTAGGCTTGACCTGTATTTATACCAAAAGTATATTCGTATTGTTTTCTTTGATCATTACTTAACCCATATAAACTCATGATTTTTAAAATGTGTTTCTTGTCTTTATTTGGTGTGATTTAGGTCCAAATGAACAATAGTCATCAACTGTTTCATAATTTTTTATATACTTAAGTGAATATAGGTGAAAATATCGGTGTCAGTTTAAACTGACGCTAGCTGCAGGAGGGTACAGGTTTTCTCACGTGTCTACTTTAAAAAACTGGTTTGTTTGAAATGATAAGAAAGTACTAATGCATTCCAACATTTAATGCCAGTTTAATGCCATTTTAATACCAGTGTCAGTTTTAACTGACGCTAGCTGCAGGAGGGTACAGGTTTTCTCACGTGTCATATTTGGCTATGACAAGAAGAATAGTCAAACTCTGAAACCAGGAATCACATGGCAATATTAACTGATGCAGCATACCTCACAGTGACGTTTTATAACTGATATTAATTATTTCACAGGGCCACCTAGCGAGTGAAAACTGCCCGTTTGACGCAAAAGTGTTCAGAAACAACGAAATGGATGCAAAAAATATCATGAACTTTTAAATAGCACATAATAACTGTAATGTCACATTAATGTTAAATTGCAAAGACTATATTTCATTGACAAAAACAGGCATCAGTTATTTGCAGTGGAATGCCTTAAAGCAACCTGGATGCAGTCCCACATTGCACTTCTCACAGTAGAAGACCGATGTGCCTTTGCAGCCGAGTGCCACACATCGACGCTGTGTACCCTGAGCAATACAGTGACCTGTAGCATCTGTGCATACTTCAGTAAGTACTCGTCGATCGACTGCTACACGAGGTGGCGGATACGGCACTGAATTCTTCTTCATTGATAGTGTCTGCATATAGATTTGTGCAATCTGACGTCGAAATGACGGCAGATCATGCTCCGGGGCGCCAGGTATTTTCTCCTGCATACGGTGCAGCTGGAAGGCATTCTGAACGGCCAAATCAACACAAAATCTAAATATTGGCCAATACCATTTCTTTGATCGGTGCTGAAGCATATAGCAAGCTAGATTTTGGTATAGGCGGTCCACACCGCCCATCCCATAATTGTACAGTTGTATTACTGAAGGCTGATCAACGTCTATGCGCTTCTTCTGTGCTGATGAATATCTCTTAGCTTTGCGAAGTGGTGCGACACCAGCGTAAGTTGATGCAACTGTCACAACCTTACTGTCATGCCAGCATACCAAGCATACATTAGCCTTTTGATCCAGGGCAACGTCATGCGAGCCACGAGGAAGCTTGTCCATTGCTTTGATGTTTTTCAATGGCGCACCTTCAGTTCGGTTAGAACGGAGAGTGCCCGTGGCGGCCATTCCTCCATCCGCTAGTAAGCGCAAAAGTGGTGGGCTGGTAAAGAGGTTGTCAAACACAATGTGAAAGAAATTACCGTCACGTTTTGGTAAATCTTTTGTGAGATTGACCACCACCAATCCACCGAGGCCCAGATCTTTATCTGTCGTGCCGGCACCTTGATACGGGTAGAAATTGATTACATATCCCAAACGAGGGATATGTAATCAATTTGGGTCACAGTAACTTACATAAATACCAGACTGCTGTAGTTTAATTATTTTGTATTAGATAAGGCTCATATATTTACAAGGAGTCATACAGTGTCTAGAAAACTGATCAAAATGCCTTCTATTCCGAGGTGAATAAACTGTTTGAAAACCTGTACCCTCCTGCGGCTAGTGTCAGTTTAAACTGACGCACAGAAATCGCATAAAAATTTAAGAAGACTAGCTTTGTTGACTATACCGAATATTCAAATGTTAAAACGATATTTATCAATATATTTAATCTATATTTCTACTAAAAACAAAACATATATGCATACTTTTTTCTTGACGAAACACTTATGTTCGAAAAATATTAATCAACGCTACTAAAAATTGTCAACTGAGCAAAAATTAAAATAAGTTAATGCAGTTTACTTTATTATCAGCATCATACATTCACACATGACGAAATTATTACGAAAAATGCAAAGAATGTTTGTTATTTTGCAAATTAAATCGAATAATGTGACAGTCAGTTTAAACAGACGCTAGCCACATATGGGTTAATATTGACATATGAACTTTTTTATTTCTATGGAAGTTTTAAACAACTTCACATATATATGAATATGTGAACTTATGTAAAACTTTCATAGTAAATTCATTTCTCAAACTGAATTTCAGCTTGCGTTATGTTTTTTTTTGAAGTTATTTTCCTCTTTATTTCAGAAAGTAATAACAGAAGAACCAAGAGGGAATCACTTCAGCATAATTAGTAAATTTGAATGATGCTTCATAAAAACGTTTATTTTCATAGCCACAAATCTTAATAAAAACATATTATGACATAAGAACATTTAACCAATTAAGAAGAAAAAGAATTCAAAAATGCATTATTTTATACCTCGAAGTATTGGTTAAGTATATTTTATTTATTTTTGCTTTAAATTATTTTGTTAATTATCAAAATAAAATTTATATAAACTTATTTGCTCCTCAAAATAAAAAATTACTCTCACATAAAAATATAATTACCTCAATATCCACATTCGCATCCACACAATTTTGAAATTGCTATTTTCATATTATTTATTTTATGCCTCTTAATGCTTTTAAAAGCTTTTGTGGCCATGAAAATAACCGTTTTTGAATCACCATTCAGGTATTATTGAGATTAAGAGATTGAACAGCAGTGTCAACAACAAAGCCTTCAGTAGTATATCTTTGTATATAATAGGAAACTTTGAGATGATTTATATTATGAAAGTATTTCATAAGTATTGGGGTATTTATGCTGACAAGAACATTTGATTCCCCAACATAAGGTAACTTTGTTTTTGATATACCATGATCTTTTATTTTAGAATAATTTCTTTTTTTAATGTAATTTATTCCATTAAATCTTGATGGATTAAACTGTTGAACTGCTGTTTCTTGTTTTTTCTATTAAAAAAAGGTTTTTCGTGTTATTTCTTGGTGTTAGTAACTCTATGCGTCCTCCATAGCTACCTAATTGCTAGATTATCGACAACCGGTTCTGATTTCAAATAAATCTGCAAGTGGGAGAAATTACATTAGATAATTACCAGCGTGTTTTTCCTAAAAATGCACCTTTTTCATTTTTCATTTAAAAATGTCATATTTATTGCAGTTAAGTCTAATGTGAATTAAATTTTTATAAAATATCACTTAATTTGAGACCAAAAATGACCTACTTTTGAAAAGCAATTTTTTTGAAATCATTAGGGACTGGTCAAATATTCAAGGGTGTTGGGGGACCTCTAAAAAATATTGAAAGTCAGTGTTTTTTTAATATATAGAACACAATTAGGTGTCAGACAAAATCAATTTTTTTAAATTGTTGTTTTGTCATGCACCCTAATATATATATATATATATATATATATATATATATATATATATATATATATATATATATATATATGACATTTTTGAAGGAAAAATGAAAAAGGAAATATTACTATTGACATTGTATATATTATAAATATATTACTATTGACATTGTATATATTATAAGCTGGCCCGGTATAGCAGTCTAAAGTTAATCCCGTCAATAAATACTCCCGGAGTATTTATTTCCTAGGAAATATGTACTCCGGGAGTATTTTTATCCTAGGAAATAATTACTCACGGGTAATTATTTCCTGGGATAAAAATACTCCCCCAGGATATAAGTACTCCCCTAAAGTTGAATTTTGAAATATATAAATATAACACTGAATTTGAGGTGGCGCGTCGCATCTCTCTGATGCGTACTGATTAAATAATTTTAAGCGTAACAACATTGGTTAAAAAACAGATGGTTTTTACAGTATTTTTACATTGAAAAGAGGTTGCATCTTTTATTATTTTACTTCCTTTAAAGTTTTCAAAAATATTATAAAAATACCGTGGCACCTCCAAATTTTATCAAGAGGATATTTTTTCTTTCTACTTGTACCGTTTTTTTTGGTAATCGGCTTTAATCGGCATTTTATTGGGTTTCCCATGGTTAATTTTTTATTTTTATTTTAAACAGTTATATCTTGTAGTATTTAGAATCCTTATGATTCCTTGGGATTATCATGAGAAAATCCCTTATTAAAAATTTCTTCCTAATTTTTCTTTTCTAAAAAAATGCTAATACTGGAACCCAGCACTATTTTTGGCCTGCGGTTTTGGTACAAAAAAATAATTAATAGATAAAAGTAATTATTTACAGTTTATAAAGTTTTACAGTTGTAATTATTGTGTTTGAATACAATATTTATAAACAAAAAAAATTCTTTTGAGGAAAAGGTAAAAGATGCTGAGACTTTAAACATGATAACAAGTGTCCCCGCATTTTCAATACATCAAAGTTCGTTTCCATAGGTGATTTACCTGCTAATAATTCGGCTGCAAAGGCAACAGCAAACAATCCACAATTAAAATCATCTGTTTGTTTTTGTACAGGCAGAAAAGTTATAAGTAAGTCTTCATTACTATTAACATTGTTTTTATATAAAGACTGAACACATTTCAAAGAAACAGGATTCAGTGAATCATAAAGACTATCACAAATATTGACTCTTCCATTAGAACAAAATGTAAGAAACCAATGGCATGAACCATTATGCATAAGTTGAATATGTTCAGTATTGACTGGCTGGTATGGATTATTTGAACATTTTTGAGAATTTAGTACAGATTGGAATTCTGCATTTGGTCCTAGCTGTTTACAAATAAGCATTTGGGCAGCATCCATGATGTTGTCATTTAGCCACGAATTATGAGACAACAAAATCTGTTTATCTTCATTTTTAAGATGATAAAGATTTGGAAAATTTAACCATAGTTTTTGAGGTTTTAAAGCCTTTTTTGAGTCAACTGAATTGATTATTTGATGTGATTTCCAAAATGTTTGTTCAACTGTAAACCATGAATGTTTTTCTGCACAAATGATAATCCATGCAGATTTCCATTTTTCATTATTGACAATATTGTTCAAGCAAGCTGCAACTCCACTAAAAGATCCAAATATTTTTAATAACTTTTGAATACTTACTTTTATTCTATTGTTCCGTTGCATTAAACTTGAGAGTTCGTGATCTTGAAATTTAAGGAAAATACGCGGAAGAAGAAACTTTTTTTTTTGTTGCAAAATGTTTTTAAATCTCTTACAGGTATGATACAACGATTGATATGTTTCCGTAACAATAATGGATGTTTTCACTGCACTAATCAATATCATTTCAACAACTTCGTCAGGTAACATGCACCATAAACTTGTAACTTTTTCTTCAGTTTCAACACAAGAACTCAACATATCATTATATAATGACTTTTTATTTTTATCAATGTATGGCTTAAGTAAAGTAACGTTGTATTTTTTCTTTAGAGTAGTATTTTTTTGGTTAACCAAAGTGCACAAGTTGTTTTTAGAAATTGAATGTACTGTATATGGACCAAGCCATTTAAATGAAAATTTTCCTCCTTTTCTATCTATCCTTTTTTGATTTTTTAAAAGAACTTTATCATTAATTCCAATCAAATGAGGTGCTTGATGGCGTTTATTATAATCTTTCTGCTGTTTATTTTGAGCAGTTTGAATGTTTTTGAATGCGGTATGGTAAACTTTTTCTCGTAAAGAAATAAAAGAAGTAAGAACTGCATCAAAAGTTTCTCTGTCAAAACTTTCAATGTCATGCTTTTTAATATCAACCATTCCGTATTTAACATCTACAGGTAAAGTGGGTTCTCGATTATATAATAGAAAAAATGGTGAATATTTTGTTGAAGTGTGCTTGCTAACACGATGTGCAAATAAAATTCCTTCAATAATGTAGGGCCATTCTACAGCTTTTTCATCAAGAACTTTAACTAATGCTTCTTTTATAGTTCTATTCTGACGCTCACATAAGCCATTAGATTGGGGATGGTAAGCAGAAGTTACCCTTTGCTCAGTTCCTGTCATTGCATGCAATTTTTCGCTGACTTCATTTACAAACTCTCTTCCTTGATCATTAATTTGTATTTTAATGCACCCGTGTCGACAGGTTACTTCATATAAAAAGAGTGCAATTGAATCAGCAGTTTTGTTTTTAAGAGGTTTAGCTTCTGACCATTTTGTGAAATAGTCTATACAGACAACTAAATGTTTAAAACCATCAACCTCTGGCAAATTACAAACATCAATTCCAACTTGTTCCATTGCTTTACTTACAATTGGAATGGAATGCAGTTCTGTTGAAGAACTTATTATTCTACCATGTTTTTGACATTGATCACACTTTTGAATAAACTTTTCTACGTCGAATTTAATATTGTGCCAGTAAAACCTGCTAAAGATTTTGTGATGAGTTGCATCTCTTCCACGGTGCGAGGCCATTGCTTTTGCTTTGGAATTTTCACTAAGACCAAAATGAATGTCAGATATTATCTTTTGCTGTTGATCTTTACAAGCAACGACTAACTTTTTGCTACGGTATAGTAATTGTCCAGATAAAATGCTAAAATTTTTGCAAGCTTTTCGAAAATTAGATTTCTTTCCTTTATCAGCTTTAATTTCTAGAGGATAAACTTTTTCTTTAAGGTACTTTTCAATTGCAACAAAATCAACATGTCTCGCCATTTTTTATTTTAAGTGTGTGTAAAATTTACTTTCGATATTGAAGGAACAATTTTACGACAAGCGATGCATCGCAATGTCTTCAAATCCTTTTTCAGCCTTGATATACTACTAAGTTCACTTGGTTTTTAATAAGTTTAAGAACTTAACTATAACATAATACTGCTCAATTTACCACAAAACAGAATTTACAAATGTAAAATCAATTGTCATTAAAAGATTGCTTTTCGAATTTAATTTAAATGGTAATAAGTACTCTCATTGGGAGTACTTATTTACTAAAGGGAGTATTTATTTACTAGCTTAAAATGACTGGGGGAGTACTTTTTGACTAGGAAATAAGTACTCCGGGAGTATTTTTTTACAGGGAGTTATTTTAAGCTGCTACACCGGATCGCTATCCGGGCCAGCTCGTTTATTCATATAAACGCAAAATAAAATTAAGTTAAAATATTGATGACGTCGATATCTCGGCTAACGGGCTGGCTCGTTTGCCGATCCAGCCCGCTTTACATATAAACAGGCCCTAAATACTATTATTTTTTCTCTCCATAGAAATTAAAATATGATAGAAAAGCGTAGCAGTCATGCAAATGTCAGCCCGAATGTTAAGCCTGAAAAATGTAACTCGAAAGAAATGAACCGAAGCATAAGGTTAAGTAAGGTTATCTATACACCGCTAATAAATGCAAATTTTACTTACAACAAAGTTTATGTTTCGATCTTGTAACAGGTTTTCAAATCATTTACTAGAAGAAGTTATGTACTTCCAGACTATGAGACGTAAGGTGGGTGTAATAGTGTCAGTGGGTGTTTAGGTAGGTACGTGGACTGATTTTTTAAAATTAAGCGTATACTAAAATGTTATATATCATTAGAAAGCCCTTCAATACAGTATTTTAAAGGTGAAAAAATTATTAAAAACGAACAATTTAAATAAAAGTTATGACGTATTTAGTAGCAAATTTTCGATATATGGATTTATTGAAGAAATTGGTTCCAAAAATTTATTTTTTTCACTGAAATTGTTATAACTTTGTCAAATCTTATCCAAATGCCTAAACCTTGGTATCAAAAGATAGATGTAAGAGTAGGCTACAAGTTCACATAACTCTATAGATAGAAGGGGTGTATAGAGGGCAAGAGGGGGGAACCGGAACACCATCGTAACCTTAAAAAATACAAGTTTTTCACACGAAAGAGTGTTTTTCTGGTAAAATATGTTATCTTTATTCACAAAAAGTTAATCTAATTTGCTTCCATTCCATTTCCAAATATTAGTGGTATTTTTTAGATTAAAGGGTTGACGTCTTTGTTATGTTTTAACACCCTCGTAGTGAAATGTTACATTTTTAAACATATTTAAACCTAAAAAACACTTATTATATTTTGTGTTAAAAAGTATAAATTATATTTTCTTACTTTACATCATATACAAGTGCTGTATAAATTGACATTAGGGGCGGGGCATGTGCCACGTTTAACGCCCCGCCCCCCGCCCAGTCTTAGCCAACCTAAAAAATTTTTTTTAAATATATATGAACAAAGGTTTTTAAAAAAGAGTTTACGGAAAAAAAGAAATACATTATGCAATGAACAAAGAGATTATTTTACTATGTTAGTTAGGGAAGGGGCATGTGCCACGCCCAACGTCCCCCCTTCAATTCTTATTTAAGCTTGAAAATGTTTTTAAATTGTGTTTATTTAAAAAGAGAGACATAACTTTACAAATCTTACTACATTACAAGATGCAAGTTGGAGTATCCACCCTAAAAATAAGCCAAAGATATAATAAATTTAAAAAATTTTTAAAATACAAAATATAGTAAATTTATGTCTTGGCTTTTAGTAAATGATATTATTTAAAATTCCAATAATGAAACTAAATAAATCATTTTTAACAATAGACACCACGTGAAGGTAAGCCAGAGCCGTCTATCAAAAATGTTTTGCAAGCTACACAACTTGCTGTACCATATTTGCAAGCTACAAAACTTGCAGTACTCTTTTTGCAAGCTACACAACTTGCTGTACCATATTTGCAAGCTACAAAACTTGCGGTACTCTGTCGGTAATTCTTAAATAAACAAAAAACAAAAATATTTTATATAATATATTTTATATATATTTAAATATATATATATATATATATATAATTTTATTACTTAGTTTTATTAACTTTCTGTTATTGCTGATATGTTTTAACTTTTAATGAATATCTTGTTTTAAAATTATTATGTTTTCATTATTAACTTTTATTGATTATTATTATTATGTTATGATTATTATCTATTATTTTACTTATCTGTATACTTGAAATTATCAATATTAAAAATAAAATAGCATATCAATAACTTTTATATTCCATTTAGGAAAATATTAATTCACCTGTTATAACATCAGCAGCAAGCTGTATTTTTTTCATCTTATATTCAGCAGCTTCCATATCTGTCTCATCTTTTTTCCAGTAAGAAATAGTGTAAATTCTGTCATGTAATCCCTTGTTTACCTTTTCAACTCTACCATCATAAATGACAGGTTTGGAATTGTCAGCATCATACCACTCATGACCAAGTTTTCTGCCTACAATTCTCTCCGACATTACATCATCTAAATCTTCAAGTTGCTTTGCAGATAAGTGTTTATATTTATGCATCATTTCACTGGTAGTTAAAATACAGAGCTCACGCTCTAACTTTCTTTTTTGTTTTTCGTCTATTTTTTGACGTTTACAACCCAGTCTACCAGTAATCTCTGCTCAAATTTCATTATGTAGTAATCGTGTTTTCATTCTTTTTTTACGTGCTATGTAAATAGACCACTTAACAACCTTTTCTCTAGACAACTCGTCCAGATTATCAAGATAATCGATCGTCCTATTCTTTTTGGATCTTAATTTGCTAGATATATAACAAATTGTTGCATTAGGGCATCGTCCTTTGGCATCACTAAACATACCCATTAATTCTTCGCTGTCTGTATTGTGAAGCCTTGCACTCGCTGTCTCCTTTTTGAGTGCTGCTGTAATAGAAAGGGAGAAATATTTTTTATATTGACAAGTCAAGACTTCCTCAACTGCATTAAGACAAGCTGAAGTCATTTTTACAAGTTGGTCATCAATGGGGCATAAAGTTGTAATAGGTTGTAAAATATTTGGGGCAAGCTTTGTTCCAAAAAAATCAATTTTTCTCCAAAATAGTGCAGCTGGATCAGACTTGCAATTAGTAACTTCTTTTAGAACATCTTTTACTACCTGGATACCAGTGACATGATCAAAACTTGCATCATCAGCTGATACATAAAACTTAGTCATCCATGGTCCACTGAGAAGTTTACTAAATAGTGCCAGCACTCCCATTTGTTTTATAGCAGTTGTGTTACAAAATGCTTCTCGCCGAATTGGTAGCAAACTGAAACATTTTATTGTTCCAGTGGTCATGTAAAGTAGAAAAGCAGTATAGTGTTTCATAAAAATGAAACAAGTGTGGAAAAGAATGTGTAGACGGTTTCCACGATACCGTGGAATAATACCTCGTGGTAGTTGGTTATTGTCTAAAAAATTTACAAAGCCTTGTGGATCACCTTTGCCATCTTTAAACCTCATCTTGTTCATTGCTAATACAATTTTGACTGCCATACAATCGTTTCCAAACAACTTGCAAGGTTCAAGTTCTAGAGATTTCAAACCTTCGCGACATGAAATGGCAATAGTCTCTAGGGGGTGCAAATGACAATTTAGCTCATTCAAATTCTTCCCCCAGGTATTACAAATTTTGGAAATGGTTAGATGGTTAACTGCTACTCTGTCAGACATTGTGTTGGATATATTTGATATGATTGTACTACGACATTCGTTAAAGGGAAGCGAGTGAAAATTTGAATAAATAAATGCTAAATGATCAACTGCACCAAAAATATGGTTTTCATAATCAATAGCTGTTCCACCTGTTAATTGATCCAGCGCAATGACCTGACAGTTGTTTTTAGAAGTCAGATGAACAGTGTTGATATGAACACCTTCTTGTGTTGTTGCATCAAATCCAAGAGTAAGATGAGAATTACTCATAGCCCATTCTGCTGCTTACAGTTCTGCTATACAGCCAAGCTCACGAGCCATTTGCTCAATAGTACAACGATGAGGAATATCCGTAAATTTAACAACCAAATATTGTCCAATTTTTGAAATTAGGGATTGAATGTTACCTGTTGGAACATTAGCTAATAACATGCTATAAATTATAATCCTCATTTTTAAAGGGTAACTCTTATCATCTTCTGACATATTAACATTTGGCATTTTCCCTTCTTTTATCTGCAACATTTCATTTTCTAATTGAGCAATAAACATTTTATTAGCCTTACCATCAGTATTATGTGTTACTTTTATTTGCATTAAGTTTTGTTTTTCTTTTGCTTTCAACTCCTTTGCTTTCGCTTTAAGTTTGCGAATTAACCTACTGTAATGATATGTTTTAATTTGTTTTTTTAGATCTCTAACTTCTGCCCTCAAAGCTTTAATAATATCTTCTTTTCTTTTGATATTTCTCTTAAATGTTTTTAACTTATATGGCAAGCTATTATATTTAGATCGAACTTTATTTATTTTTATCCTGTGTTCTTTAGTTGAGCTAGCTAACTTAGAAGATAAATAAGATAACCTAGATCTGAGTTTGGCTTCCTTTGGGGTTACTTCTTCTCTATATGCATGCTCTCTGTTTTCATTTTCTAAGCAACTTACGGGCGAAAAAGGCTCGCTATTAACTAATGGTAAAGTATGAATATGTTAATTTGCTGGCAGCACAGAAGACAGTAATCAATGAAGTACTTTGATTAAGATGCATTCCTTGCATCATTGGCACGTTTGATGGATGGTTTGCAAAGGGCCGATTACAAAAATTCATGAATTTTGAACGATCTCTTATGTAATGGGTAGTCCATTTTTTTGCAATATTGATCGCATAGTTAAGTCGACGTTTACTAGTTTTTAAGTTAAATAACTCATTGACTTGTTTAAGAGTATGAATAATTGACTCACCATTATTAGTGAAAGAGAGGAATATATGTCCATTTTGACAATGCGTGTGTATTTCGTTTTGCAAAGTGAAGTTCAGAGATAAATCTTTTTTCACTACATCCGAAAACACAATTTTTGTACCCATAATACCTCTAAAAAGTATATATAAAGAGTTAATATATTATAGTTTCAATTAAATTTGCCTAAATAAACAAACAAATAAATAATAAACAAATAATATATAATAATTTGTTAAAAATTAATAGCATTATAAATAATGTAAAAAAATAACTAAATTATATAAACCTAAACAATCTCAAACAATTTAAAAATCTCACACATACCTTCTATAAATAAGTAACGGTTACAAGAAACTAGTATTTCAACCTCAATAATTCAAATATAATTTTTAGGAACTGAAAACATAAGGTGAATATTTTTAGGAACTGTTAACATAAGGTAAACTAATGGAAAATCAAATAACTATTAATAAAGTCAACCAAACAATTTAAAAAAACTAAAACAAGAACAGTAAATAAGTATGTAAAATACTTTTCACTTTTTTTTTTCACATTGCATTGAACTTAAAATTTTATGTATTCTAAAAACTTAATTAAAAAAAAGTGAATTTCCGGTTTCTTAATTTATTCTAATTTATTAAAGTTTCTTGCCTTCATAAAAAAAAGTTTATTTAAAAAAAAAAAAGTTTATTAAAAAGCAATTATGAATAACTCTTTTCACTTTAAAAATCTTCTTAGTTTTTAGAATAAACAAAAGTTTTAAAATGTAAAGTATTTTATTATTAGTGTTGGGGGATTATTACAATTATTAGGTGGTGCCTAATAATTGTAATAATCACCATATACCCTAAGGCTGCCACCATTCCATCGTCTGCCTTGACCTCGGCTACCACGACCTCGACCACCTCCCCTTCTGCTGTGGCTCCCAGCACCCTTGTTAGGAGGATAAGAGGACCATTGAAAGGATTCTTTGTCCTTTCCTCCTAACTCGACCCATCGCTTAAACGATCGATTGCTTGTGGGTCCAGGATGCTGGGACCTATACAATAGGTGGTCTTGATATGTTAGCTCTTAATGACAATGATTAGTAAATAGATTAGTACTTAATAGCATTATGCAAATAACATATTAATCAATGATAGCTTAAAAAATGTTAATGAGATTGGTCATTTCATTCTACTGCACTTTGAGGGATAACACAATACTAATGCATTACATAGTGTTTATAAATAGAAACATAAATTAGATAATCATTCAGAAACATTTCTAAATCATAAATTTACCAGCAGAAGGTTGTGCACATGTAACTAAAGATAAAAAAAGTTTTTATAAAAATTTGCAATTGATAGGAAAGGTGTCTACATGTATGCAAATAATAGTTTTTAAACTTACTAGTTGTAGTGGATTAGTACTTAAAAGCAATATGTAAAATTTAACATAAAAAAATTAATTGTGAAAGTGATAGGCTGAATAAACAATATGAACAACATATTAATCAATGATAGCTTAAAAAATGTTAATGAGATTGGTCATTTCATTCTACTGCACTTTGAGGGATAACACAATACTAATGCATTACATAGTGTTTATAAATAGAAACATAAATTAGATAATCATTCAGAAACATTTCTAAATCATAAATTTACCAGCAGAAGGTTGTGCACATGTAACTAAAGATAAAAAAAGTTTTTATAAAAATTTGCAATTGATAGGAAAGGTGTCTACATGTATGCAAATAATAGTTTTTAAACTTACTAGTTGTAGTGGATTAGTACTTAAAAGCAATATGTAAAATTTAACATAAAAAAATTAATTGTGAAAGTGATAGGCTGAATAAATAATATGAACAACATATTAATCAATGATAGCTTAAAAAATGTTAATGAGATTGGTCATTTCATTCTACTGCACTTTGAGGGATAACACAATACTAATGCATTACATAGTGTATATAAATAGAAACATAAATTCGATAATCATTCAGAAACATTTCTAAATCATAAATTTACCAGCAGAAGGTTGTGCACATGTAACTAAAGATAAAAAAAGTTTTTATAAAAATTTGCAATTAATATGAAAGGTGTGTACATGTTTGCAAATAATAGTTTTTAAACTTACTGGTTGTAGTAGCCAATGAAGATGTAACTAAAGGTTATCAAAGTTGTAGTTAAAAAAAAAATACTCTAATTGCCAAGATAAACATATTGAAAGATAAAAATTTGTACACATACCACTTATAGCAGATGTAGAAGGAACTAAGTTTAAAAATTATTTAATAAAAAATTTATATTGCAATCGTCAAAAATATATACACATATTAAAAAGTAATAGTTATTAAACTTACCATTTGTTGAAGACGAGGATGTAACTAAAATTCAAATTTGTAATAAAAAATAAATACTGCAAAATAATGACTTTGAAATTGGTATTCTTTGAAATCTATTCACAGATTAAAAACTAATTCAATAATCATTAACATATACAAACTGATACAAACTTACCAGCAGTAGGCCGTGTAGATTCGACTAAAAATGTTAAAAAAATTTTACACAATATAATTTGAAATTGTCAACATCAAGTTACAAATGTAACAATCGTTAAAGCTGTTCTGCTTAAGGTGCAACAACTATACTAAAAAAATGAAAATAAACAATGAAAATATAACTATTCAAATATAAAGATATTATTTTTATAAGCAACAAGCTAAAATTAGGAATGGTTATAAACTTATGTAAACAATAAACACAGATAAAGATAAGTATACAATAAGTAAAGAACATTAACTTAAGTTTTTTAAGTGTTTCTATATATAGGAAGATATTTTAAATGTTTTATTAATATTTACTTAATTTTAACTATTTTCTCTTTGTGATTATGTAAATGTTTTTTTAATTAATAAACCCAATATTTATGTGACTTATACTTACGAAATCTTAAAAAATCCACAAAAAGTTGGGTAGGATCTAAACAAGATATAAATGTTAGACATGCTTGTATAATAATTTAAACACTAATCCACAGATAAAGAAGTATATAATCCAAATATGATAAAAGACAATAACAATGATTATCATTAAATGATATGTTTTATAATAAACCACATATGAATAAGTATATTACATACTTCATTAGATTAATCTTAACAAAAAACTTCTTAGTGTTTTTAAAATATTAAATGTTAGTGTTTTAAAATATTAAAGCTGTTCCTATTGAATGCCAACAGTTTTAATCTGAAACATTAATCTTTTTTTATATGTTACATAAAAAACAATTAAGGTTTTACATTTATCATTATTTTTGGATATGAGAAAAAAAAATTGAACTTACTATCTGTTAGTGTAGCCACAAGATTTTTGTTGGCATTGTCCATATTTAATTAAATCTAATAATATAAATCAAAATAATTCAAAATAAGATTTTCATTTGAATCCCCCCCCCCCCTTATCCAGATTTCGGCCCCCACCCGGATTTCGCTTAAAAAAAAAAATAACAGAAAAACCGAAATTAGGTACCTAAAGTCCAACACTAATTAGAGTAATTGCTAATCCTTATTTTTCGTTGAAATTTGGCATGTTCATAGAAAATGCATAAAGCAAACTATTTTAATAATAAAAAAAGCGGACTTTACATTTCTTCGACTACAAGTCCAAGTGACAACATCAACCAAATTTTCATGCAAAATTCTCAGCAAAATACTCCATAAAAAAGTATGGTAGCGATACACAATAGTGATATAAAAAACAAGCCTAACCTTTCTTTTTTTCAAAAGTTGTCAAGGTTTATATATGTTTCTAAAAAGAACCACCTCAAAAAACCGTTTGCCTAGAGCTACCTGAAAAAAGTGGTATACTTGGTATAACACAAATTAAACTAATTGCTTATCCTCATTATTCGTTGAAATTTGGCATGTGCGTAGAAAATACATGAAAGAAACTATTTTAATAATAAAAAAAGCGGACTTTACATTTCTTCGACCCCAAATTCAAGAGAGAACATCAGCCTAATATTTAGGAGCAAAATATCACATAAAAAAGTTTAGTAACCATAATAAAAGTTTTAAAAAAGTGAAGATTAGTCTTTCTTCTTTCCAAAAAGTATCTATGTGTATATATGTTTCTAAAAAGAAATTCCACAAAACTACGTCTGCCTCACGCTGCCTCAAAAAAAGTTAAAAAAATGAGAGCCAAAATTTTAGCATAAAAATCCGTTCCGTAAATCGCTATTTCCGCGTACCTAGTTCAGGTGTTAACACACCCTTTGGTATACTTTTTTGTAAGTCACAACATTTGCTTCACTTTTTTTTAGCAAGTCACAACACTTGCTACACTTTTCTTGCAAGTAACATCACTTGCTGAAAATAATTGTACTTTGTTTTATAAATATTATTTTTTACTGCATATATACTTATAATGCCTATATTACAAAAGTAATATTAATATTTTTTACTAGCATTATACAAAAATTATAAAACCATTTACGAAAATAGCAAAATAATGAAAAATCAACTCCTGCAATAACATTAGCAGCAAGCGGGATTTTTTTTAATTAGACGGTTAACAGTTTCTGAATCAAATTAATTCTTACTACAGTAAGAAATGGATTAAATTAGATGACGTCATCCGCTCAGACCAGCAGAGCCAGAGTTTCCGCCACATAAACGTACAACAGCAGCGACAGCGGATCGCCCAGCCTGACACCGCGCTCTGTACAGAAGGAAGGTTAGAAAGAACCGCTGTTGGTGATTGATGTTAAGACGTTACAATGTAGGGTATTTATGATGAAGTTTATGCCTAAGTTGTATTTTTAAAGAGTTTTGATAACAGTAGTGCAATCGACTTTGTCAAAAACCTTATTTTGGTCGATGGACAAGATGAAGCATGGCGTTTGTTTAAGCTCAGCTTATTCTAATAAATCCCGGGCTAGGTGTAAATTTGAATAGATGTTTCTTCCCGGGATGCCGCACGTTTGGCTTAGCTCTATGATCTTTCCCATCGCTTTCGACAGTCCTAGCGCGAGAGCTTTTGTTATGATCTTGTAGTCCGCGTTAATAAGGGAAATGGGGCGCCAGTGTTTCTGGTCTGTTAGGTAGCCTTGTTTTGGAATGAGCGATATGATGTATTTTCTCACTAACGGTGCGGTCAGTTCTTCTGTGAACCAAATTTGGTTCGCGAGCTCTTCGAAGTCGTCTTCTAAGTCCTGCCAGGAGGTTTAATAGAATTCAGCCGGAAGACCGTCATAGCCTGGTGACTTTCCGTTTTCAAACCTGTTCAGTGTCGCCTTCAGCTCTTGTTTTGTCAGACACTCGTTGAGTAGTTGGTTTTCGTCCGCGCTTAGCGATTTGGCGATGTGAGACAGTGCGTAGTTTTGGCTGTTTTCGCAGAGTTCTGTTTTCGTGAACAGGTTTAGATAATAGGTTTTGAGTAACCGTAGAATGTCACCGGGCTCATTTTCCAATGATCCGTCGCTTTTCCGTATTTCGGATATAGTCTTTTTTCTTTGCTGCGACTTTTGAAGATTGACAATAAATTAAGACAGTCTATCGCCCTCTTCTAAAAGTTTATGTTTAGTGCGCACGCTTACGCCAAGGAACTACAATTCAACAAGTTTTTCACGCGTTTCGGTGATTTCGTCCGCGTTCACTGAATCATTTTTTTCCTGAGGGTTAAGTTTGTGTAGAAGGCGCCTGATTTCGCATGTTTTGGTTTCGTCCGCTCGCGCTGCGTTCTTTTTCAGTTTTGGCGCTATTAGCGCTTTGAAATCATCCCACCAACTCAGAGTGGAAAACTAGTAGGATTTCTTTGCGAATATGAGTTCTGATGTTTTGTTTGACCTCCTCGACTTCAAAGAGGAAACAATTCAGCTTCCAGTAACCTGATCCTCTCCTCACCGTTTTAATGTGTAGAGTGGTTATCATATAATCGTGGTCTGAGAAAGTGTTAGTCAATATGCTTGTGCGCGTCTCTCTTGTAGCGTCTTCATGTCGGCAGGAAATTCTGTCCAGTCTGCATTTTACGTTTTTGTTTGTCCAAGTGTAAGCCTGTTTGTCCTTGTGTTTCGCGCGCCATACGCCTGTTAGCTTGTAGTTTTATTTTTAATCAATTGAGAACAACGGCCATGTCTTCCTCGCCCGACAGACCATCTAATTCTTCCAGCTCCGTGTTGTTCGAAGTTTTTAATTCCTCTCGAATACAATATACAATTTTGTAACCAAAGTTCACTTAATGTATCTTTTGAAGGTAAAATAACGTTACCAATTTCATAATCTTTATATATGTTAACGAAAAAATATGTAAAAAACGTTTTACCACTATCACTATCTCCAAGTAATAAAATACTAACTTTTTTGTAATCTTTTAAAGTCAACACATCAAAAATATTTTCAAATAATTCATATTTATTTTTATGATAATATATTGATATTCGTTTCAATTCTCTTAACATTAAACCAGTTAATTGTTTTATTTCAGTATCATCTTTAACCGGTATTGTTAATATTCTTTCATCAAAAGGAACATATTTCCAAACAGCTTGACATAAAGTGAAACCTTTAGATACTACATGTTGACTCATATTATGTGCTAATTTACTGTACAAGTTAAACAATTGTTTGTTTCGTTCTAAAATAGCATGAAACATTCTTTTACTTATAATTTTTAACGAACAAAAAAAATGCAAAAAATCTCCTGTAAATGTGTGATTAGTAACAAAGTTTGGCTTTTCAGGAAATATCAAATAAGTACAATCAGCTACCTTTGCCAATTCTTCAAGTGTGTGCTTTCCTTTTCTTTGCTTTGGGTTGTTGGTAGTCTTCGAGCTCTGCACATCCTGTGGTTTTTGCTGATAAATATTGGTTAAATTCAACAAAGGTTGGTTTAACCAACTTAAACCTTTTGTCATAAATTTCATAGGTAATTTGTTTATTGCTTGAAATTTGGAATTGCTATGAGTAAGATTGTTCACAATTTGAGCATTTAGAGACGCAGGGAGTTGGTTCGTATAAATAACGCATTTCAAAGTATTTTTGAGTATTTTGTAAATGATTCTCGTTGACAATCTTCCATGCTTTGAAATGATAACCCCAAAGTCTAAAATAAAAACAAGTCTAAAATAAAAAGAAAACATGTGATGAATTACAACTTTTCATTAATATTTGGCATTAAACTTACGGAAAGATCGGCCGATCTAGATGCTCTATAACATCCTTCACAGTGACTATAACTGCATCTGCCTCGTTCATTACAAATTGAATAACTTTTTTGTATATTGTTGGCAAACAAACTTCCGCATCCTGTACAAACTCCTCTTTTGTTACATTGCATAAAATACTGTCTACTAACTTGATTGAGTTCGACAAATGGGGTTCCATTTGGTTGCGCTGGTAAGAAGACAACAAAATGGCTGTGAAGACCACGGTTGCATCCTTCATGGTTAACAAAGTAAATGACTTTTCCAAGCCCAAAAAACAATTCGTCATTAATATGTTAATTGCTACTACAAGATATTGGCGTAACGCCAACTCTCCCACTTGATGAAATGTCTATTTCTTCGATATTTTTTTGGTTATAAAATTGTGTGATAGTTAATCTTTAAGCACACACACTCATCTCATAAAGCGTCAAAACATTCACATACTCACATATCATTAAATGGCCATTTATTTCACTACTTTTCTTTTCCCTCATCGTTTTCTTTTAAACCATGCTTCATCCGCTCGTTCTTTTTCTTCTAGTAAATTCTCACAACGCTTTCTCATCAATAATTCAATGCCAACCATCTGTGCTATGTCGCAATCACACCATGCGCACATTCCAAAATCGAATTCAAAGTTTTTTAAAAACTTTGAATTCGATTTCGGAATTCGATCTCGGAATTCAAAGTTTCTTAAAAACTTTGAATACCAAGAGCAAAATTTGTTTAAAATTCTCTGTAAGAATGGAGTCAATACGTATTTTTTCAGCAAATGTTTGTGGTCTTATTGATGTTAATAAACAGAAAATAATGATCCACAAACTCCAGAAAATGCGTCATGACTTCATTTTACTGCATGAGACGCATTTAAATAACGACCACGCGAAGGAGTTCCTAGCGAAATGAAAACACGCAGGATTTTTCTCCGCAGGTCGCAATTATTCAGGAGGCACTCTGATTTTACACCAGGGAATTAATTTCAATTTTCAGCTAATAGAAAACTTTGAGGATGCGCACGGGCGTTTTAACTATATTATCATCGAAGTCAAGTCGCAGAAATTTTTAATAATTAATGTGTACGCTACGTCCGGATAATCGCGCGACCAAGAGAACGCACGAAAACTCCTTTGGGAATGCCTCGCTGCGAAATTTAAAAATCTTAACGCTGAAAACTACGCGATAATATTAGGGGGTGATTTTAACATGGTCTTAAACGAACTAGACAGACACCCTCAACTAACGCGTAAGAAATGCGCTTCGAGCGAAAAATTTGAAAAGCTCTTGAACCTCTTAAATGCGGAAGACCTTTGGAGAGTTTTTAACCCCCACGG
>QPEY01000315.1:28910-49174 GCA_014706445.1 Hydra viridissima
ACCTAGCCTACACAAGGGATGTCATTCAAATAGCAAACGAATGCCATATCGACGCGTCTTTCATCTCAATAGACCAAATGAAAGCGTTCGACAGGGTGGACAGAAACTTTCTGTTCGACTGTTTAGACAAATTCAGCTTTAGCCCGAAGTTCGTTAACATCATAAAAACCATCTACTACGACATTAATGCGCGCCTCAAAATAAGCGGCTTCACGTCTGAAAAGTTTCAGATACTGAGAGGAGTCAGGCAAGGCTGTCCTTTATCAATGATCCTCTACGTCTTACAGGCTGATATATTCGCCTGCTACGTACGCCAGAATAAGAACATCAGAGGCATCACCATAAAAGGACACGAAACCAAGCTGCAGCAATACGCCGATGACACCGTCTTTTACATTACCGGCGAAAAATCCATCACTGCGTTTGGCAAAGCTCTCAAGCTCAACAAAAAAGCGACAGGCGCTAAACTTAACATCTCAAAGTGCCAAGGTCTGTGGCTCGGCAGCAATAGAAACGAGAGCAAACCTAACCATCTAAACTTAACGTGGGACGGCCACTCTCTTAAGAGCCTCGGAGTGGTCTTCACCAACTCGCCTCACGTTCGAAACACCCAGTGGAACGAGTGCATCGAGCAACTCGACAAAAAAATACTCTGCTGGAAGAAACTCCATTTGTCTTTCAAAGGCAAAGCCATAGCCATTAAACAGACCATACTGAGCAACCTTTGGCACTTAGCGTTCACCATCCCGCTGCCAAGCTAGCGTAAGATCAAGCTGCTCGAAAGTAAAATTGAGAAGTTCCTATGGAACAACTCCTCCATATAAACTAACAACTTAGTATCCAAACTTCACATTCAGAAAGGCGGATTTAACATCGTAAACATCCGCGACAAACTCGTCTCCATCCAAGTGAGCTGGCTCTCCAAGTTCTTCAACCACGATCTCAAAGGAGCTTGGAGAGACACAGCCACTTTCATGTTCGACAGATATAGAGACGCCTCCCAGGGTGAGCGCGTCTTTCTCTACGCGAGTTTACGCCTAAAAACGTGTATCTTATTATTTCCGCTAAGAAACACCACAACGTTCCAACACACTACCACAAATGGAACCTTTATTTTACCGACAGCATGAGAGGCACAACTCTAACAGAATGGACTCGCCTATTCTCAAACGTGCGCAAAATTACCACGAACAACAAAGCTGACGAGGTAAAATACAAAATAATACACTTCGCTATTCCTACTAACTCCATCTTTAAGAAAAGAGGACATGCCCCGTACGACCTCTGTCCGCAGTGCATGAAAGCGAATGAAACATTAGCGCACATGATATACTCATGCGAAAAAGTTCAACCCCTCATTAAATACGCCATATCCATTCTAAACAAAATCTATTCTCCGCAGCCTGCCTTCGAAAACACCTTTAAATTTTTCATATTCTCACACGCAGAGAATGTAAGTAACTTTAACCTTGGAAAAAGAATTTTTAACGAATTTATTTATACGATATATTGTAATAGAATGAGGTCGTTCCATGACCGTTCGACTTTCACCAGACTGAAATTACTCATGGAAATTCAGTTCGGGCTAAAAAATAATATTTTAGAAGAAAAAGAATTCGCGAAACAAAATAACACACTGGACGACTTTCACATAGAGCCTCAAAGTATCTGGGATGCAGATCTTAAAATGAAATTAGACACGAATTTAAACATCTATCTGAGCTAAAAGAAATACCCAGATACTAATAAATTATGAAAAACTTTTCTTTTTTTTCGTTTTTTCGTATTTCAGTGTTTATAGAGTCTTTCTTGTTTTTTCGCTTTTTCGATTTTTTATGTTTTTATGTCCTAAGCCATATGGCATCGTACCTCGGCGTCCGTGTGTTTTGTTTCGTGATTTAGTCCTGCCCTTGTTCAGTCTTGTGAAGTCCTTTTCATGTCCGGTCATGGAACAGTGGACCATTATTTGTCAATAATATCCATTGTAACATATTTTCGGACACCTCTGCAAGGTATTCGCCGGAGGAGGAAATAAATATTCAATACCTCAAGTGTAGTATCATCATCCTTGCGCCGAAAAGTCGGGCACCACTAGGTGGTGTAAGAAATCCGATGAGGTGGTTTTGGGTGGTGTGCGAAGCTTTGGTAATGAGCTGCTAATTTCGGGCCTAGGATCCGGGAATGTTCGTTAACTCGATCACTGATTGTAAAATTTTAAAAAGTAACATTATTTTACACTTGATAAATTAGAAATCATAATCAGCCTACTATAACAATCATTTTAGGAAATAAAATAATGGAATAAAAGAACCAAACATAGTTAAATTGCCAAAAAGCCGATTATTTTTTGCGGTGGCCAGATTCACGGATTTGGCGACTAAGTGGTCAATCTGGCAACCCTGACAACCGTACTGTGCTCGCTCAATGTAAGTGCAATAAAGATGTTTGCGCAAATCAATTGATCTCTGCGCTAAGAAACCAGCTCGCTAGAACAAGTAACACAGGAATTCATTTGCTTCTTTTTATAGTAGATAAACACGAAGTTTCATGGGTCAAAAAGATGATTAATTCTTTAATTGAATACAATGACCTGGGGAGGTTTTACACACAATATTCTACAATGAAACTCTTTGTTAATGATATTAAACTTATGTTAATAATAACAATATGTGAAATAGGGTTTAGAGAGAGTGGCACTGACTTTATAAAATACTAACTCTACTTTTAAACCGTTTAGTTTACTTGGTAAGAGGTAAAATTTATTAGAAAATTATAAAAAATTAAAAATCATCAACCTATAAATCATCAAATCATTAAATTAACAATCAACAAATTAAAAAAAAAAAGTGAAAAAAGACTGAAGAAATAAATTTAGCATCAGTTTAGCTTTTTAAATAACAAAAATTGTAGTAAATCAGTATTAAAAAAAATATAAAAATTAATGAAAAATAAAACCGTTAAGATAAATCATCAACTTCCTGTTCACATTCGAACAATAACGTTTTTTTATCTTTCTTAAAAATCCGTTTTCAAGTTCTTCATCGGACGATAGTTCACTGTTCATTTTGTAATCTTCTGATTTAACAGAAATTGATTTAGAATGACTTTGGTTTGTTAAACCATGTGTTCCTCTATGCTTAACTTTTTCAACGAGAATTAAGTTACAATCATCGCAACAAAGCTTCGAAACACCTACATACACAAAATTTTTGCTTGACATATTATTAAGAAGGTTTACCTCTGCGTGTTCTTCAAAAAGATTTGGAACAATGTTAAACAAAAGTTCTTTTTTTAGGTGAGCGATAAGTAAATGGAACTCGCAGATGCCTTGCAGTGGTCCTTAAAACAAATTTTTCGGTAGAAAAAGCATAACTTTCTCCAATTGTAGTATTTGTATGTAGTTTTTTACCGATTTTATCATCGGTAATAAATGCCGAATGTTCTTTTAAAACTTCGTAACTTTCTAGGGTGTTTTTACCTTTTTTTTGTAATATCAAAATATTTTTATCCCACTTAGATTTGTAACTTTTTAATTTGTCCGCAAAACTGGAAACTACGCCATTTAAATCTTTCATATTCGAAAGATCATACTTTATTACATTTTTCAAACGGGACAGAAAGTCTACATTAAAAATTAAATAACTCCCTATAAGGAACAAGAAGGATTGACTGATGTCATCGTCGAATGATGCCGCATTGAGGTATGAAATTATTTCGAAGCAAAAGAATTTAGTTCTTCGTGAAGCATTTTTATTGTAAGATAGAAGAAAGGCGTTTTGTGAAATCGAATTTTTTAAAACTGCCGTACACGGTTTCTGAATGGCAAATATGTTCGCTAATGCATCTAGATAACCGCCGTCTTTATACGAATTAAAGTTTCTCCAATTATCTTTGTAAAGTCCAGCCCTCGAAGTTTTTTCTTTTTTTAGCTTTCCCATTTGAAAGATGTTACCTGTAAGTTAATTTTTTAAAGAGAATATAAAGATATTAAAAGAAAAAAACTAATTTAGTAACTTCGCTTTAAACTAGAGTGACACAATAGCGGATTTTTTTTAAAACAGTTATTTCAGTCATTATTTAACTGGGTTAATATTCCCCTTATCGTGTGATTTTCTTTTGTAAAATAAAATGCACTGATTAAATAATTTCACTGCACAAATGATTCTTACCTAAACAGTATGCTGAAATGGAGTACCAAAAATTTACATAGTTTTACCAAAATAACCATGACAATAAAAAGCGGAAACTTTGTTCTGTAACAAGAACTCGTACACTAATTTAAACAACTTTCTTCACCGACAATTTGAAGTAAAGAAAAAACAGCAAAATTACATCTGAAATTTATCAGCATAATGCGCTAAGATATAATATTATTTTGATATAGGAGCTTGTCTGACTAAGAAAGAAACATGGTTGATAAATTTATACTTTTGCTTTTAATTCTCATGGGGTAGGCAGAAATTATTTCATTATGAAGCACACTACAAAATGCCGGTAATTTAGGTAAAATGCTTATGATATAATATGATTATCAATAAAAGTAATTAATTCTATTAAGGCATCATTAAGGCATCACATATTCATGAAGAAATTGTAAAATTATGACTAGTTTTTTCATGATTGATAAACAAATCACATGAACAATTATAACACTTCGCAAGTGTTAATAGATTAATTACTATAAATAATAAAATACATAATTATGAAAAAGAACTTCTCCGGATAATAATAAATATGGAGTTTTGTTTTATTAATTAATAGAAAGAAAAAGAAAAAAATTAATTAATGTTATTATTCCAAAATTGAGAAAAAAACAACTTTTTATCTTTCAGGAGACATTTTATTGAAACTATTCTTTTTATGACGACTGTACTAAATATTTGATCTAAAAATACAGATAGAGTGTTAGTCTTTTTTCTTCCATTGTGTAAAATGAGATTTTTTTTTTTTGTTTTATATTTCTCATATTTACTTTTGGTAAAATTAAAACTTGATTTTCATGAAATGTTCGTGGTAAGTTTTATTTTCCTGCCTTAATTTTATGTGCATCAATTTTTTTGATTTAATTAATGTTTGCCTTATGGATTGCGTTAAGAAATTTTTTCCTAAAGTTCACAGATCTTCAAGCTTAAAATACTTACTTAATATACATACTTAAAATACTAACTAAATTGGCTTGAAGATTTGTGAAACGTGCGGTTCGACGAGGGTCGAAATGTAAGTTACCTGTTGTTTTGCACCTGGTTCGTTTTTTAGGTAATTTTTTACTCCTTTTTAAACATGACGATGAATGATGACAATTATGAATAATAATTTAAAGGAAAAGGAAAATAAATTTCAACGCGGGTAAAAAAAAAAAACCGGACTGAAGCTGGTCAAAGTTCAAAGCGGTTGTCTCACTATTTCATATTTTGATCTTTAAATATTAGTTATGATTACTTGTAACAGAATAAATCAATGAAATATATAAATATAAATCAATAATTAACACTTTTTTTATAAAATCTGAAGAATTGCTCAATGCGCTTGATGAAGTAAAGTGAAAGCCTTAAATAAATCGTTTCAAAATAATGCTGAGGGGAATTTATTTGAACCAGAACAGAGAATTAAGAGATGAAATAGGTGTTATTAAAAAAGATTTATTTAGTCTGTATAATATTACCAAATAATTTGCACAATAAATACCAAAAAATACGCTTTAAGATAAAATTAATTTGTTTATTTAGTGAAATTAAATGCTTTTTAGATTTTTATTTAAAACAATATCATCTTTATAAACATTTTCATGTTAAAATTTCGTCAATATTTACACTTATCGTTAGTTTTTAAGCAATAAAATATGTCTGTTGCATTTGTAAAAGCATTATTAGACAATTGAAGTGTTATTATACAATTTGAGTTATTCTATTGGAATAATAGTATTTGAAATATGTGGCGACCAAATCCTTAATTTTTATTGATCTTACTGACAAAGAAATGCATACGAACTAAGATATTATAGCAAAATAAATATATTATAGCGCATGAGCTTTGATGAACATATTTTAGCATATGGACCTTGATGAACTTATTATAGCATATGAACTATAGGTTTACAAGAACTACAGTTTTAGTGCCTATTTCCTTCTTTTGACTTAAAAAATATAATAGATCTATAACAATCCAATTTATTATTACATTCATCTTGGAAAACGGTCTTTAATGACGTGTCTTATGAAGAGCTTTAGAGTAGATGTAAAATAAGGCTTAGAGAGAGTGATCCGAGTTGTTATTAAATATTACCTTCTATATTACTTCTATTGATCTTGTAGTTAGCACATGTTGACCACAGTGTCGACACATGTGGAAATGTAAGGGCTAAAAATTTTGAAATACAACAAGGGTGGACCCGAAGGAACTATGATGAGTATTTCAAACGGCTCATAATAATCAAATATCATGGTAAAACCATATTTCCAGCGAAGTGGTTTTCATAAGTTTTACATTTTCGAAAGCAACGGTCCCAGGTATCCATAAGCAAACATAGGGGTAAACTCAAGAGTTGACTCTAAGGTTGACTCTAGGTGAGAGGTAATGGCATATCACAGCGTGTGCTCTCGCATGCCCAAGAGCAAGCAAGTTGTTTTCTGTTTTAAAAAGTATGTGTGCATTTCTTTCATGCATGCACATCATCACGCCTCATGTCAACCCTTTTTCCCCCCAATAAGTATTGACTGATTAAGCACATGTACATGGAAAAGTAAAGCTTTTTTTTTTTTTTTACCACGAAACATCTTCCAAACATCCATCATCAAACTTTGCAATAGGATCTATACAGATGAATACCACTATTTAAATTGTCCTTATCCCAGCGGTTAGAGTGACTGAGATTCGAAACCCATCGCAAGAATTTCTGAGCTCCATCCCTCCTCCATGGAAATGCTTATCGGAGACATTTGACAGTCCACGACTAGATGTTGACAGCTTCCAGTTTACCATTCGTTAGCAGTGAAGATTAAAGAACAATCAGCTTCACTGAGTTTTTGATTCGTATCAGCAGATACGTCTTGTCACTACCAGATAGCACTCAGTACGTCTCCTAATAGAAGTATCTGGGAAACATACCTTGTAAATAAATTTTAGAAGGAACAACATCTAAAGTAATAACAACTTTGGTTGGGTAGGAGACACCAAACGTTTTTTCTGTTTATATGCCGAAGTTGTAGAGCTGGAACACATGATAAGTACATACTTCAACGAATGACACGCGATGTTTACATTGACGATGTTCAAACTGCCTGAGCGGATCACCAGTTCACAAGGCCATGACTGACGATTTATTCAATGGGGAAGTCGAATTTTCCAGTGTCTTCTAATTGTATTCTAGAAGCAAGTTCATGAGATCGCACCGCGTAAAGCTGCAGGGTAATATTAGTAAACAAATACTATATTTTCACGTTGGTGTTGATTTCATGATAACCTGTGACCGGTCAGCAAAGTAAATCTCATACTCGAGCAGGTCACCGAACGAGCAAGGGTGGAAGGATTCTGGGCAGGTTAAGAACTTGAAATTTGAAGGGTGTGCTGAATTGAGATGGGTTTTTGCCAAATAAAGTCGCGAGGGTGGCATTCGGTCCAGTAGTAGCTTTAGCAATTGCATCACTACAGAGTAGAGTTAGATTTCCCGGCTCAGCCTGGTCATCAACTCTGTTGGAGTCTAGTAGTGCTTTGCGTTGTTGTTAGGTATATATCCTGAACTCCCAAATATTCACTATTACTAACATTCTGAATCTCCTGCCTCTGCACGCAATGGCTAAGTTTTTCTATGATTGAATGCATGAGGTTGTTAACAAATTAAACGTTCACTATGGCAAAAAGTGGTTTTAATAGTGATGATGAGTCAAGATCTTGTTTTTATAAAGAGCTGAGCCTCTCCAAACTCTCTTAGAACCGTTTAAAGTGAGGAAAACATAAGATAGAAAATTTCAGGGTTAATGAGTAAAACGATATATACTTTGTTGATGTTGCAGGAGGTGTTAGTAAATTGGTCAGAATCATGAGGATAGGGGCAGACTCCGTTGCGCCTGGGATCAGTTCCCGCTTCCACCATTTGAAAAATGGGGATCAGCTATGGTGTCCAGAACCCATAGAGCCAACCATGTAATTTTAACCACAGACAGAGTAACTGCTTATTCATCCGGAATATCAACTTTTCTTAAATAAATATGAAACTTACTAAATGGCTTCATTCGTGGAATTCCAAAACATGAGCTACAGTCTGTAGAAATTATAATCAATGAGCTAGAAGAAAATATACTTATAAATGCGGAAAAAGTAAAGGATTCAGAGCAACGCAAAACTATTGTGCTAGAAAAGATTAAGACTCTGAAAAGACTCAGCTTAGGAATAAAACTGCTAAGAGTTACTAAAAAAAAGGCTTTAAGTTGAAGAATTTCGGATTCAGATGCAGCTGAAAACATATTCAACCAACTTTGCAATCTGTTGAGATTCATCACCAGTGAGCATGTGACATTCCAACAAAAAGTTGTTGCCATTTTACCAACAGCTATTAGCAAAGTAATTAAAGCGATAGTAGAAAATGTAAAAGCTGGAGCAATGTCCACGGCAGCAGTTCCTCCGACTCTGGCAATTCCACCAGGTCCATCAAAACAATTAGGCATCCTCGATAATCTAAAAAATGCACTACGTTGGCTCGCAGATAAAGCTGCCGCAGCTCTATCTGGAACTATTGGCTCAATCATTTCATTGATCTTCCGTGTAACTGCAAGTGTTGTCAGTTGGCATGCCATAAATGTGTGGGCATAGAACTTGTTTGGTAGAACACTAATTATTGAGGTTTAGTCACATAACAAGTTTATAAAGGCATTTTCGAGAGCAATTGCAGCGTATTGGTATGCCCTTATAAACTCTTCTGTTAGGCAGACCAGGAATACTAGTGCTGTGTAACGTTTCTCTAAGATCGTTAAGATCAATTTCGCTGTTTCTGTTATTGTTCCAATCTTTTATGGTTCCGACATCACTATTGTTTAACATGGACATGTTAAATGATAGTGGTGTCGGAACTATATTAACAGTCAAGACGCACAGTATCTAAAAAACATGGAGCGTTGCGAAGAAAAAAGCAGGATTGCGGAGATTAGTAAAATTTTCGTGAGTGAAAAACTAATTAAGTAATTTGATATCCACGGTAAGAAACATCTTCGCATTGTATTTAAAAGCAATAGATGTCTACCCATGCTTAAAAAAAGGGTATTGTTATCTATCATATGGCTAAGCCTTCCATGTTGTTGGCATTTGTGCACTCGCCGTTAACTTTGCCCTCGAAATGGGAAAAGTTGCAACAAAGTCTGAGCTGAAATTTAAAATGCGGATGCTTAATCAGTAGCAAACTTACACATTTTCGCGAGTGCCCACCTGGCCGCCGCACTATGAATCGTAAAGCACAAATAGGGTTTTGTACATATTTTTTAGTGATTTTTCATATTTAAACTTTTTAAGGTTGTTATTTTTGCATTCAGTTTTTAATTCACTTTTAAAAAAACTTATTACTAGATTTTTAAAACTTTTTCAAAGTTTAAAAAACCTCATATTTTTATCAAATTCCTTTCAAAATATATAATAAAAGTTAAGTTTCTACATTATTTTTATGCGAAATTAAAATAGTTATATATTCAATTGAATGTAAAACAAGAAATAGAAAAGAAAGGTTTTTAAATTTTTTTTTTTTTTTCTTTTTTGATTTCATTAAAAGTTTTTTTGAATAAAATATAGCTACTGCCAATGAAAAATATTCAGGCGACCTCTGTGACCTCCATGCTTTAAAACCCTTTTTACAACAGTGAGTTTTATTCAAAAACCCGCAAAAAAATATAAGTTCAGTAAATATAAGTTCCGTAGTTCAATAACATACGGTATATGATTCGGTCTCAGGACTATGTTTTAAGTTTTGCCTTTCTATGGTTTTTATAAATTATTAAAATAGTACTTCCACTCTTCGTCAGCTTTTAATACATGCGTTCCCACAAAGGAGATTTTCTTAAGAGATTTTGAGTATTTTTTGTAGGGTGAAGATTATTTTATTAAAAGCTTAGCAGGAACATGATAACGTACATATTATTTGTAAGGTTGGAGGTGGTAGTCAAGGAGACCAATCTGAGTTTCAAAATGCAGCGACTATAAAGAGAGGTGTAAATGATTGCACTGGGTATAGTATAGTGTTTTTCCTGTTGAAGATTTGAAGTGGAAATAAATAACATGGAAGACAGAAAAGTTGTAATCCAAACAGGGCGCTACTCGACTTCCTCCCCTATTTTTATGATTGATACTGATAGAGAATTTTATGCCAATTAAGAATCGTTTAAAAAAATAGGTCTCAAAATCAATGGAAAGTGCTCTAATCTGAAGTTGAATGTACAAAAATATACAACAAATCTCTAATATTCGTCATCTCGAATAAACTAACTTTACGGTTGGTTTTGTTTTCAAAAGGAAATAATGCCAGCCCGGTTTTTACTATAAGAAAACTTTTTTTGGTTTAATATAAACGGCTAATTTCCCTCGAGTATACACTTTTTCTTTAACATTTTTTTAAAATAAGAAACTTGTTTTATAAGAAAATAGAACTATAAGCCCCAAAAATCTTAAGAAACTAGTACTTAGTAACTTTTCGATTAGAAACTTAATTTATTAAGAGTTCGATAAACATTTCCTTATTTATGTTCTGTTCAGGGACAAACCTTAGTAATATATGACATTAATGGAGTTCAAACTATTTTAGCTGACAATAAAACATTTTATCTTACTTGATAACATGTTTTCAAAGTGCATTTATACACTTTTCTCACTTTCGATAATTAAGCAACTTTTTGCACTTTTTAGTATTAGAGTTGCAAAAAAGTGCTCTTAAAATAAGAAACTTTCTATTACTAGCTCATTTTCTTTGTTCCTTTTTTAAAAAATGTGTAATCAGACAGAAAAACTAGCTATAAAGCGAAACTCTTGCGAAACGTGATTCCTTTTTGTGAATTTTAATTTTATAACAGAATTTACGACTATTCTCCGGTAAAATTAAATCTTTAAACTCATCCTTACATAAAAATTTAGGCCCAGATGACCAACTTTCACTCAATTGCTTAAAGCAAAAATACGAGTTGGAATATCTGCAGTATTTTCCAATCCTGCTACATGCCTCCATTTCTACTTCTGAACCTCTTTCCTAATTACAGCTTCACGATTTTCCACCCAAGGTTTTCAAGTTCTCTCCTTCCCTTTAATCAATTGTAAAGCCACTTCAGAATCTGTCCAACAATTAACATTACTAATAATTAATCAATTTTCCATTACACGTTTCACTTCTCCTACTAATTTGCTCAACAACAAACAACCTAGTTCTAACATAGAAGCAAACAACTCTTTAAATTAAGCTGCCTTCGTTTCGGCTGCCAAAAAAAATACTCTCACAGCAACACTTGTCTTAACTCTAAGATAAACAACGGCACAATACATCTCTCTTGAGCTTTCACAATCCACTTAATTCTGCCGAAATTATTCCCTCCTCTACTTTAACAAACGCAAATCTCTTTACTCTTAAAACACTCAGCTCCTTAGCATTTCTCAACAATTCTTTCCACTTAAACAATTTCTCTACTCTCACTCGCATCTCACTCCATTCTTTAACTTCACAAAATTTGAAAAATTGTTTTTAGTCTGGCTGTTATAGTTGAAACATTGCCTAACGGATCGTAAATTGGTGCCGAAACTTTTATGATATTCCTTTTTGTTGTTTTAAGCTCACGTGAAACTTTTATAAAGTCATTAAATTGTAAAATAATTTAATCATTTTTTGAGTTCCATTCAATTTCAAGACTTTTTATACTCCTGATCACTTTTACCCAATTATATTTCTAAGTAAGTACTGTCATTAAGATTGCTTATTGAATTTTTTGTTTCCTTATTTCTTGTTATTTTCTAATTAAAATCAAAATAGTTTTGTAATTTTTTAATGATTGTTTTCCATTTCCTTAAATTGAAGCCACTTTCAGACATAACTATTTTTGATTTTTTATAAAACTCTTTACCCTTCGTTACACTTTCAGTTCCAGATGTGACAACATCAACGTATAACTCTTCTACAAATCTTTTTAAAAAATTACAATAAGATTTTTCATATTTTTTGATGTGATGTCTTATTGTTTCATTTAACAAAAAGGGGCCACTAGTCAGACCAAATAGACCCTCAAAAATCAATAAACAATCGTTTCTGAGTCCTGTTCTGCGTCAAAATTTTTATATCAGAGAAATCTTAAATAACCTTGATGCTCACTAGAAATTTCTACATTTATGAAAGCTTGTTTGATATCTGCAATATAACTTAATCGGAATCGCAGTAACACATCAATTATTTTGGATAATAGATTTGGCCCTGAATAAAGACACTCATTCAAGGACAACCCATTTTTAGAACAGAAAGCATCAAATATAGCTTTTATCTTATTTGTTTCCTTATCTTTTTTTACAACTGGCCTATGTGCTAGGTAGTGTGTTTTTCCTGATTCCTTAGCGATTTCATGGTCAGGAACTCTTTCAATGAATTTTATTCATTTCGTATTCTTTAAAAATACGTTATAATCACTTTACAAATTATTATCACTCAAATGCTGCTTAAACTATTCAATCTAATCTCAAATATATTGTAGTTATTTGGTAAACAGTCATGATCTGGTTTAAAGGGAAGCTTAGTTACATATCTCTTACCATTATGCATAATATCATTTACAAATTTAAAAGTCTATCTAAAGTCAACAACTCTCCGGCAAACTTTCTAAAAATTAAAATTAAAAGTTCATCCGGCAGTTTCTCCTTAAGGATAGAAATTATCAAATAGCCGTAAGTTGCTGTTTTTATTTTTAGGGATCAAAGATTACGTACACAGCTCTCTACATCGTTATAAAGTTTTCTTTATTCTTCTAGATCATTGAAATCTTTCATATCTTTATTTTTAACAAAGAATCCATGTGCTGAAACTAAAACTTGTTTATTCCCATATCTGTTAGTCAAGATTTCAATTGTCTCCTTATAACTTTCTGAACTAAGTGAAAGTCTTGAAATAGTAGCCAATATTGGCATTGCAATGCTTGGCCAGACCAATATTTTTTTAGGTAGTTAAATCAATCTACATCGAAAAAAAACCTTCATGCCTATGAATTGATAAATTAAATTGGTCCTAAAAACCTTGCCAATCTACGGGATTCCTATTAAAAACTTGGCAATTCTAACTTAGGTAAAATACACTTTGATTGATTTAAACTTTTAACAGAATCTTTATCTGATTCATTTATTTTTTTACTTCTTAATTTTAGTGCCACTCCAGCCATCAACTCATGATAACACTCAACTACTCTTGCATTCTCACAAAAGTCATTTTCAATTTCCTCTTGATCTAAATTATTTAATATTTTCTCATCAATATTGTTTAATCTCTCGTAACTCTCGCTTAAATTATTTTTTAAACCTATTATCTAAATTATTTAATATTTTCTCATCAATATTTTTTAATCTCTCGTAACTCTCGCTTAAATTATTTTTTAAAAATATATTTAACTTCACATAGTTAAACTCCTCACTCTCTAATTCCTCTCTTATTTCTCTCAACAAATTTTCAAAGCTAACTTGTAATGCTCTCCTTCTCGCTACTTTCCATCCTAATGCGGTCGCCAGTTTTAAATAAATATATTAACTTACATAAGTATGTAAATTTATATAAATATGTACAACAACCCATAATAAAATCGAATTTTTGTCACAATCAACACTTAAACAAATAAATTCTATCAAATATTTCTAAACAAATTACAAATACCATACTCCATTTACTTCAATGTTCAACAACTCAAACTTTTCTTAAATCTTGATAAACTTCTTTCTTTAATCTCTTAACTCGGTATCTCTTTATAGTTTTTCATCGGGCGTAAAATCTCGAGGATTAAAAAATGATCTTTTTACTTTGCATTTAACTGGTACAAATTTGCAAAGTGCGAAAGCTGCTCCACCAACAGAATATGTAATTAAAAAAGAGGACTGTGGAAAGCACGTACCAATAAACTAACCATTAACAATAATAACAATAACTAAATTACAGAAATGCCACATTTTACAAAACCCATTTACATCAATTGAAGGGCTTATTGTGAAACAATGACAAGTCACACTTTTTTCAAAAATGAGTTATTATCATTTTTATAATCATAAATAGTATACGTAATAGCCAAAAAGATATTAAGGCATAATTCTTAAAATTGGAGCTATAATTATAAAATCATCTTACTGCAAAATGTGTTAATTAGGATATTTTGAGGTTATACAATGACATGCCATACAAAATTGCGCCGAAACGTCAACACGTTTAAACAGTTTCTGCTGATTTAAAAAAATATATCAGTGATAATAGTGCTACAAGTAGTGATTTTGATGATAGTGATGCTGATAAGGACTATGTCCCTGATGACATTGAAAATATGGCTTCAAATTAACAGGTAAATATTTATTTTTATTTTGTGGCTTGTTATTATATTGCACTTAATATTGTAATACAAGCAAAATAGTTCAATATTGTGGCTTATTATATTATTGTATATTTATTTTAGAGTAACACCCCAAACAAATCTGTAGATGTTACAGATTCTGTTGGATATCCTAAATTAACAGCCTACAAGCGAGTTAGAGTCGAAACACCGGAACCTAATCCTAAGAGTCGCTAGAGACAAAATAATGAAAGCACTTATTCAAGAATAAAAAGAAAAACACGACGAAATCTGGGTCACGAATATTTTAGTGATAAAACAAAAAAGTTAGTTCCAGCTAGAATTTTAGGATCACCTTGTGGTTTTAAAAATAAATGTAGGGAAAAATTAGGGTGTGCTGAAATAAAAATTTTTGATGAATCTTGGAATTTAGGGTCATGGGATTTCAGGCGCGGATTCAGGAATTTGTAACATTTTGGCCAAATTTTATTTTCACGGTTTAAACTTCGATAAAAAATCAATACTTTAATATTTTTTCACAGCATTTATTGATTGAATAAAACGTCGGTAACGCACAATAAGAACCGCTGTGGCCATGGCAGGAATCTCTATAGCCAAAATCCGTAAATTACGGCAGACAAATTAAAATTTTTAGGGATATTCCTTATGCGAAAAAATCCATAACTAACGTGGCTAACGTTAAATTTAAACTGTGGCCATTGCCATAATGACCACCCCTTCGTTCCGCGCCTGGATTTGCATAACAGTTATCTATTTGGATGCGTAAATATCGTTCAGAAGAAAAGGTCTTACAGACATTACAACAAAAAAATGAGTCTAGTAGAAATTACAACGCAAGTTATTTTATTAATGTTAATGGCCAGAGTATTAAAGTATGTAAAAATGAATTCTTAAATGTTCATGGATTGCAACAATTAAAAGGCAGATTTAACAATATTGTTTCAAAAAAGATAAAAGGTATTTCCATACCAAAGACAGATAAAAGAGGAAAACATGCTAACAGACCCAATAAAGTGAGTGAAGAAAAAAAAGCAGGTGTTAGAAACCATATAAATTTAATTCCAAAATATAAAAGTCATTATAGTAGAACTGAAAATTTACACAAAGAATACTTGAACTGCGATATGACCATATCAAGTCTTTATTCGGATTATTATCTTCCCCGGTGTATACAACAAAATATTGAACCAGTTTTAGAGCATACTTATAGAAAAATTTTTTGTTCAGAATACAATATTGGTTTTAAATTACCAAAATTGGACACCTGCAAAACTTGTGATCAACTCAATATTAAAATAGAGCCAGAAAGAATAGTTGCCAACGATCAAGAGTTGATTCGATTACAAAACGAACTTAGACTCCATCATGCAAAGGCCCTAGCTATGCAAGAAAATTTTAAATTGGAAACGGCATTTTCAAAAAACAACAATAGAAAATTAGCAATAACTTTCGATTTACAACAGGCTTTGCCACTTCCGAAATTAACAACTGGTCCAGCATTTTAGTGTAGAAAAATATGGATGTATAATTTGAGCATACATAATTGAGGGAAAGGGTCACATGTTTCTATGGACAGAAAATATAGCAGAAAGAGGAAGTGATGATATAGCATCCATTCTTTTAAAGTATTTAAGCAAAATAACTGAAGCAGATGACTTAATAATCTTTACTGATAGTTGTCCCGGACAAAAAAAAAACTGGCTACTGATGGCTCTCTGGTTAGAGTTGGTAAAAAAAAAAAATGTTTAAGAGTATAACTCATAATTTTGTTATAAGTGGCCATACTCATCTTCCTTTGGATAGAGACTTTGCTCTTATAGAAAAACGTCATAGAAAATATGCACCACAAATTTATTCTCTAGGAGAATGGCACGATATTATTAGCAAAGCAAACAGAAAAACACCGTTTGAAGTAACAGATACAAGGCAAACAGATTTTTTAAATTTTGCCCCTATTCTTGCAAATATTAAAAGAACTACACGTTCAAACGATGGTAAAAGATTAAATTTCGCTAACGCAGTTTCCTATCACTTTAATGCAGAAAATTCCAAGGTTTTCTATATCAAACATGACGTTGATGAAGATGAGAACAAACAAGTAAATATTGCAAAATAAGGAAGACCGTTGCAGACATTACTTGCTGAGTTAGAGCAGAAATATATAAGATCGTTAAAAATATCGAAGAAAAGATTGACAATATTAAAATTCTATTGCCGTATATACCGCGAATACACCACCAATTTTATAACAATTTACAAGCCATGATTGGAGAGACTGAAGAAGAAGATCCTGAGATTATTTTAGATTAAAGTGATTTTTATTGTTAAATATATAGATTAAATTAGTTGTGTTTATTTTTTCGCAATAGTATTTCAAGCCACAGTTTTTTTTCAATAAAATTCATTTTTTCCACATTACTTCGCATTTTTATTTATTTTTTTTTGTCCAATATATAATATCCATTAGTATTTTTATGTTGTATAAATTTGAGAGAATAATAGGTAAGTACTGATTTTATAGATTTAAATAAAACTTAAAAGTCATTTTTCTCAAATATTTGTTTTTGTGGCTTGTCATTGTTTCACAATAAGCCCTTCAATTATATATTATATATCACTTTCAACGTGCTCCTTTAAAATAATAAATTATTAAAATCACTTTTAACAGTGTTAAAAGATAATTTTTAGTCAATAACTGATTTGTATTTAAAAAAGTTTTTAAGTTTTTACTTCTCTTTAGCAAGTATTTAATTAGCTGTAATAATTTTAAAGTATGAAAACAAGTATTAATACTGAGGAGGAAAGCAGTATATTAGCTTTATTATAACATGTGAATAAGCAGCTTGGGCATAAAATAAAAGTTCTACAAAGAGCACAGTTAGAAAAAGTTAAGCTATTTAACTTATTAGAAAATATTTTTAGGTCGTCCTAACGTTATGGGTAGTAGTAAAAAGCAAATGCGTCATGTAACACCTTATTCTTTTGTAGAGCAGCAAGTAAAGATGCGTGTGGAATCGATTAGAATAACTACGGAAACTAATGCAAAAGACTTATTCAAAGATCTCAGCGCTGATATAAAATCATTTTTACCTGAAGATAAGGTCTTAATGATATTTGAGGGTATTTGTTTTAATGGAGAACAATATAACAAGTTAGAGCAAACATTTACTGAAGAAGTCCTAATAGGAAATGTATTGGAAACTACAAAAAATACTTATTACCTTATGAGTTATATAGACTTTCCTAAGGACTGGAACAAAGTTTTAAATTTAAGCCCGCAAGATATTGAAGGATCCGAAGGAACTTGCAATGAGAAAAAGGAAAAGTTTATTAATGGAGCATTAAATAAACTACAAGGAGCAATAACTGGTCCAAACAATTATACTATAGCTAGCGAAACTTTGGCAAGGTTTATGTTTACGATGTTTTATCTGCAACCTTGCACTGCTTTTCCTGAAGAAGGGAACAGTATTAATTATGAAATTAGGGTATAAAGCACAAAAGAAGATCCGCGGGAGAGTAATAATAAGAGTTATGATATAGAGAATTCTGCCGGTGTAAAAATTAGGCTAGATAACGGGGAGGATTTAAGCCAAAGGATCAGAGTAGTTAGTAACAAAGGCTCTATTATTCAAAATGTAACTAAGGCATTAAGTAAATTTGATAATATAATGAAATCAATTCAAAAAGGGATAATTGATTTAGCAGCTAAAGTGGTTGTAGACAAAGAAGGTTACAACATTAAATAAAACGTTAAATTAAAGTTAACCAACGATATTAGTGCGCATAAAAAAATATGACGATGGTCAAATTCGGTTAAAGCTCAGGATGTATAATGACGATTTAGTACCGTCAGGTGCTTAAGGTAAATCTATAACTTTTCACGTAGCGAAGAAATTATATTATGTTTTTAATTATAGACGTTTAGAAGAATATGTACTTATTCCTTCATTGAAAGGAGCAAAAATTGTGGAGGTATATCCTTCTGCAAGCGGGAAGAAAGAAGCGCTTTTTGATATAGTAGAAGGCAAGATTTATAGAGCCGAACAAGAAAATACTATACGGGGAGGCGACTATAACAAAGAAGTAGTATTAAAGACAGAAGTTGCCCAAGATATAGAGTAATTATCAAGAAAAACTATTGAGCATGTTTTTATATCCATATTACCTTATGAATCTTTACAAAAAGTTCCAGAATATTCCAAGCAGTTTAGCTTTACTAATATTTAAAAAGTTCATTGAATTAGTAGCGCTTGGTTATGAAATGGAAGAGGAAAATTTTCCTAAAACAGTTGAAGCAGTGAATCACCAAGCGATTTTCAAAGATCTGCTTTTAATTGATTACGCTTGCGGTAGGGAGTCGAGCGAGGTAGTGGCAACAGGAGATTTTAACGACATGTACGAATACTCATAAGAATACTTATGATCGTTGACTAGAATTATTGCTTATGTTATGACTACAGCAAATATTGAAAAAAGATATTTTTTTAAAGAACTGATTGAATCTGTGCCTGAGCAACTTGAAGACGTAAAGTACATAATTAAAAAATGAGTACTAGCCCCTGAAGTAAAGAAAATAGATAAAATAGCCTTTTTTGAGGCTTCCAAATCTTATTTTGAACATTAGGTAGACCTATGAAAAATTAGTGAAGCAAAGGCTTTGTTAGACGTTATTGCAAAGAACTATGAAGAGTTTATGGGTAATGAATTTAAATCATTTACGGAAGCAATAAAAAACGAAAAAAAGTAGCTAGTAGGGTATCCTGAGAATCAAGCAGCTTTTACGGGATTGATGCAAAAGTTATTTTGGGGATTTGTTAATGGCAATCCTAAATTGTATCAAGCTAGATGGAACGATGCGATAGAGATACTGGAAGCTGATGAAGCCAAGATGCTTGGTGAAGAAAGCTCTTTTAGAGAATAACCGATGCAGCTATTACAAGTATTGCTGAAAATCAAGAAAAACTCAGGATAAATAAGTTCCAAAGGTAGTAGAAGTATAGTAGTAGTATATATTTGTTACAACAAAAGTAAAAATAATTGACAAAATACCAATCATAGATTGTCAGATTACAGTTAGTTTTTGTGAAGCTCATATAGCAACTTTCACTAAGGAAAGCTGCGAGCTGTAGCAACATTACAGCTTATCGAGGTTCGCTTTAAAACTGTTGACAGTTGGAGAACTGATTACTATATCTGGTAACATGTTTCATGCCTTGGCAATGTGATTGTTAAAAAAAAGGAAATGAGTTAAATTGTTGCTGTACTTCTCACGGTGAAGTCATTCTCTTTGATTTGCTCTTGACACTGTTCTCCAAAATGACCACCAGGTTGAAACTCTCCCCACTCCTGATTTTTTTACATTTAATCAATCATATGCATTAGTAAACACATTATATGTTGTCAGAAAAATCTGAACTAAGTGCTAAATATGTATATTTCCAAAATTAAAACGCATAATTCTTGGCTTTTTTTCTTCTAAAGTTTTAATAAAGTCAGCCATTATGGTAGTCAAAATGATATATATATATATACATAAAAGTGCCTTTGATATACTCTCTAGCCAGTGTGTTTGTGTGTTTGTGTGTGTGTGTGTGTATATATATATATATATATATATATATATATATATATATATATATATATATATATATATATATATATATATATATATATATATATATATATATATATATATATATATATATATAATGTATTTCTGGT
>QPEY01000316.1:4945-25828 GCA_014706445.1 Hydra viridissima
GTTCCCGTCTGATACTTTGACTATAACTGTTAACCAAAAATGCAGAACTAGCTTGGTTAAACTGGATAATTTAACATATATTATGCAAGCTGCTTTTGTTTGGCTTGATTTCTGTGATTTAATTTCTAAATACTTGAAAAATGAGATTCACAATAATTATTTCTCTGTGTTTTAACTAAAAAAGATACTGTTTTAAACAGGAAATTGGGGCTTGTCTTTAGGGGCTCTGAGGGGGCTCTAGAATAGTTGTTATAATTTGATACACAAACACTAGAATGGGAAAAAATTCAATTTGGGTGGTTTTGAAAATTTTTTGCATAGTGGACACCCCTAATGTAACTTCTATTTGTGCATGCTTTTAAATCATCTCTTAAGGTTTATCTAAATACTGCAAACATTTACCAGTAAAATTGTGCAAATAAGAATGATAGTCATGATAACAATTATGAAAACAAAAATGATTTATGATAAATATTTATGATAACAAATAAAAGTTTATCAGTGGGTCATTTATGCTGTGAGAAAATTGCTTTTACTAAAAATCAAAATAATAGAAAAAATTAAATGCTCTTTTTTATAACATTTAATTCTTTCTGTAATAAGTCTAAGTTAACTAAAACCATTGATATAATAATAATAATAATAATAATAATAATAATAATAATAATAATAATAATAATAATAATAATAATAATAATAATAATAATAATAATAATAATAATAACAATAATAGTAATACAACCAGCAACAATACCAACATCAAGAACAATGTTTTTAAAAATAACTAAAATTCCTTTTTTAAAATTCTTAATTTTTAAGATTTCATGTATACAATGGTAATATGAATAAGGATTAAACTTTATCCTATGAAACATCTGATGATTTTCTATTTATTGCAACATTTAAATTAACATTAAAACCAATTTTCAGCATAATCCAACTTAAAATTGATCAACTTCAATTTGCAACTGAAGTTAATCAACAAATATGTTGAAAACTTCAAATTTAAAAATTTTAATTCACTATGAAATAGAACATCAAAGAAAAATATTATAATTAAAAATATTTATGCCATTTCTTTTTTATTTTTTTATGACTATTATACTTAAAATAGTAAATATTGGAACAATATTTGAAATAATAAATTTTTTCTGTTTTAAATACCCAATATCATTCATAAATTAAATCTTTTTCATATAACCAGATACTTATTCTGTTTCACAAATCAGAAGAAACTCTATTAGTATCAACTAAAGGTGAAAAACAAAAGTTATTTGTCATAAAGGAAATATGCATAAAAAACTTTAATTTTGTGAATTAATTATAGAGAAGATATTTAATGAACCACACAAAAAACAAGAAAATATTAAACTTAAATAAGTTAAGAAAGGATATTTTGAATTATCAGCTTATATCAATAATATATACTTAAATCTATAATACTGTAATACTTAAATCAAAAATCATTTTAATTTCTTTAACAAAATATATGATAGTAATTTTATTCAAATTTTATTAATTTCATTAACAAAAATATACAAAACAATTCATTTGTGATAAAGTTTAAAATTGCAGAAAAAGGTTCCCTTTATCCTGCTGTTACAACTTCCTATTGTGAGAAGCTGTTTTCATATTTACACTTATTCGTTAAAATATATTTTCAACAAATATTAATTCTCTTTTAAACAAATTTTTCTTTAGCTATTCATATATGAATTTATGTTTCTATATTTTACAAAATCAATGTTTTATATTTACATGCTTTAAAAATTTATTTGTTAAGCATCACAGAATCTGCTGGCGCATAATTAAGGAAAATTAATTTTGTGCCAGCATAATTTATTCTTTTTAAAATTTTTTTTTGTTTTGTTTTTTGTTTAAAAAAGTTTCATAATAACAGAAAAGTTCAACTTGAAATCTTTAATAAAGATGTTAATATTAAAAAAATGTATACATATAAGAATATAAATGAATATATAAAAGCAAACAAACTTTGTCTACAAAAGTTCAATATTATAATTTTGCTTCAAAAGTAAAACGATGAGAATTGGTAAAATGAAAACATTGTAATTTTAAAAATCAAGTCATTAAAAATATTGTATTTATCAGTACATGAAAACCATGAAATCTTGTTGCTTCAAAAAATATTGAACTGGTATTTCAGATATCTTTTTTAGTACTTGAGAAGCAACTGATCTTAGGACCCTTAGACGTAATTAAGGCTCGGAGGTTTTAAAAGGTTGCTTTCTTTTTGCAAGGGTGACAAATACCAGGACCAACTGCATTTTAAACAAAATGAGTTTCTTTTTTTTTAATGATGTCTTCTAATTTTTTTTATAGGTTAGCTACTTATACTTGCCACAGGTGGAAAATAGCACAAAAGAACAATTTGCTACAGTCTTTGTTTATTCTCCCCAACTTTACTGATAGCCAAACTTTTCTGTTTAAATTACAAATTTGTCTTGCAGCTTTCTCATATTCAAATAGGGTGAGTATTTATGTCCAAACTGAACCATAAAATCTTTTATTAGAGGAATGAACTTTCTCTCCAAAGATTGACATTTTCTGACTCAACAATCTGCACAACAGAAACAGATACACCTACTATTTTTTAAATGAAGTCTTGCTTTTTGTAGGCTCATGAAAATATTTTTTTTTTAAAAAAAAAAAAAAACAAATTTTAAAATTTTAAATTAATTTCTTTTTATAAATTCTAACAAATTGTCTTATTTTAGGCAGTCTATCAGATTGTTATCAGATATTTGAGGCAATTTATTGAAACAAATTTGTTGAAATTCAACATATTTATATTAATCTATTGTAATTAGCCTCTAAATATGCAAAAAACTTTGATTTGAGGCACATGCCAAATGATTTGAGAACTAGGAAAAAAAAAGAGTAAGTACAAATATCAAAATCAAAATAACCATGCTAATAAAAATTATTTCCAAAAACTTTTCTTGCAATAAAATTGCACTAAAATAATGCATCTATGAAACAACCCACACCATTAAATAATCACCATTAACAGATGTGCTATATTGGAAAAAAAAAACTGAATATATTCAAAAATACTTTTATATATAAATTTTGGATTAAATAATATACAAATTTATTAAAAATGTAAAAATATTTCATTCACTCAGTTTAATTATTCACATTAATTTTTTTAGACTCATTTAAAACTTTTTTTGCAGTTTTTTTTGAAAGGGAATCAAGTTTTATTCCACTCTTACTAAAATAAGAAATTAATTTTGTCATTTTTGATAGAAACCTTCCCACCGGAATAAACTTTTGCAAGATTTTGAAGAACCTGTAAGATTTTAAGTGTTAAACAGACCCTTAACAATATGGTGTCCCAAAAAAAGAAAATTCATTTTTTTTTGAAAGGTGTTGCACATACTCATTTTTTTTTTTATTTTTACATTATTTGACATTAAGGGGTTTTTACATTAATTAATTGACTTTTAGAGGACATTAAGTCCTCTAAATGTCAATTAATTTATGTAAAAATAAAAAAATAAAAAATGAAATTTCATAATATTCTTGCAAATCAATGTCAAAAAATCAATGAAAATTGCATTCAATGTGTGGCAATATTCTAAAACTTTCTACAAATCAGTCTTTATCCTACTGTTGATTTTTTCTTACCATTAGACAATTTTTTATCAGTAGAATTCAAATGTTTTTCTATTTATCCCCCACAGGAGTTTAACATACAAGCAAAACAAAAATCATGTAAACACAAAATTATTCAATTGTAACAATGCTGAATTGTTAATTGATTGTGTCCATGGCATTATTAAAAATACAAAATTACAATTGCATAATATGTTGCATGAGTGTTCAGTACCAAGACAAAAATACAACAAAAAAAAAAAATTTACAAGTGGATTTACAAGTGAACTTTGCTTGGTTATGCTCAGTATTACAATTTGGAAAACTGTCAATATCTTAATAATGCAGAGATAATAATGATAATAATGGAATAATGAGAGCAACAACACAGTCATTAACACAGGCCAAATTATTAACCATCTCAGATGCAGTCTTGTGTGATTGCTTTTCACTGAAATCTCTAAAAAACTGTCTCCAACGGTAGTGGTCTTGAAAAAACTTCTAGAATAGATAAGTCTTGCACTGTATGAGGCAGACTCTTAAGTAGATGCAGTCCTCAATCATCTCTAATTCCTGACACAAATTGTGCATTTTCCTGACAAGAGAGATACTAAAAAATAATGAGAGGGTCCCCAGCTCTGGGCTCAAGTACCATGAGTGATGCACTATCATCTTTACATCAATAGTCTAAAAAGCAACACCATTGTAGAGATAGAGCCTTTGGATGAGTTGAATGTTGTTTTATGGTGTATCAACAACTACTCAAGATGTGAACTATGACTGTAAGTAAATGTCAACTGCAAGTTTGTTAAATTGTTGGGTTCTCTTTAGTTCACAGCCCAATTAATCTGTGGAGGGTACCTGGACTTAACCAGACCTGCAGTTAGTAGAAGATATTCTCTATAACCATCTATTGGATGGGCAAGATAAAATTTGCCAGCAATTAGTGCCTTTCTATTCTTTTTTGGCTGTCACAAGCAGTGATTAATGGTGTTACAGTTGGCTTTGATTGGTAAAGGATTAGGTTAAACCATTTTTCTTTGAATCTCTTACAAGATCTCAGGCCCAGTTGATAGACTAAAACAAACTCTTAGAGCATCACATAAAAGCACTTCAAACATATGATGGAAACAGGCTATCTACAGCAAGCTGCAATCAAAAGTTGTCTCAAGTTGTAAAAGTGTGCAAACATCATGTCAAAGAACATGCCAATTACAGGTTCAATCACATTTCCATGACTTCAAAAGTTCTAAAACTGTTTTTTCACCATTACTGTCTTTTTCTGAGCCTTAGGCCAAACTTGCCACACCAAGAATTTTTGTGCTTCTGTCAATAAGAGAAGATACCAAAACTGGCAATTGTTCCGATTGCTGAGTATGGGTGAATGGTTAGATAAATATAAAAACCAATTCCAAGTTGTTTTTTTTAGCTATAGTCTTAGTTGTGCATTTAATTTTCTCAATTAAGTTTTTTGCTTTACTTTTGTAAGTATAACAAAATAATTAATATTTTTTTCCTGCCATTTGCCTTGTAAACTCTTTATCATGATACTAATCATCTACTTTTTAAAACATTGTTTCAGATAATATTTTTCCTTTCTTGGTAGCTTGAATTGATAAAAAAAATTTTTTTCACATCTCATGCTTTTCGAGTTTTTCCTTTTTTGGAATTGATAATTTCATGCTTTTCTAATTTTTGATTCCTGGCAAAAAAAAGCAAACCATTGAATATTACATTAATATACAAAATAATTTCAAAGTTTAAATGAAACTTATAAGAAAATTTTGAGATTTTTAAGATTAATTTAAGAATATTAAGACTAAGCTTTTCCAGATATTAAATAAATTATTTAATAAACTCATGATTCTTTAAATAAAAAAAATTTTTTTGTTTGTATTTAACCTTGAAGAAGCAGCATTTGCACACTTTGTATGTATCGCATAGTGCTAACCCAAATGCTGTTATGTGTTAGACTTGTTTACATTTTATACAATTAATAAACACACAACATTCACTTGTCTTTATTTGACACTAAGTTGATTTGTTTTTTGAATAAGAGAAGCTACAAAAACTGTCCAATTGCTGAATATCTTTTCCAGTTCTTTCAGGCAACATCTCAGTGCACAACAGTTTTGCTGGCTTGAGTTTCTTCTCTTAGCTGTTTTGAAATTTCTGTCATATTTGGTGAACTGCACTTTTTGAAGGCTTTGTTGAAATTGTGCCGCAACCTATTTTGTTAACCATAGATGCTAGTATCATTGATAATCTACAAACACTTGTATTTGATTAGGTTAAAAACAGGTGAACACAGTTATATGAATGTGATAATTAAGCAATGTAATCATAAAAACCAAACAAGCTATACACTGGTTCAATAATATATGGACTATCGATATCACAACAAGTAACAATGTTAGAAACCAAGTAATAAAAATTATATTTACACAAAATGTCAAGTAAAAATGTCAAGTAAAAGTAAAAATCCTATATTGTAAAAAATCATGAATCTTGACAACTTTTTATGATTTTAACATTGTTTATGCTTGGAATTTTACTTCCTTTTTTATCAGCTCTATTGCACAGTAGATTCTACTAGTCAAAAGACTTTTATTGATTCCAAATAACCTATCATTACCTAAAATGACTTAAAAAATCTTAATTAAAGTATATTAAACACAATTTGTACCACTATTTCAAAAGCTTCATGACCCTTTTGGATTCACTAAATACTATTTTAATTCACTACAAATTTGCAGGTAATATCAGAAGGAACAAAAAAAATTGGTTTTTGGGACTTTTCTTGATACCAAAAACAATTCACGATAAAAATTTATGAAATAAAAATAACAGAAAAAATTAAATGTCAAACTTAGGTAGCAAATTTTATATTGGATAAACAAAATTTTCCTGCCATCCCTATGGTAACTAAACATTCAAACTGTAGTATTTAAATAAGTTTAACATCTACATATGTTGAATGTCTTAAATGAGTTATAAATATTACTTATTCTCGCTTGATTTAAATTTTCACAAAAGATATTCTATTTTAAAAAGTTAATCATCTGTAAAACAAGGAATGAAAAAAGGGAAAAACTTCTTTCTAGAGAAAAACTTGATTTTTTGAATTTTTTTTACAAAAAGTTTTTTAGTTTTTGAACAAATTTTTATGAATAAATTTAACAATTATGACAACTTTTAAGTTGCTTCTATATTACTGCTTATACCAAAAATGGTTAAGTAAATCAGTATTTATTAATAAAGTAATCAGTATTAGTTAGTATTTTACTGTCAATTGTAAAATAAAAATACAAAGAAATATTTTAAATTATCAGGAAAAAAAAAAGAAAAAAAAAAGCTATCATTAATTGGTTTATTTTAAAAATAATTCACAAACTAATATTAAATTAAATCATTAAGATTTAACTTAATCACTAAGATTAAGCTTCAGGTGAGATTTAACAAACTAATAAGCCTTCTCACTCATTATTTATTTATAAATTCATCATACAAAAGGTTTATGAATTTCTTTTTTAATTACCTATATTACCTAAATTACTTAATTTCTTCATTGTATTAATTCTAATAATAGTTCTTTAAAAGTTGTATTTACTGGATGGGCAATTTCATTTCTAACCAATTAAATCAATGGAAAAAGACACTTTTTAACCTTCATAGAAGTCAATTTAACTTATTCCCATATTATCTATTTACCATAGCATTATATAAGAATAGAATGAGGCAATATATAAGAAAATTCTAGAAAGAGCTTCTAGTGCAGTTAATTTAATAAATTCAAATAAGCAATAGACAACTAATAAATAATTCATGGACAAAAAAAATGACTTTGAAAAAAAAAGAGGTAAAATCAGCAAAAGAAAAGAAAAAAAAATCGGCAAGTGAAAGCTAAAAAAAAATTTTCCTTATTTCAAAATTTCAAAAACCTACATACTTTTATATATTAAATACTTATCTTACTTATACAATAAAAATTGGAAAACTGGAGTTTCAGGCTGTAACATATGACTGATCAATCTCAGGTAATCAAATAAATTACACTTCTACCATTTGAAGGAGAAAATGTATTTACTATAATTATCATAATGTCAAAGGTTTTATAGCATTATTGTAAAATTTTTGGATGATTTTTTGCTAACATNAAGTCTTTTCTTATCATGCAAATTATTTAACTTTGATTTATTTTTTGTAGCACTTTTACTGAGTTTTACAAAAATACAATATTAATAAATCAACAAAATCAACATATTTAATTGACTCAGTTAACAGTAGAAGTAAAAAGTTTAAAAAGGGCTTTCACTTTTTTTTAATGATATATTTTTTTACATTTTTACTTGACATAAAAAAAATATAACATGGGTTACTTTTGTTTAATTTTAAACTATAATTATTTGAAAAATGAGATTTAAAGAAATTACTGAGTTTTCTCTTGTAATGTGCGTACAATTATTTCTTTGTTACATTTAAAAAATATTTTTTAATTTTCTTTATAAAATATTTTGTGTGATGGTATTATCAACAACAAAAACAACAACAACAACTAAAAATAATAATAATAAAAGAACTATGATACAATTTGTGTTTACAAGATTTCAAAGGAAAACTTGCCATGGTAATAATAATCAATTTTTATGTACTTGAATTCTTCTACATGTTATACTTTATTTTTATTATTTTGTCATTAAAAATCAACTTAATTGCAAAAACAAATAATAATATTAATAATGTTAATAAATCAACAAAATCAACATATTTGATTGACTCAGTTAACACAGATTTATTTAAGAGACAATCTGGAAGTAGTTAGTTTCACAAACATATAAAACAAGAAAGACAATTTGATATTTAGTGAAATTAAAACTACTAAAAAAAAAAAAATATATAAAAATTACATGTTTAAACAATCAATTGCTTCTGGTTTTGACAGTATTTTTCAAAGTCTATTTATACTTTTTTTAAATTTATTTTTATATTCTTTATTTTTACATTATTTTTCATTGATAACTATGTAATGGAAATTGCATCCACTGAGATAGATCACTGAGATAAATAGAATCCACACAGATTTGATGCTGTTATCAAGTCCTCTAAAAATAATCCTTTATTTTTGTTTGCTAGTTGTCATTCATCACATTGCCTCCACTAGATGTTAATTTTTTCAAATCTCTTAACAGCAAATCTCTTCAGTCACTAGATGTTAATTTTTTCAAATCTCTTAACAGCAAATATAACAACAAGACAAGAAACTGGATGCTTAGCAAAATCCTGGATGTAAATTGTTTTTTTTTAAAGTTGCAACTATGTTTTAAACTACTGAGTTGGTGTCAAGCTAAAGTTTTAAGCTTTCTGAGTTTAAAAAATTTATAAAAAGATTATTGAAGAAAATTTTTTAATTCCTACATCTATATAACATGAGCAGATTTCAAAAAGAGCAAAAATAACACCTAACACTTAGATGGTACAAATCAATAGAAAGTATCTTTTTATAAAAAATATTTTTAAAAGCAACTACTTTTGGACCATTTTACTTTTGTTTTTTAGGTTGCTTAACTACAAGAATATATCATAACATTTTAACGGAACTGAACCAAGAAAAATATTGCCATTACTAAAATGATAAGGTACTTGTATGTATATTTGTATTTATATTTAAGTACTTTTACTTAAACCATATACCCTGCTATTAGTTGGATAAAAATTAAACATGCCCATAGAGTCAAGTTTTATTTTGGAAGATGCAGCCACACAAAATATAACAGATCTAATCATTTAAACTTATGCTAGACTTTGGTTTGCTGTAATGTAATTACAGCTTATTATTTATTTGTTTTGTTTTAAAGGAAGAAAACTTGGAAATCCTGTTTTCAACTTAATCAAACTTAAAATTGATCGATTTCAATTTGCATTTGAAGTTAATCAACATGTTGTTAGATTATGTTGAAAATTTCAAATTTTAAAACTTTGAAAAAACTATGAAAGAGAACATCAAAGAAAAAGATTATCTTAGATATTTTTGCTTTTTTTTTTTAAGGGCTTTTATACTTAAAATAATAAATATAAGAATAGGCTATTTAAATTGTAAAATTTTCAAATAGCCAATATTATTCCTATATTAACTCTTTTTCTTATAATCAGATACAAATTTTGTTTCACAAATCAAACAGAACTCTATTAATATTAGCTAAAGATGAAAAAGAAAAGTTATTAGTCATAAAGGAAATATGCATAAAAAACTTTGATTTGTTACATAAAACACAAGAAAAAATTAAAATTAGACAAAAAAAAAGTTAAGAAAGCATATTTTGAATTACCTGATGTATTTAAAAGTATTTATATAAAAAATAGCAAAAAAAAAAAAAAATGATAATTTCTAAATTTAAATCTAATACAAACATCAAAAATTTAAAGTTAAAAAAATATATAAAACTTTAAAGATTCAAAGTTAAAAAAAGTACTTTTTTTTTATTATGTGTAAAAATTTTAAATAAATAGTTCCGTTGCAGAAAAATATGAATTTAATGTAAATACTTAAATCAAAAATCATTTTAATTTCTTTAACAAATTATATGAAATTAATTTTATTCAAATTTTATTAACTTGATTGACAAAAATACATGAAATATTTGATTGACAAAAACACATAAAAGTTAAAAATCACAGGAAAAAATTCCCATTCTAATGCTTTTGCAACTTTCTATTGAAAGAGGCTGTTTGTATTCATATTTACAATTATTCATTAAAATACATTTTTAATAACTATTCTCTAATAAACAAATGTTTCATTAGCAATTCATATATGAATTTATATTTCTACATTTTTCCAAATCATTATTTTACAATTACATTATTTAAACTTTTTTTTCTAAAGTATCACAGTGTCTGCTGGCACACAATTAAGCAAAACCAATTATGTGCCAGCAATATTAATTTTCTTTAATTATGCTGGCACATATTGCTTACAACTAATCCAAATCTAAATTACTTTAATTGAACTTAATATATCAAAAAACATTAAAAACTTGTAAAAAATAAAGATTACTTAAAAATAAAACTTTAAAACTTAACTTAAGCTTATGGTACTGGAAATCTAAGTACTTTTTTGGTATTCCGACAATGTTCATTCCAAAGTGTTTATATTTTCAATACTTAAGTTACTTTAGCTTATGAGTAATATGGAGAAATGTAAAACTGAAAAAACACTGAATTCAATGCAACAAAACTGGACTTTCAAGAAAACAAAATTTAGTTAAACTTAAAGATCTTCCTTGTGAGAATCAAGAAGAAATATTGTAGTAAGCAGATTTGAAAGAAAAATTAGTTCAATAGACATGTTATCACCAGGAGTAATTTTATAGCAAATATTTTGAGAGAAAAGGAACAATGTTATTGGTGCTATTAGTTTATTGTTTATATAAAGGTAGCCCAGACTTGTTAGAAAAAGTGTTATTGGTGTTTGTTCCTTTGAAAAATTAAAAGGCTACTTAACTCAAGAGTTTATAGACGATGAAACATAGAGGAAGATGTTGTATAGCCATTGCTTGAATTCAGAGTACTGACCATACAACACTAATATTACAAACATTGTCACTCTATGAGCTTATTGATTTTTTTATGCAACAGAATTGTTAACCTTACCACATACTCCTATACAGTTAAAACAATAAGTAATTACTTGAAAACTGTAAAAAAAATTTCAATAGAAAGAATGCTTATTTTGCTGAAAATTATCAATGTTGTTCCAGATGAACTTCAAATATACCACTGGAGCAGAAATCAAAGTTCACTTTACCTAATTTTGCTTTATTTTATAGAGAAAATCTTCCTCAAACAAAAATCTCTGACTGCAAAACTCAAGAAGATGTAAGTAGATATATCAATATATCTAATTTTATCTTTTTGAGACAAGACAGTCTATCTGATTTATCAAGTGTTCAATACTATTTGGATGGCTGAGCAGCACAACTTTAAAAACTTTTAAACCTTTGTTATCCAATGTTGAATGGCTATTTTTGGATACCAAGAATGGTAAATAACCTTCTGATTGGTGGAACTGTTAAATAATTCTCAAGAAAATCTGAAACAAGTAACTAAAGATTTCGGATAACAAGATAAATGCTGTTTTAAGTTATTTAAAAAAAAGGAAGTTGATCATACTTCATCACAATTAGAACAAAGATATTTGCTTGAGAGAAATATGGCAGTTTGTTTCATTCAAACTTTACTTTTTAAATGGTAAAAGTATAACTTTTGAGTTTATACTTTAATCACATATTAGTGAGACAAAAAGATCCCCAGTACAAATCTCTCAGATTTGAAGCTAAAACAAATGTTTTAACAAATTGAATGTGTGTTGGAGGTCATCATTTTGCTGGAATCTTCAATTCTTCAGCATATGATTCTTCACAAATTGTTTCATATGTAAATAGTCCTTGTAAATAGCAGTTCTTATTTCTGTTGATCTTGACCAATAGATTGACTCCTTGTGCAGAAAAAATTCCCCCTACCATCATACTTTATCAATAAGTTTTACAGTTGGAATTTAGTACCAAAGGTTATTTCTTGTACTAATTGAATGTTGTACATATTGTCTACTATCCCTTCCAAAAAGATTAAATTTAGATTCTTCTTAGAAAGCTACTTTTTTCTCTTGCCCACTGTCAGTGATCTTTGACAGATTGTAATCTGCCCTTCTTGTTCTTTATATCAATTTTTATCAAGCGGTAATTTTAGGGAATAAAACGATTGATTGCTTGTTTTTACTTAATGCTTTGTGTTAATTGATATGTTGTTTACATATGTGATAATAATTTATAGGAAGCACAACTTTTATGATATAAAACTATTAACTTTTCTTATACTTTTTATGAAAATTCTATTTGTATATGCTTTAAAATTATCTCTTAATGTTTATCTTAAGACTTTACATAAGTACAGTTCAGGACATGATAACAATTATGATGACAAAAATGATTTATGATAACAATCTATGATAACAAATAGAATTATTTGATAGCAATTAACAAAAATTATGTACCAGCATAATTTTCTTTAATTATGCTGGCACATATTGCTTACAATTAATCATATCTAAATTACTTTAATTGAACTTAATATATTTAAAAAAATTAAAAACTTTTATAAAGTAAAAAATAATTTAAAAGTAAAACTTTTGTTAACAATTTAATAATTAATCAAGTGACAAAAATAAAGTTTCATAAAAACAAAAACTTTCAACTTGAAATCTGTAATAAAGATACTACTAATATTAAATGTATATACACATACCAATGAATACAAAAATATAAAAGCAATCAGACTTTGTTAACAAAAGTTCAATGTTATGATTTTGTTTCAAAAGTAAAATGATGAAAATTGGTAAAATGAAAACATTGTAAGAGCAGACAAAATGAATAAAATAAAAGATCTCATCAACCTGTTTATAACAATTTAAAACAGCGAAAATAGAATAACAATCACAAAATTTAGTTATAAGGGATAAATCCTTTATGAAAATCAACAGCATTTAATTTTAAATATAAAACTCCAAAAGATCAAAAAAAGGATTGGGGATTAAGTGAAATGATAAGCTTTTGCATTAATGAAAAATTACACATAAAACAATACTAAATTAAAATTTTAGTTCAGCAATGAGTAAAAGCAACATTTGATACAATCAACTTAATTTTAGTACTGGTAAAACTAAAGCATTTTCATTCCTAATCAATTTCCATTTAAATCAATTTTGGGAACCATGCGAGAATCGAATTCAATATTAGGAAAAAAAACCTAATGTATTGAACCTACAAACATTCATAAGATCAATATCACTGATGTCTAATTATAGTTAATAAAATCTCTATATTTTCATCTCTTGAATACAGTAAAAAAAAGAGAAAGTACAGCTATTAAAATTGTAATAACAGCATTAATCAAAAATAGTTTCAAAAAACATTTCTTGTAATAAAATTACTTTAAAATAATTTGTCTATGAAACAAATCACATCATTAAATAATCACCATTAACAGATGTGTTATCTTGGAAAGAAAAATGTAAAAAAATTAATCTTGGAATAAATAAATTTGTTAAAAATGTAAAAAAATTTCATTACTTCAGTTTAAATAATCAAATTCATTTAAAGTTTCTTTGTTGTTATTTTGAGCAAGAATGAAGATAGCTTTAATTCTACACTAAAAAGTGCGAACTGATTTTTGTCATGTTAGATTTTTATTTACATCAATTAACTAACATATAAGGGTTCCCAATGGTTCATGAATTTCTTGCAAAATGATGAAAATTGCATTCAATGTGTGACAGATTTCTGAAACTCTCTTTAAATCAGTCATAAAAATACAAAAGTACAATTGGATAATATGTTGCATGAGTATTCAGTACCAAGATAAAAATAAAATAATAAAAGCAAAAAATTACAAATGGATAATACTTTGTTTGGTTATGCTCAGTATTACAGTATGGAAAATTCTCAATATCTTGATAATAACATATCATTCCATAAGATGTCTTTGTTAAGAACTGCAAAACAGTTCAGTTCTAAATGCTCATTAGCTATGATTTAACTTTGCAAATTCACTTCAGTGTTTTTCCAAACACCCCCCCAGAGCATCACATAAAAGCACTTCAAACATATGATGGCAACAGGCTATCTACAGCAAGCTACGATCAAAAGCTATCTCCAAAAGTGTGCAGGTTCCATTAAGCTTGTTAGTATTTGAAACCATCATGCCAAAGAGCATGCCAATTACAGGTGTATCACATTTCCATGACCTCAAAAGTTCCAGAACTGCCACCATTACTGTCTTTTTTGAACTTTGGTACACCAAGAAGTTTTGTGCATCTGTCAATAAGAGAAGATACCAAAACTGGCAATCGTTTCCATTGCTGAGTATGGGTGAATGGTTAGATTAATATAAAAACCAAGCCCGAATTGTTTTTTTTAGCAATAGTCTTTGTTGTGCGTTTAACAAGTTTTTTGATTTACTATTTAAGTATAAAAAATACTTCATATTTTTTTCTGCTATTTGCTTTGTAAACTCTTCATTATGATAATAATTGCTTACTTTTTAAAACATTTTTTCAGATAACATTTTTCTTGGTATCTTAAATTGATAAAATTTTTTTTTCTTTTTCTTTTTTTTTTTTTTAAGTCTCGTGGTTTTTGAATTTTTGATTCCTGGCAAAAAAGAGAACCATTGAATATATAATTTCAAAAGTTAGTTTAAATGAATCATTATTTTACAACAAATATTAATTTAATGACATTTTTCCAGATATTAAACAAAATATTTAACAAACTCATGATTCTTCAAATGGCAATTTTTTTATTTTGATTTAGACTATGCTATTTTGCACTGCTGGGTAATAATGCTAATGGGTTTTTCCTTAACCACTTCATACCTTTGAACAAGCAGCATTTACACGCTTTGTATGCATTGCATAGTGTTAAACAAAATGCTGTTCATGTGTTTGACTTGTTTACATTTTATGCAATTAATAAACACATAACATTTGCTTGTCTTTATTTGACACTGAGTTGATTTGTTCTGTAAGTAAAAGAAGATACAAAAACTGGCAATCCAACTGCTGCGTATCTTCTCCAATATCAGGCGAATTCTCAGTGCACAACAGTTTTGCAGGCTTGAAATTCTTCCCTTATCTGTTTTAAAATTTCTGTCATTTTCGGTGAACTGTACTTTTGACAAACTAAACTGTATTGTTGACAAACTAAAGTTTTGTTAATGATAGATGCTAGTATGATTGCTAATCTAGAAAAACTTGTACTTGATTAGATTTAAAACAGATGAACACAGTTGAATATAATAATTAAGCAATATAATCATAAAAACCAAACAAGCTATACACTGGTTCAATAATATATGGATTATGGATATAACAAGTAACAATTTTAGAAACCAAGTAATAAATATTTTTAATTATTCAACAACACAAAGGATGTTTACATGAAAAAGGTCTGCCTAATACCAGGTCACATGACAATTATATTTACACAAAATGTACAAAATATCAAGTAAGTAAAGGTAAAAACGCAATATTGTAAAAATCATGAATCTTGACTTTTATGAATTTTAACATTGTTTATGCTTGCAAATTTACTTCCTTTTTCATCAATTCTATTGTACAGCAGACTCTACTAGCCAAGAGACTTTTATTGGTTCCAATAACCTATCATTAAAGAAACCTGTAATGCCTAAAAAAATTTTAATTCAGGTATATCAAACACAACCCCTTCATGACCCTTTTGGGTGCCCTAAATGTTATTTTATTTCACTGCAAATTAGCAGGTAATATTAGAAGGAACAAAAAAAATTGGTTTTTGGGACACTCTTGATAACTACTGTATTATTAGGGTACTATACAATAATAAACTTAGGCAGCAAACTTTATATTAGATAGAACAAAATTTTCTTGCAATCCTTTTGGTAACTAAACATTCAAACTGTTGTATTTAAACAAGTTTAATATCTACAAATGTTGAATGCCTTAAATAAGTTAAAAAACATTACTTATTCCAAGCTTTTATTTAGATTTTCACAAAACATATTCTATTTTAAAAAACAATTCAAAAGGCTCCTTTTTTAATGGGAAAGTTAATCATCTGTAAAACAAGGAATGAAAAAAGGAAAAAACTTCTTTCTAGAGAAAAACTTTTTTGAACAAATTTTTATGAATAAATTTAACAATTATGACATTAATTTTCAACAACTTTTAAGTTGCTTCTATATTACTACTTATACCAAAAATGATTTAAAAAATCAATAGAAAGATAAAATCATCCTTTAGATAAGAATAGAAAGATAAAATCATCCCCTGACATAAGCTTATCTAAAAAATACACAAAGTTAGAGAATTTTGTGGTAAAATAGAGATAAGACTAAATTTTACTTTTATTATTACTCATTTTATAATTTCATTAAAAATTGAAATTATAAAATGAGTAATAATAAAAGTATATTTTAAAAATAATAAAAAGGTATTTTTTTTCAAAACTTTAGGTAAATAAATTTTATGAAAAACCACTTATGCTTCACTTAACTAGCGGTCAATTGTAAATTATCAAAAAAAAAAAACAAAAAAAAAAAAAACAAGTAACATTTATTGGTTTATTTAAAAAATTATTCACAAAGAAACCACCAAATTCCAGGAGTGATTCATTTCTTTATAAGCTCTAGCTGTAATTTGGAAGATTTGAATTTAACCAATTAAACCAATGGAAAAATACCCTTTTAATCCCTCATAGATGTAAGTTTAACATTTTTCCCATATTTTCTGTTTACCATAACATTATTAAAAGTATGAGACAATATATAACAACATTCGAGTATGAGCTTCTAAAGCACTTCATCTAACAATTTCAAAAAAGGCCATAGACAAATATTAAATAATTCATTTAATATAAACTTTGGAAAAAGAAAAGAAAAGAAAAATCAGTATTACAATTAAAAGCTAAAAAAAAAGTTTTACTTTAGTTCAAATTAAAAATAAATTTTCAATGTAAATTTGATAACTGAAGTTTAAAACTTATTTACTTCAGTAGATCACATGATTGGTGAATGTCAGGATATCAACTGAATCAAACTAGTATGACTTAAATATTTACAAAAGGAGAAAAGGAGAGAATTGTGAACGATCATAACTTCTAAGGTTTTACAGAATTATCATAAAATTTCCAGATGATTGTTTGATAATATCATTTAAGTTGTGGTATTTTTAAGTTTATGTCAAAAATAAAAAAAGGTTAAACTTTTCTTGTAACTAAGTTAAAAATTACTCTGTTAAATTACACATATAACTATTATACAATTATGTTTATCATACATTAGCTATTATACATTAGTGTTAGCTTTATAAAATATTTATTTGTTATAATTTTTTAATTTACTTATTACTTTTATTACTATTGATATTATTCTTAATACCAACATTATCAAAATATTAACGACAACAACAACAACAACAATAAAAATAACAACAATAATAACAACAAAACTGATAATTTTTATATTTGCTAACCATAAAGGTAGAGAAGCATCAAACACTTAGAGGCACTGAACTTATACAATTATCTCCTATCATAATTTCAATGGAATGAAGTTATGGTGGCAGATCATTGCTGACATTAAATGAGAAATTTGAAAAAATAAAATAAAAGCAAATGTGATAAAGACAATTTTTTTAAACCATGATTGTCATAAAAGACAATTTTATTAAACCATGATTGTACATCTCAATAAAGCCTATCACCACTCCTTAAGACTTCACGACCTTGAAAGAAAAGGTAACAATATCACAACTAGCTTTTTTTATTCTTTTAGCTTTGCTTGAGGTTTTAACAGGTCTTAAAAGGTGGTATTTAGTTCTTTATAAAATTTTGTCAACTTCTTTTTAATTTCATATATTTTGTTCAAAGTATAATTTGACATTAATTTGCTTACCATCTTTTTGCTGTTCTGCATTTGGAAAAAAGAACAGAAAAAAAACATAAAAGTTTTCTAATGAACACAAAAAATTGCATGGTAGGAAAATATTTTATCTTTTATATTATTTAAAAAAGAGTCAAATGAGAAGAGGCCTAAATGACTGCTTTAAAAAAAAACTGAGTAAATAAGAAAATGAATGAGTCTTATAAAAAGTAACCTTGACAGTTATTCATGAAATGTATTAGAGGAATAATCAATAATATTCTATTTTAAAAAAAACAATAAAAATAATAATTAGACATTATTAAAATAAATCAATAAAAAATAATAAATAAAAATATTTTCCTACTAAATTAGAATTAAATATAAAAAATGTAAAATAAAGTTTTGCTGATTTAAAAAATTTAAACAAACAAATAAGCAAATTAAAAATTCACAGAATAAATTCAAGTTCATAAATTTAACAGAAGATGCAAAATTAGCACAAAATCAAAAGAAAAATCAGCTCTATTGAAATCTAAAACAAAATATTTACTTCATTTCAAAATTATTTTGAGGGATAACTGAAGTTTAAATCTTATTTTTAGACTGTAATGATTGTCAGGTGTCAGTCAATCAACTGAGTCAAAAGTCTAGAATTATCTTAAAGAGAAAATGATTGTATTTTTAATAGAAGAAGAGAGAAATAAATGCTGCAAAAAATATATCCGATGTTTTACAGCTTTTTTAAAAGAATTGTTGATGACTAATTGCTAATGCAATTTTAAACAGTCATCTGGAAGTCTTTTGATTGTTTTGTTAAGTTTGTGTAAAAATAAAACTTTGCTTTTAAAATTTATAAAAAAATATTATTTTTTCACTCTCTTTAATTATGAAACTTTTTGATAAAATGTTTTGTTTAATAATAATAATGATGATAATAATAATAATGATAATAATAATAATAATAATGATAATAATAATAATAATAATAATAATAATAATAATAATAATAATAATAATAATAATAATAATAATAATAATAATAATAATAATAATAATAATAATAATAATAGTAATAATAATAATAAAAACAAAACAACATCAACAACAACAAAAATAGTAACAGCAATAACAATAACTATAAGAATAATAGTATCAACAACAACAACAGTAATAATAATAACAGCAATAATAATTATAAGAGTAATAATATTGACAACAACAACAACAACAACAACAACAACAACTATAATAACAATAATAAGAATGAATAATGAAGTTGATAAGGGTTATGCTTTGTTGAAAAATCAGTTGAAAAAAAAAAAAAAAAAAAAAAAAAGATTGTGTGCTAAAATGAACAAGGTAGTGGTTCCATAAGTTTTCATTGGACTTTTATGCCATATGAAGGTGTCTGATTTTTTTACTTGTTTGATGTTATATTGAATACAAAAAGATATGCCAAAATTCTTGGTAATTAACTTTAGCCATCCATACATTCTCTTGATAAATCAACTAAAGACTTGCTTTTTTAACAAGATAACACCATGTGATTGATTGGTTATAACAAAAGAAAGTCAATACAACAACTTGGCTTTCAACAGCCTCAACCTCAAATGCATTGAAAATTGAGATCTTGGTTGAACCAACAGCTTTTAAAATAACAATTATTCAACATAGATGACTTAAGTAAAACTATAACACATTATCTCAACAATATTTATCAAACTATTGTTCATAACTAGCTTGATAGCATACCAAATTGCATGGATGAATGTATTAGAAGAAGTTTTACTAGATACTAAATTTGATTTTCTTTTCTTTTTATTTTTTTATTTTGAAGTTGATATTTAAATTGGAAATTTTCTTTAACTTTTACTATTTTTAAAAATATATTTCAGTACATATGTTTACAATTATTTTGTTTGTAATTAATTTAATTTTTAAATTAAAAAACAAAATTTTTTTAAAGAATTTCTCTTTTCTTTTCAAAATTATTTTTCTGATTTAAAAAATATTAGGTCCTAGTTGAATCATTTGAATTTGAAATGAAGAATAAAAAAAAAAATTCTATCTGATGCTTAACTTAATAACATAAATGTAATTTGTTTTTTAACATTTTATAAAATAAAGCTTACTTATAATTATTTTATTTACTTAAATTTATTTTTTATATATTTCTTCAATCCTTACATAACATATTCTTTACTTTTATTCTTTTGTCATAAAAATTGATCTTACTGAAAAAAACAACAATTTAACTAAAAATTACTACCCAGTCTATTTGGAATCATTTAAAGGAAAATATTTAAGGAATCACTTAAAAAAATGCAACATTAAATCAAGAAAATCAACTTTGTTTTTAGTTTTTTAAGTTTTATTTCTACAAATAATTTCTTTCTATTATTTATTATACTATTTGCTGCTCTTATCTCTTCTAAAACATTTTATTATATAAATTTTATTATGCAAATTTTAAATGTAAACTTTATTATAGAAAAATGAAATATTATTAAATCAAGTAAGTCAACTTCAATCAAAATTCAATAGTTTTCTTACTTTAGCGTGGGTTAATTTCGTTTCCATTAATACAATGATTTTTTTTCTCTCTATTAAAAGTCTACTTTGTTATATAAATTACCTACATTGTTATTTTTTTTATTAAATTAAAATTACAGTGGTGGCCAAAAGTCTTGGAACAATATATTTTATATTATGATAAATTTTTATACTAAAAATAATAAACTATAACAGTAAAATAAATAAAAAAATAAATAAGTTGTAAGTATTTTTTTAAACAACATTCTCTTTAAAAAT
>QPEY01000316.1:26627-55954 GCA_014706445.1 Hydra viridissima
TCAAGTTGAATATTATTCAAACATTAAGTGCATACTTTTGTTTAACTTGTATTATATGCCAATTAAAAAATTTGGGGTTTTTAAAGACTTAAAAAAAAGAGTTAATCAATTAAAAAATATATTTAATTGTTAAAAAAAAATATTTTAAAAATTCTTATCCAACTAGAAATTTTCTGAAGCCAAATAAAACCCAAACAATAAGCTACAAGAAACTTACCCAAGAAGGATATATCTCATAAAGTATAATTTCTTTTCATAACTTTTAGAGAAATCTGAATGCAAATTCTGTAATCATTTGGATGCTGTTGATAAAGTTTCTTTAGGAAAATTTCAATTTTAGACTTTTCTCTTGTCAAACCATGATCTAATTGATTAACAACCACATCATGATTTATTTGATCAATAACAACGTCCACAAAAGTCTATTACCTTAACTGCATAGCATGCTATATGTGCACCAAAATAATTTTTGTTTTTGTTTCCATATGAAAATATATAAAACTGGTGTCTTTTTATTTCACTTTTCATGCATTATATATTTTTTTGGTTAGTGAAAAAAAATCATGTGGGAAGGGGTTGAATCAAGAAAACTAACTTAATTATCTTTTATCATTTTTTTACTTTATTTGTATTTCTTTGAATTTCATTTCTGCTAACAATTTCTTTTGAAAATAATTTCTTTTTATTACTTATTATACTCTTTGCTGCTCTTTTCTCTTTTGAAACATTTTTTTATACAAATTTTAAATGCAAACTATAACAGAAAAACTATTATAGAAAAATGAAATATTATTAAATCAGGGAAATCAACTTCAATGAAGTTTCATTAGTTCTGTTACTTTAGCATGGGTTAATTTTATTTCCGTTAATACATAGATTTTTTTCATTTTATTACACTCTTTGCTCCTTATATCTCTATAAAATTCTTTTGCTTGTCATATAAATTACCTACTTTGTTGTTAAATTAAAGCTAATATTTTGTTGTTTGCATTTTATTGTTGAACTGCTATTGGTAACAAGTATTGTGTGATATTAGGAATTCTAGCGAAGAACTTTTATACAAGCGCTTATATCTGTACTAACATTCTTGTTAAAGAGACCAAAGAAAGTCTTGTTAGTATGGTCTCCTTTGCAAGATACAACCTGATAAAAAAAGTTTATTCAAAACAATCCAAATTCCTAAAATTAGTAAGGTCGTAGATTTTTATTATAATATAGGTTAGTGATAGACTCAAAAAAAAAAGATTTTATATAAATTTTTATTATATAGTCTTAACGAAAATTCCCAAAAGAAAAAAGGTCTGAGGCTAGAAAAGATTTAGTGTCAACTTAAATTGTATAAGTATGGTTTAATGTATTAGTCGAATGTATTATGTCAAAAAATGTATCAAGTTGAATATTATTCAAACATGAAATGCATATTTTTGTTTAATTTGCATCATTATATTAACTAAAGTAAGACTTCTTTTTATAATAATACATGTACCAGCACAATACTGATACATGTAGCTGTATGCACGCCATACTGTCACCCCCAGTAATGGGGTAACATTAACATTTGAGGAGATTGAATAAGTGAATAAAAGAATCCTGTAAATTTTACTCAACTTGTGGTAGTATTGTGATGAAGAATTTTACAATGCAGAGAAACAAGTTCGGCAAAAACTCAACCCACCTGAGTTTTTGGGCTTTTTTTTGATTTTTGTTAATTAATAGTTAATAGTTTTGATCTAAAACTGGACATAATAAAAGGAAAAACAGTTATTTAATTGTTTAAAACATTTATTTAAAAAGTTCAATATTATTTTAATAAAATTAAAAAATTCAATATTATTTATTTAAAAAATTCAATACTATTTCAAAAATTCTTATTCAACTAGTATTTATCTGAAGAAACCCAAACCAAAATTACAAGAAACTCACCCAATAATGTTATATGATATAAAATATCATTCCTTCTCATAACTTTTAAAGAATTCTGAATGCAAGTTCTGTAATCATTTGGATGTTGTTGATAAAGTTTTTGTAAAAAAAACTCAATTTTAGAATTATTTCTTGTCAAATTAGCATGACCTTTTTGATCAATATCCACATCATGATCTATTTGTTCAACAACAGCATCCACATCATAAAAACCAGTACCACGTGCAAACATTTTCCATTCTGATGCTACTTTAGCTTTTAAAATATTCACTACTTTTGCATCCATTCCTAAATAAAAATTAACTATTGTCTACTATATTATAAATAAATCAATAATTTTCAATCGACAACCATATCGTGGGTATACTGGCAAAAAACGTTAACTCAAATATCCCTGTTTAGAGAAATCAATCATTTAAGTTTTCTTAAAATACCTGTTTTATAACTTAACGTTAAATGTATTTTTAAAATCAGACAAAAATAATGTTTCATTTGACTTCATTCGAGTGTATTTTGTTAATTCGACTTAGTGTATTTTGCAAATTTGTAGAGCGTTGTAAACTTTACAATACTGCATCATTAGGTCAAAACTGCCAATTTTAGACTTAATGTCTTTTGCCAGTATACCCATGATATACATTCTTATGTGTTTCATTATCACTTTTAGTACAGACTACAAAAGACAGAGGTTTAAATGACACAATAAATCATTGAGTCACAGCTCTCAACAGCATAAACTACTTGAAAATGAAATAAGTGATATGTATTATTTTATATTTTGATATTATTTAACAAATCTTTAAATAAAAGATGTTTGTTAAATAATATCAAAACTGTTTTCTGCTTAACTATTTTTCTTATTTTTTGTGAAAACCAAGTTTAATTTAACTGAAACAATGATTGAAATTTCAAAACTTAAAAGCATTACCTATAGTAACAATACATTTAATGCATAAAACATAGATAAATGCACCTGTCACATCTGTATCAGTTGATGTAGGAGATTGAGGTAGTAAAGCCAGTGGTGATGTTGGTAGAGGTGGTGTTATAGCTGATGAAGCTGGTAAAGTTGATTTTGTTTCTTCTTTGATAACTTCAACAAAATTGGATGGAAACACTCCTACTTTTCCATTTAATCTACCTTTCCACCATCCTTCATAACTATCTTCTAAAATTTCTACAATTTCTCCAACTTTCAGTTCTAATTCATCATCCTCCTCAGGATCATACTCAAACGCAACTCTTGCTTTTTTTACAGTGCTAACTATTTTTGCATTAGTTGGTGTTGATGGTTGAGGAGGCGAAATTGTATTTTTGATAACTTCAACAAAGTTATCAGGAAAGACTCCACGTTTCCCATTAATTTCACCCTCCCACCACCCACCATCTTGTTGATGAACATTACTTATAACTTGACCAACTACTAGGGTGAGTTCATCTGGTTGTTCAGCTTCATATTCAAAAAGCACTTTAGCGGAAACTAAATTAAGAAAAAAATTATCCAAAAACTCTATAAAAAAGTTTACAAAAAATCCTAAATGATATATTAAATGATTGGCATATGCACTTTTTCCTCCTTAAAATTATTTCTATTCACAGATGTGTTATGCTGTAAAAGAAATAGTTAAACTTATTTTAATCATTAAGTAGTATAGTATTAATTTATTATTATTGAATAATTATTTGATGTAGATTAAATGTTATTTTAAAAAAACAATATTTTTTCTGCATCTACATTAATAAATTAAAATCAAAGTTATATTCAATTATGATTCAATATATATATCAAATTTCAATTATGAACAGATTAAATTTAACAATTTTTTATTAGATAGAAAGTATATCTTTATATGAATCACTTTAATAATAAATTAAACAGTTTTTGAAGCAAAATTATATACTTTTATGATCCACTCTAACAAAAAAAAATTAATATTTTGAAAATCTGCTTGTTTTATTCTAAATAATTGTCTCAAAATATTTTTGGCAGCAGAGTTAAAGTTAAACTATAATTGAGTCAGGAAATCAGTAAAAATTTTTGAAGATTTTTTCAAAGAATGTGGGAGCCACAAGTGAGAGAAAATGATAAGCTTAATACTTCTATAAAAATCCATACAGGGTTTCACCAGTTAAATTAAATATCTGTTACAAAACAAAAGTTTGAGGAAACTTCCTTTGATAAAATATGCAAAAATCTATGTCAAATTATCCAGACTATGACACCATTTTATCCCAAAATCAATTGATCTTTACATTGTTTGTAGCTCATAATAAATAAAATGTTGCAAAAATTGTAATACAACTATAAATTGTTTATTGAGATATTGGCAATTTTGCTGATTCAGCATTTTAGCAACACCCAGAAAGAGCCACAGCAACTTTGACCTTTAATATCTTTAAAATGTTTAGATAAACTTCCTAAAATTTGGTTCCCCTGCAGACCTTTGCTCAAAGGATTCAAAAATGACACTCTAAAGGCTTTGTGTACAGTAGAAATGATTTGTTTATCCTATTTTATTAAAAAATATTTTCTAAAAAGTATGGATTTTTAGAAAAAAAATGAAATAACATGTATAAATTTATTTCGTTTTGGGACTACTCAAAAAAAAAACCTTTGTTCTTGCTTTTTCTGATTTATGGTTGATCAAAATGTTCTTTCAAGAATCATTAGTGGAACTTTAATTACATAAATTTTAAGATGAAACACCTAAATATGTTATGCAAAGACAAGTTTTAAGTTTGAATTTCTTCATGCTTTACTAATCCACAATTTTATTAGTTACACTCTTCAATAGTAAAAACCAACAAAAGCATGCTTTAAAAAAAAAAAGATAATACATTTTACTTCTGTCTATCTTCCTTAAAAAGCATTAACAGTTATAGGTAAGTTATTTTAAACTGGAAAATCTCTTACCTATAATCCAATTTTTGACTTAACATCTTTTGCCAGTATACCCAGGATATACATTCTAATGTGTTTCATTATCACTTTTAGTACAGACTACAAAATGCAAAGGTTTAACTGATACAATAAATCATTGAGTCACAGCTCTCAACAGCATAAACTACTTGAAAATGAAATAAGTGGGCAACAACAACAGCTAATATGCTAACCACAAGAGAATGACAAGGAGTAATAATCCTTTGTTGAAAATACAAGAGCAACATAAATAGTAGCAAGTGTTCAATCAAACCACCCTTCTCTTTAATCAATAAACTTAGTCTCTTTGAAAATGAGTGAACATGTACTTTTTGTAACAGTTGTTTTAACTGAAGTAGTACCCATTAAACCTGTGTTCTAAGTTTTAAAATATTTAATGTATAATAATAATAATCAACAAAAAAAAGTCTGAAAATTTTGTATGTTCAAGTCTTGGCTCTGGACCAGTATAGAAACGATACTGATATTGTTGTTAACAATAGAATTTACACTGAAGACAAAGAGTAATCACCACATAAAGTGAGCTTAAAATATTGCTTTATCTCTTTTAAAAGCCACCAATAAAAATTGGTTTAAAGTTTATATGTTAAGATTTAAATGTAATTCAATATAACAATTGATGAATATTCAAGTTCTGACACTGCCAATACAGGAATTGAACATCTATAGTGGAGTTGTGATCTCTAACTATTTCTAAAAACTTTTTTTTTTCGGGACAAATATAACATAACCGCAATGCACTAATATTTTATAGCAAAAGCACCTTTTTTAAAAACTGTTGATTGATATCTGAGATTGAGAACAAAACCTTTATAGACAATATCTAAAAAAACAAACTTGCTAAATTTTTTATGAGAAAAACTGTAAAACTCATCTTTAGAGTACTTTGATGAGAATATTTAAACATATTTATTTTAAGCTATTCAAATATTTTTTATAATAATTTTCAAACAACTAAACTTTTCCACTAAATCTTTTTTAAGCTCATTTGTAAGCAACAATTTGTGAGCCACAATTAAGAAGAAAAGCAGATTTTTTTTTAAGAAAAAAAAGGAAAAATAAATACCAACTTAAACTTAATTTGAGTTTAATAATAATAAAAAAACCTCTGTTCAACTCTATTGTTTATATATTATAAGATGTGTAAGTTAAAAATTATTTTTAAAGTTCATATTTTACTGATTCACAACAACTAGGCTTGTTTAATAAAAAATATTTTTCATTCATGTGAAAAAAAAAAATCCTCACCACTTAATGTTCAAAAGACATGAAGCACCCTGCTTTAGAGTATAAAGTATAGTTAACAAATGAAGAGTCAAAGGCTAACTCATGAGCAAAATGAAACTGTTACTCAATGGTTTGTCCATTTACTTAACCCAACTTCTAATATTACTAAGTTTGGCAAATAGAATTTTTAAATATCAAATTTTTATATTTCAATAATACAAAATTTTTTTGATACTTTCTAACTCATACCTACATGATTTATTTAAAAATAATATTTCTTAAATAAATCTTCACTTAAACTTTATTTAACCAAGAAAAATAAAACAATAAAGCAATTTCCAACTTGAAAATTATCATAAGAAATCCCATTAAAATTAAAAACATAGAAACATTTTATAAAATGCAATTTAAAGAAAAATATTATGGGGTTTGCTTTTTCTTTGATCACCACTGAATATATTGAATCTTTGCATTTCAATGATACAAAGGTTTTTTTAATTCTTTTTATCTCAAACCAACATGATTTATCTAAAAATTATATTTATTAAATAAACCTTTACTTAAACTCTTTACTTTATTCCAGCAAAAAAACACTTTTAAATTGACATTTTAACACCATCTACTTTCTAATTAAAGCAACAACCTTCTAATTAAATTTTATTTATAACTTTATACTTTTTGGATGAACAATTAGCAATTTTTCCTGGAAAAAATTTAATAATCTGATATTTCATGAAATATTTCTAATACATTCATCATACATATCATCCATTCTTTCCCAACCTCTTTACTTAATGACAGAAATGTTGATTTTAAAGTGTCAACCATTGTAGATTGATGTTTTAACATAGTTTATCCTAAAAAAAAAATACTAGTTCTTATAGAAAGTTCATTATGAACAGAAAATTAAAATTGAAAATTCTTGAATTTATTGTTCAACAACACACTTTATAAGTACAACACCTTAACAAAAGAAAATGTTCAGAATTAAACACAATGTTGACCATACTCAAAAATGTGTGCAAAGAATTTTTCTGATTTCATCTAAGTTTTGTGTGAATTCTTTTAACCTTTACTATAGTGATATATCCTCCTTCATTCCTATTTATTTAGCCTTTAATATTATCCTCTGGATTTGTTATTTTCTTTCACTTTATCTTGGTTTCTTGATTAAGGGCAAATAGATATTAGTTCAAACAGGCAAAAGATTTCAAATATATTTGCACAAACATTACAGAAAAGTAAATGTTTGTGAGTTAAGACGAAGTTCAAAGATACAATTCGAGCAAAAGACTTTTGCTGTGTTTTTATTATTTACACAAAAAATAGTAGTGCATTAGGAGACGTTTTTTTTGTTAAACATTTTGTCAAATCATGTTGTATTTGTTAGGCTTATGAAGAATAAAATGAAGAACAAAATGCTAAATCAGCTTGAAAGCAAAAATATTTCCTTAGTAAGTGTAAAAAAAAGAGCTGCAACCAAGCTGACAATTACCAACCTTTGAATTTTTAGAATGTGTCTCATTGTGACAATATTGTTTGACTATCAACTTGGTAACTAATGAAAATTAGTATACTTTAAGATTCTTCAAACTGCTGGAGAAAGACATTCCAACAGTATATCTTATTTGATATACTGTTGGCAAGTCAAAGTCAAAGACAATACAGCAGTCTTTTGCCAAATTTTCTTTTTGTTGCATTTGAGTCTTTAGTCTGTCACTGATTAATTGACATCTCCATACCATCACTGTTGTCAATTAATTGTCGCTGGACAATTAGAACATTCATGAACCATGCACTTGTTATTTTTAACATCACAAACAATTTTTTTATCAGATACTTGTAGATATATTTCGATTGTATAGAATTGGTTAAGAGTATTGTACTTTGATGGTTGGTACATACACAAACAGAATGAGTTCCTGATACTCCAACAGTTATACACCTTTTCAGTCTTAAGATACAGAGTCTCGAAAATCTAATAACCTCTTGAGAACAATTAGTTTTAAAAGAAAAAAATCAGTTCTTTAAGATTACATAAAATCAGACAATTTTGCATGTACTACCAATACTTACATAATCCTTTTGAAGAGGCATTTCCCTAATAAACTTATCATCATTTAATGTTATTTCAAAAATTGTTTTTCCTTTCTTGGTGTTTGGAACTGCAAATATCCCATGTTTCCTTTAGATGTGTGTTTTATGAATTTTGTATTATGGGAAATTTACTTTTGAAATTTGCTCTTTATACTTTATACAAAATTACTTTTCTAACTACTTTTGACTTACTTTCAATTTATTTTTGCACATCCTTTAACCTATTTATATCTTAAATAAATTAAAACCAACACAAAAAGAATTAGAATTTCCCTAAAAAAAATGGTTCTAACTCTGTTAAATAGAGCTCCTGTTGGGCTGCAGCTCTTTGCTGAGTCTGTGGAAAACTGTGCTATAGTATCAGTGCTAAAGGATGGACACAATTTTAATGCATTGACTGATACATTTTGCTGTTGTTATCAAGTCATCTAAAATTATCCTTATTTACTTTTAATTGCTATTCATCATAGCCATAAGACACTTGAGGTGGTTAATATTGCTTGTGAGAATGACACAAGGCTTATCACATCTCCACAATGTAATCATAAATTTCAGCCACTAGACCTCACTTTTTTCAAGTCTCTTAAAAATAATTATTACGAGACAGGAAACTGGATGCTTAACAATCCAGGATGCAAAATATATTTTTTTGAAGAAGTAATGATACTTAAAACTATAGAACTGATACTTAAGCTAAAATTCTAAGCGTGTATCCAAGTTTAAAAAAACCACAAAAAATTATAAAAAGATTTTTTGAAAAAGATTTTTTGAATACCTACACCTTTAAAACATGGATGAGCAGATTTAAAAAAGAACAAAAGTAACACCTAACACTTGGATGCCACAAATCAATAGAAAGTATCTTTTTATGGAAAATACTTTTAAATCCAAATACTTTGCACTATTATACACTTATTGTTTTTTTAGTTTACTTATCAATAAGAATATATAATATTTTAACAGAACTGATAAAACAAAAAATAAAAATACTGCAATTCCTATGTATGAAAATTAAAAGAGATATTTAAAGAAGCAGTTGATAGAAAAATAATTTATAGCAGATATTTAAAGAAAAAATTTAAATTAGAAATTTCAAGTGAAATTTCAATTAGAAACTTAAAGAAGATTAAATATTTAATTTAAATTAGAAATTTAAATTTCAAAGTTTGATGTAGAAACATAAACTAGAAAATAAAAGAAGTTTAAATTAGAAAATTAAATTACAACTTCATGTTAGAAATTTGTATTAGAATTCAAAATAAAAAAATTTATTAGAAATTTAAAATTTAAATTAGAAATCTAAAAATGTTTACTTGAAGAGTACTTGGTACTTCAAGTACACATTTTTCAAGTACACCTTTCATGCACTTTGTATTTGTGCTTAAACCATATACTCTGCTATTAGTTTGATAAAAACTTATAGTTTTACTGTGTTGCATATATTGAGTATTAAAGTCATCTTTCTGATCATGTGATATTTTACAATAAAATCATTAAAATGGCAGCAGCATGTGTTTTGAATTTACCAACAATAATAGAAACCTATTGTAATCCAAATTAGAATCCAAATTAGAAGTTATTTTGTGGCAAAGTTTGCTGTGAGAAGTAAAAATATTTGTTTAATTGCGCCATTCTCGGATCCACATGCTATTATTGTTGCTTCTGCCATTTTAATGATTTTATTGCAATATATCACATGATCAGAAATATGAATTTATTGATGATCTATTATTTGTTTTTCATGCAACTTAAAGATCTTAATTGAACAAAACTGATACAAGGAAAACATGAGTAATTCAAGGTTGGATATTGTGCAGTAATTGGATAAAAGGATAATCCTCTCTTTCAAGAGCATTATCATCAAGATTCAAAAGACATAATTGTTGAAACACTTAAAAAGTATAAAACATAGAACAAGAGCATGCCCCTAATATCTCTAGGCTATACTGTATTAGGATAATCTTTAAAATTACAATAAAATTAAAAAAAACTAAAAATAAAATTTCATTAAAAAAATTAATTTAGCCGAAAAGGAAGTATTAACTCATTAATATTTGTTACCTATTTTTTAAAAAAATCAACTTTCTGCATTAAAAAAATTATTATCATCATTAACTATTTACAAGAGTTTATTAAAAATAGACCAATTTTTTTGGTGTTGCTTAACATTGAAAACACCTCTTGATAGAACACCTTTTTTATAACCTTTGTTTTCATTTAAATGGGAGAGATCTTGAGTGAGAGTTTAATCTCTACTGTTTTTAGAGAACAAAAGTTAAGCAGAAAACAGTTTTAATATTATTTAATAAATCTTTAAATAAAAGATTTATTAAATAATATTAAAACTATTTTCTGCTTAACTATTTTTCTTATTTTTTATAAAAACCAAGTTTAATTTAACTGAAACAATGATTGACATTTCAAAATTTAAAAGTATTACCAATAGCAAGAATACATTTAATGCATAAAACAAAGATAAATGCACCTGTCATATCTGTATCAGTTGATGCAGGAGGTTGAGGTAGTAAAGCCGGTGGTGATGTTGGTAGAGATGGTGTTATAGTTGGTAAAGCTAGTAAAGGTGATTTTGTTTCTTCTTTGATAACTTCTACATAATTGGATGGAAATAATCCTACTTTTCCATATAATCTACCTTTCCACCATCCTTTATAACTATCTTCTAAAATTTCTACAATTTCTCCAACTTCTAGTGCTAATTTATCATCCTGCTCAGGATTATACTCAAACGCAACTCTTGCTTTTTTTACAGTGCTAGCTATTTTTGCATTAAACGGTGTTGATGGTTGAAGAGGCAAAATTGTACTTTAATAACTTCAACAAAGTTATCAGGAAAGACTCCACGTTTCCCATTAATTTCACCCTCCCACCACCCACCATCTTGTTGATGAACATTATTTATAACTTGACCAACCACTAGGGTGAGTTCATCTGGTTGTTCAGCTTCATATTCAAAAAGCACTTTAGCAGATACTAAAAAAAGAAAAAAATTATTCAAAAACTCTATAAAAAAGTTTACAAAAAATCCTAAATGATATATTAAATGCTTGACATATGCACTTTTTCCTCCTCAAAATTATTTCAATTCACAAATGTGTTATGCTTTAAAGAAATGGCTAAACTTAATTTAATCATTAAGTAGTGTAGTATTAATTTATTATTATTGAATAATTGTTAGATGTAGATTAAATATTATTTAAAAAAAATAATATTTTTTCTGTATCTACATAACTAAACTAAAATCAAAGTTATTATGATTCAAATTATATATCAAATTTCAATTATGAACAAATTAAATTTAACGATTTTTGATTAAATAGAAAGTATATCTTTATATGAATCACTTTAATAATAAAGAATTAAATAGTATTTAAAACAAAAATATTTACTTTTTTGATACACTCTAACAAAAAAAAATTAATATTTTCAAATGAAATTTTACAAAATAACTTACCACTGCTTGTTTTATTCTAAATAATTGTCTCAAAATAATTTTGGCAGCAGAGTTAAAGTTAAACTATTTATAATTGTGTCAGGAAATCAGTAAAAATTTATGAAGATTTTTTCACAGAAAGTGGGAGCCACAAGTGAGAGAAAAGGATAAGCTTAATATTCAATAAAAACCCATATAGGGTTTCACCAGTCAAATTAAATATCTGTTACAAGACAAAATATCTGTTACAAAACAAAAGTTTGAGGAAACGTCTTTTGATAAAATATGCAAAAATCTATGTCAAATCATTCAAAATTATGACGCTCTTTTATCCCAAAATCAATTGATCTTTAAATTGTTTATAGCTCATAGAAAATAAAAAGTTGCAAAAATTGTAATACAAATATGAATTGGTTATTGAGATATTGACAATTTTGCTGATTCAGCATTTTAGCAACAGAAGAATGAGCCACAGCAACTTTGACCTTTAATATCTTTAAAATGTTTTAGGTAAATTTCCTAAAATTTGGTTCCCCTGCAGAGCTTTGCTCAAAGGATTCAAAAATGACACTCTAAAGGCTTTTTGTACAGTAGAAATGGTTTGTTTATCCAATTTTGTTAAAAAATATTGACTAAAAAGTATGGATTTTTAGAACAAAAATGAAACAACTTGTATAATTTTATTTCATTTGACCTTTGTTCTTCTTTTTTCTCATTTATGGTTGATCAAAACATTTTTTCAAAAATCATTAGTGGAACTTTAATTACATAAATTCTAAGATGAAATACCTAAATATGTCATGCAAAAACAAGTTTTAAGTTTGAATTTCTTAATGCTTTACTAATTGGCAATTTTATTAGTTACGCTCTTCAATAGTAAAAACCAACAAAAGCATGCTTTAAAAAAAATAACATAATACATTTTACTTCTGTCTATTTTCCTTAAAAAGCATTAAAAATTATAGGTAAGTTATTTTAAACTGAAAAATCTCTCTCCATTCAATAACACAAAACTGGACTTTCAAGGAAGCAATTTTTAATTAAATTTAAAGATGTTATGTGAGAGAGTCAAGTAGAGATAATGTAGTGAGCAGATTTGAAAGAAGAATAAAGTTCAATAGCATGAACAATTCTAAAGCAAGTATTTTGAGAAAAAAATAACAATGGTAATGGTTTTTGAGAGAAAAATAACATTGGTAATTAGCTTATTGATACCTATTAGACTCAGTGAGATATATAAAAGTTGGTAGAGTAACATTTTAGTTACTGCAACTATTTATTTTGATTTATTTTTCAGGCAATTAAAAGATTTTGATTAGGCAAAACTGATACAAGAAAAACATGAGTAATCCCAGGTCAACAAAGATAATTATCTAGACAGATTTAGACAGTTTAATGTATGTATGTAAGACTCTTACCATCATAAGGTGCAACTAACACAAGAATCTAACTAGAAACTAGTGTTGGAATTTGAAGGGTCTTAGTATCTTGTTAGAGCTGCAAAAAGTTAAAGAAAAACAAGGAATTTCATCACCAGGAATAAAACTTGCAAACCCTGTTTCACCAAAAACAGTAGAAATACTAATTCACTTCTATCTAAGCAATGAGTTTTCACAAATGATGTTCAAACTAAAACCATTTTTGAAGATGATATTGAAAGTGTTTTCTAAATATTTTAATTGTATTCTAACTGTTCTGGAGAGCATTCAAGAGATTAAAAAATCAATAGAGATTAACTATTGGTCACAAAATTTTATAATTGTTTAGTATGCTGTGAATAGATTCGAGTTTTTTGAAAGAAAACAATTAATGATATTGATTCTGAAAATTGCTAAAAAAAAAAATTGAGGAAAAAAGACTAAGATTTTTTCCTTTTTTTTTTTGTGTATAAATTAGTAAACTTTATGTGTAAATTAACCAGCATGTTTAAGAAAGACTACTAGTATTACTCAACCCTAATGAAATTAAATTGAATTTAAAACTTAAATCTGCAATCCAACTAACCCTTAAGGCAAATCAAAATCTGTGTGCATCCACTACAAAAATATCATACAACAATACTGACCAAACAACACTAGTGTTAGAAACAGTTCCACTTGATGAGTTTATTAGATTGCTATGCAACAGAATTGATAATCTTACCTCACAATCATCTATACCTTAAACACAAAGTAGCTACCTGAAAAACTGTAAAGAAAATCTGAAGCAGAAAGAATACTTAAATTTGGTGACAGTTATCAACATGCTGTCCAGGATGAGGTTCAAGAGTATCACTGGAGCAAAAGTTAATGCTCACTTTACCTGCTTGTACCTTACTTTAAAGAAGAATTGTTCCTCAGATAAAAATCTTTTTTTCTACAAAATTAAAGATGATTTAATTAGATGTATCAAAGAAAATCTATCTGATGAATTAAGTGTTTAGTACTACTTGGATGGCTATGCAGTAAAATTTAAAAACTTAAAAAATTTTATTAATTTTTGACATTCAATGTTGAATGGCTATTTTTTACATTATATTTGTTGGAATTGTTAAAAGATTAGTCTTTCAAGAAAATCTGAAACAAGTAACTACTGGGCTACATGCACGATATATTGCGGGCTAAATTTTTTCTTAAGGCTAAGCCTAAAATAAAAATACTAAAATAATGAACTCTTTTTTTTTTTAAAGTTATTTAAAAAAGAGGAATATGACCAAAACTTGAGCACAAAGATATTTGCTTAAGAGTAAAGTTATAATAGTTATTTGTGGAGATCACATAAAGAAAAATAAATCCTGCAAGAAATGTTAGAAACATACATATAAAGGCTATATCTTGGTGTAAATCATTCCTCATTTAAAAGTCATTTTATGCAGAAAATTCTTTCTTTTCATTTATCTACTACAAAAAACAAGTTAAATGCATTTGCAAGGTGCAGTCTTGAAAATATAAGTGGTGCACTAACTTTCCATTCAGAATCCCTTCATCTGATCAAAAGTTATTATAACATCATCTTACAATTAAACACAAAGCAGACAGTTGTTTACAGGGTTTTAAATTTGCTTTTTAAGCCTTCATCAGAACAATCCTTTTTAAGAGGTGTTATACTTTTAAAAACTTGCAGATCTTTACAAATACCAAACTTAAAAAGTAGAGAAAAATAACAAAAATATTGGTAAATAAAAAAAACTATATCAACACACATTTTTCTTTAATTTTTCAAAAGAACTTTTCCAATTTTAGTTGGTCATTGTTATTTTCATTGTGAATTTCTTGTACATTATGAATTTCTTCTATCTCTTCTTACACTGGTCTCAACTTATTAGTAAAATCATGAAATAGTTACAGAAATGTTGCGAACTTTACAAATGGAATTTATTGAAACAGTATTATCAGTTTATTGGGAAAAATACAATTGAATTTCTAGTCATTATTCTTCCAAAAACCTTTGACTCTTTGAAACCCAACACTCAACTATAAATCTCCATTGCAGTTTGAAATTACTAGAGCAGAAACTATCATCTGAAATTAAAACATCTAATACTGTCATGGGACTAATGATAGAAAAATTGGAGTCAGATTGCAAGAGGATTCAATTCAAATAAATTTAAACTTAATTTAACAATTCAATAATATGTATCTTATCTTTCTCTCTTTAAAGTTTACTCTAAAGAGAGAAAGATTTATCACTGTGAGTTTGAAATTTTGCTTTGTCTACTTTAAAAGGCACCAATAAAAATAAATTTTACTAAAATCTATGTCAGGCTTGAAATATCACATAATAATTTGATTGATGCATATTCAAGTTACCGCCAATACAGGGATTGAACAAGTAGGATTATATATTATGATTGGAGCCTCTTATTATTTGATAAAACTTTTAAGTTTTAGTACTAACATAATACTTCAGTGCATTCTTACTTTAAAACAGGAGCACAACTTTTTTAAAATTTGTTGATTCTCTTCAGATTAATTTTTTAGCTTTAAAAAGGACAGCAGTTTAAATGGGTTTAATTGATATTTCGATTGACATTTTAAATTTTGAACAAAAATTAAATAATAAAAAAGATAACATTTCTTAAAAATTAAAGTAGTGTAACTAATTACTAGATCACTTTGACTTGTGAAGAATGTTTGAATATTTCTTTTTTGAAGTTGTTCGAATGTTTTTCAAATAATTTTTAAATAATTGCACTTTATGACCAATTTAAGCAATAAGCAACAATATGCAAGCAACAAGGAGAAAAGTAAGCATTTTAAATTAAGAAAAAAGTATCATTTACAAAAAAAAGAACCTGATCAAGAAAAAAACAAAAATGATTTGCGGTTTCAGTTTCATTTCTTCAAATAAATGCGACCTTTTTTCAAGTTGAAAAAAAATTTATAATGTCCAACTGTATTGTTTGTAAGTTATATAAATTATGTTAGTTAAAAGTTTCACATTTTAATAATTCACAAGAACAAGGCGGTAAGCATTTTATAAAATGCCTAATGCCTAGTTCTTGTGAATTATTAATGCAACTAGGCATTTTATAAAATGTTTCTACATGGTTAAAAAACATGAACAAGCATCCTGCCTACATAAAACATTTAATTTCTTCATTTAATTTTTAAACAGAATTTTAAAATGCAACTTAAAAGAAGCTGGTGGTTGCAAATTATAGATTGTCAGATCTAGGATAAACAATCTTTGAATAATAAAGGCCTAAGTAATCAGAGGGGTTTCTTTTCATAACATTTTAATGCAATTCTTCAAAGGCTTCTAATATTATTAAGTTTATTTAATAATGTTAATAATACCTGATATCATTATTTAGTTTTAGAAAAAAAGTTTTAAAGAAAAGTTGTGTCTAAAATCTAAGACATTTGGATTTCATTTTTGAAATAAAAGTCAACTGTAAATTAATAACAGGCTTAAAGATAATTCAAGAGCAAAATGAAACTGCAACTATTTACTGAAACTAGAATACCTGACTTCTAATTTTACCAAGTTTGGCAAATAGACTTTTTAAATGTTAAAGCATTATATTTCAATAATACAAACATTTTTTGATACTTTCTATCTCATACCCACATGATTTATCTAAAAATCATACTTTTTTATATTAAGCATCATAGTTGGTAGTAGCATCGTCATACCCATAATGCTGGAATTGTCCAAAAACTCCAAAATATCATAGGACAAACTTACAAGTTACAAACACTTACTTAAAATACAACTTACAACTGATTTACTGATATATAGACCAGAAAACATCACAACTTTTAGTTCATTCATAAGGCAGTTCTTGATAACAGTCTAGAAAATATTTATATAAGTCTTTATAAAATATTTACAAAATTGATAATACAAAAAATTTAACATACAAAACCGTGCACTATGAATTTGTATTAAATAAGTGAAGGTTCTACTGAGAATACTTTCTTTTTAATGTAGACTTAATTACACACAGCAGATGGATCAGGCCAAATAAGTAGAGGTTTAGATGGAGTAGATTTAACAAGTATGACATTTGAAAGGGAAATTAGACAAAAAAAAACTATTTTTTTCATAAATTGAACTTGCTTTATAATTTGTATGCAACCAATAAAGTTTTTTTTGAAAGAGCTAAACATAAACAGTTGTTGATGTAAAATCAGGCAACATTTAAAAATTGACAACCCCAATAAGACCAATAAAAAAATTCTTTGTATAATTTTTTGTTTCTTTAGAATTATACTGTTCTTCTTCCTAAACCATGAAAAATTGTATTATATAATTTTTGACATTCTTTTTAGTTTCAAGATTTGGAGTGATTTTTGGATTAGTTTTGTGGAAAAACCTGTTATTTTAAGCAACTTAAACCTTTGTACAACTATTTTGTCGTTTTTTTCTTACCACTGCCAACATTTTACTTTTTGTCTTATGTTTCTCTTATTTTTTGCTGCTAATTTTATCTTATTTTATTACTATATTTTTGTTCAGTCCTTTTGTCGCTACCACAAGTTTCAGGGTTTTTCCTGAAATCTGTCATTTTTTTAATGCTTCACCAATTTCTATTTGTGGTGTTCCAAATCTAAATAACAGGTTGGTTATCATCATCATACAACTCCATTATGTTTTGTTATATGTCCTTGTATTTGATTAATCCTCATTTCCATCAATTTCAACCACTAGACCAATACCATACAAAAATAGCTGTGCTTCACCATCTTTCAAGTACGCAAGGTTGTTTTCTTGCTTCAAAGGACACTTAATCACTTTAGTTAATTTTGTTTTAAAACAAGGGGTTTCTCATTTGCTATACAGTCTTGGTGACACAACTACTTAACAAAATTCTTCAACTTTAGTTTTTATTTGATGAGAAGTTAAATAAGGGTCTTCTTTAGATATCCTAACAATTTGGCAATCCATATCAGTTAAAGTTTATCTAGGCAGTGGGTTTCGAACTTTATCATCAATATTTTTCAATATTTATGAAAGCTTTAAACCAATTTTCTAGAACACTCTAGTTGACACAAAATTTGAGAAATGTGAAGTCCAAAAATATTTAAAATCATTTTTCTTTTTTACTACAGAGCAATTTTTTAGTCTTCCCATGTTCGTTACTACACAAAAATTTAATGTACATTACAAATAATATTTACAACACCTCGTTCCAATTCAAACTTAAGAATTATTATTTAGACTTTTTATTAATAAATAGGTTTCTCCAATAGAGTGTGCTATTTCATTGAGCACGCCCACACAACAAAAATTGAAAATAAAAGTTTTTATTGTCACATTTACGCTCAATCAATAATGCAAGTTCAAACATGTAGGTTATCATAAGAAACGCCATAAAAAAAATAAAAATATAGAAACACACTGTATAATTCAATAAAAAGAAAGCATTATGGGGTTTACTTTTTCTTAAATAAAACTTTACTTAAATAAAAGGATAAATATTTCAAAATTCATTCTCTTCAAATATCGTTTTATTCCTTCTGTAAAATATCCAAAAACCAAGATTTTTATCTGTAGTTTGAAGCATGTTTAGGAGGTAGCTTTGCCTTTTAGAAGTTTAATTTGTTTGTAAGTTAAGAATGTTGACACATTCACTTCTGATTTTAACATTGTGAGATTTGTGAATATATTAATATAAACAGTTTATGATAATTATTTTGTGTAAACTGTTACTAATTAAGACACTTTACACATGAAATTAATTTTGAGTGTTTCATTACATAAAGACAGTAAAATATTTATAAAAATAAAAATTTTTTTTTAGAAATACTTGCATTTGCTAAACATCAAAAACACTCAGTTATATTTCTCTTTACCTGAAGAAAAATTTAACTTATGCACCCTCTTTTTTTGCTTTGTTGCATTCAAAATAAAAAAACCATTTCGCTTCAACTGAAGAAAAATTTAATATATGCAACCTCCATTTTTGTTTTGCAATATAAAGAAGTATGTTAACAAACTAAAATTGTTCAAATTAACTTTTTAAGGGAAGATTACACTCCAATAGCTTAACGTTTTAGTCAGAAAACAGAGAAAACTTTAATCATGTGTTAAACTTGTAATTAAACAATTTTGATAAATTTTTTTGTTAAATGCTTTTCATTATTTAAAGTTAAAGACTTTGAGAAAGAAATATTTAAGAAATCAATATTTTTGTGATTGAAATTCAATGTAAAAAATAATTTTTGAAACTGACATGGATAGTTTTGAAGGATTTTACCTTCTTGTCCTAAAAAAAAAAAAATTAAGTTAAATCAGAATATTAAGTGATAAAAATTTTTAAAAATCATAAAGGCTTTTGAAAATCCTGTTACTTAAAACAATCTTTCTGTTATGCATATTACATAACATTCGTGATACAAATAACAATGTCCAATTTTCACCTTTACACAGATACATGCATAACTTATAAATAAACACATATATACACATACATTCATATGGAAACATGCAAAATTTTTAATATGAATATATTTGAAGAAACAGTTAATCTCAGGTTGATTGTGTTTTGAAAAGTTAGAGTGTCTAAAAGTCATTCATGATTCTGAATATTGACAGCTCTATTATTAACTTTATATTTTTTGGATGAGCAATCAATAAAATTTATCAATGTTAGTTAAAAATAAAAAGTTGGTGAAAACTGAAAACCTAAAACAACTGTTGTAATTATTGTCATAAAAACTGAAACTTTTCTAAACAATAAAAAAAAAGATTCTTAAGCATTTCTTGTACCTGCATAATCCGATAAACTTGCTGATGAAGTGTTAGGATTGTATAGTACATCATTAGGTTCTTGGGTGTCAACAATACTTTGCTTACCATTTGCTTTAACGCAGCAGGTGTTACCCATTGAACCTAGTGTGCCAAAACAAGAATGTTCTGTAAAATATCATATTTTAATATATGTATATAGTTTTTTATATGACTTTATACATATCACTTTAGTAAATATATTGAATAATTTTTTAAGTCTCGATGTACTCAAACATTTTTTTAAAGTTTTGTTTGGGAAAACAAAAAGTAAAAACAGACTATAAAATAAAGAGGTTTAAATTAAAAGAGAAATCACAAAGTCACAACTCTTACCAGCAGAAACTCATTGACAATCAAACAAGTAGCATTCAAATTATATTTTTAAATTTAATATGAAGGATTTAATGACAGAAATGTTGATTTAAAATGTCATTCATTGTAGATTGGTGTTTTAACATAGTTTATCCTAAAAGAAGAATACCAGCAACTATAGAAAGTTCATTTTAATCATTCATTTTTGATTTTGTTGTTCAACAACACAAGTTATAAATACAACATTCTAATAAAAAAAAAAAAAAAAAAAAAAGATTTAGACACAGAGTTGAGCTTACTAAAAAACGGTGGCAAAGAATATTTCTGATTTCTTTTCTGATTTATTTACCATATAAATATATTTAAAACCTTAATTCAAGCCAAAACCTTCTTTTTGGAAAATAGTAACCTTACTATGGTGATATATCAACTCACACATTTTGTCCTGGTTCAGTAGCTATAATATCATTGTTCTTTTTCATTTTAAACAACTTAATAACTTTCTTTAGATTTAGAAAAACTCTCTCAAATCAAATACTGTTTCTACATAAATACTCTTATGGCTAAAATACCTGCATACATTTATGTACTATAATTTAAAAAAAATTGAGTATATAGTTGGTTTGTTACATCACCTTATCCTGTGAAATAGATAAATCAAGACTTTCTTCTAAAAAAAGGTAAGAAATTCAGTTGCAAATTGAAATACCTGAGGAGACTTTTAATAAAACATTTTAATAAAACATTTAGTACTTATATCATTTACTTTAAGTTAGGTAAGTAAATCACTTGTGAGAAAGATTTAATTACCTAACTTCTAACTGTTATTTTTACAGCTTATAGTTCTGACATTTTTATAGCTTATAGTTCTGACATTTTTATAGCTTATATTTCTGACATTTTTATAGCTTATATTTCTGACAAATGACATTTACTGTAAAATCAAATTTACAGTAAAATCACGAAGCAAATTCCATATTAATTACTTCAATCCCTTTTCAATTTTTAAAAATAACTTATAGCTAAAAAGAAAACTGCTAAGCATTTGTTTTTGATTTTTCCATTAAAAATAAAGTACAAGTTTCTTTACATTTTGTAATACAAATTGAAAATTGACAATATAAATTGAAATTTATCAAGTTTGTTAAAGTAGAACTCTTTAATCAAATAGCACTTTTGTGTTGAAACAATATATTAAAATAATGTAAAGTATTTGAAGCATCAAAAATTTATTACAGGAATCTTACAATTCTCTATGTCTAAACATGTAAAGTAATTTAAATTCAATTTATTCAATCAAAATAATGATTTAATTGAATAAATTGAATAATCATTATTTATTTAATCAAAAAAAAAAAAAAAAAAGATGCAGAAGTTTGCACTTTATTCATTTTTATCCAGCAATGACAAAGTGAAAAAGGATGATAGTGAAGAATATTTTACTTAATTATTTGAGTGTTGAAGGTTTGCATTTGAAAACTATGCTGATCTGAAACTGAAAAAATTTCTAAGAGGAAATATTATGAATTGCATTTTTTTGATTTCTCTACTATCTCTACTAATTTGTTCTGAAGAATTAATGAGTTTGCTTATTTCTATCCTTGGTATAATGACATTTCACCTGTCATATTATTTTCACATAACTACAGTGTCATGTGCACTCAACAGCCCACTTGTATTTTCAATGCTTTAAAAAAGCTATGCAATAAAAAAAAAGGCAAATATAAAGAAAAGTTAAAAATAGATAATTTTATATTTATGGTTCAGGAAATAATTTCCAGGTTTAATGTGAGAACTTGCTGATGATATGCTAGGGCCAGTAATATTGGGTAGTGTATTAGTACTTTTTTGAGTATCAACAATGCTTTTCTCATCAATTCCATTATCTGGAGTGTTAAACCATTGAACCAAGTGTGTCATAAGCAATAATTTTTTGTAAAATAATACAATTTTCATACATATATTTTTAAATGAATTTATACAAATGACCTAAGTAAGTATATTGAGTCATTTTAAAAATTTGCAACCTAGTTTTAAAACCTTTGGCTGTATATTATAGCTTTTGACATAATGAAGTTTTTATTTCATTTGAAAAAGTTTTTAAGTGTGAACATAGTTTTTGTTTTAAAAGCATAGAGCAACTTTATGAAAACTTTTGTAAATATTCTTTGAAAACTTATATAAATATTTAATGTAGACTTTTATTAATATTTTATGAGTCTTATAATATTTAATAACTTTTATAAATATTTTATGACTCTTTTAAAATTTTATGACTTTTGTAAGTACTTTTTTAGATTGTTGTCAGGAACTGTTTTCTGAATGAACTTAAAACTGTGATGTTTTCTGGTCTTTATATCAGTAAATCAGTGTTAAGTTATTCAATTTTAAATGAAAAATTGGTTCGGTAAACATTTTTCCTTCTAAACGTTCAAAGTTTAAAAAAGGGTAAATGTACAACGAGTAATAATATTCATTAAAGAATCAGAAAAAATTTAGTAAAAAAAAAACAAAACAAATTTAATAAAGTCAAGCCCTGTTTGGGAAAACCTTTCTCAAATTTATTAAAACTAGATGCCTACCTATTTCGCAATAATCTCTCTCAAGTAAAAGTGTGAAAATAGTGTGAAGTCTTGCACTGCACTGACAATTTTGACTAATCCCAAAATTTCTACGCTCATGGATTCTTAAATGACAGACATAGGAAAGAACGATGTTATTATGTCCAGGCTCCTAGGGTGTGAAATCGAAAGCTTTTTCCCTCTAAACATCTTCCGAAAAATTGTAAGTTGGGAATATTTTCTATTAAAAATGAGATTTTTTTATGACAAGATCAGTTGCATGAAAAAAACCTTAAAGTAGTAGATTTAAAATAGGCCCAATACTTCCGAGCCTCCATTTTCCATTTACTAACAAATATTGGTATTTTAGTTAGGACATAATGACCACAGTGTCCCTAGATGTGAAAATAAAAAGGCAAGGAAAAAATTAAAATCACAATATTGATGGGCCTGAAAGGACCATTATGAGTATTTAAAACTGCTCACTAACATCGACCACCTAGGAAAGAATGCAGTTTTCAACAGGTACATATAGCAATTATTATAGTTCCAGTGGTGTGGTTTTCATAAATTTTACATTCGGACAGGCAGCGGGCCCCGATATAAATGTGTAAAGATAGAGGTTGACTCTCAAGTTGACCCTAAGTGAGCGCTGCTGACATTTTACAGCGTGCACATTTGGAATAATAAGAGCAAACCAGTTGATTTCTGTTTTAAAAAAAGTGCATCTTAAACCATTCACACCTCATCTCAACCTTTACATCCCCTCCGCACCCGCGCTCAATTGCGTTGAGAATTGCTAGAAACTACTTTTAAGCCCTCCATGAAAACTCTTTGGAGGGGGATGATAGTACTGTTACTCTTGGTTACAAAAATGTAAAATTTGAAATCATCTATATACGTTCGTGAAAGAAAAATTGATTTGAATATTTCCTTTGTTCAAATATAATTTAAGATCATAGCATTAGATCTTATTTGCATTTTTACGGCATTTATGAATAAAAATGTAACTAAAGTTTTCCATGAACACTAAAATAGCAACCTTTTTAAATTAATGTGCTCTCCTCAAATTTATGATATTTTAATATTAATAAGGAAATTTTTCAGGAAATAGCAATTATCCTGTTAATTTACTTTTAGAATTAGCCCTGTATAGAACAAAATTTTATGAACAGTTCTTTAACATGCCAAACACGAAAAGAACTCATGAAGACTGTAGAAAAATAGTTTGCATCCTTTTCATGAAAAAGTATACAAAAAAGTTGAATGACCAACTTCAACCTGAATTTTGAATGACTAATTCATTAAAACACTGGAAATTTTGCTTAACACCAAATTCAACTTTTCAGACTCACGAGTTCCAAAAAGTATTAGTGACACATGTAGGATTGCTCTTGGAAAGAAGAAAAACGGTTGCACTCCCTCTAATGTTTTAACGTAACACCATAAAAGTTCGACATTCAACACATGAACAGGAATGCGACTGCCTGATCTGCAAAATAGGGCGTTTAAAGTTTTATGAAAAAAATCCACTGGAGCCTTCCTCTGAATAACCTCAACCATTATTAAACCAAAGAAGGTGTTCTGATTGTTTATCTCTTCTTGGAAAAGGAATTCCACATAGTTGCAATGATTTCTCATTACTTGAAAATGTGAGACAACTGGCAACAAAGGATACTCTAGTCAGCGAGCAAATTGCAGCTTCAGTTGTTGCTGCCAAAGAAGCATACCCACATGGAACCGTCAAACATGCACAAAGCAGAGTTTGCCGCCCCTCAAGTCTCACAAAAGGTACAAAAAATATTTCCAGAAACTAAAATTGAGTTATATACTAACTTCGAACTGAGAGTAATATTTCTTAGTTTATTATACTAAAAATTGCAATACCTTAGCAAAGAGATCCTTGAAAAATTCAATAATTTTATCTGTTATCTAGTTAAATAAAATAAAAGATAATAGATGTAAGTGATTCCTTTAATTTGAAACTGAATCAATACTGAAAGCTGAAGATCTTGTTAATGTTCAAAGCAACACTGGCTTGTCCAATTCTTTAATAAAAAAATTGATGTCTACCATAAATCATGTCACCAAAAGTTATGTTGTTGAACCCAACTTTTAAGCAAAGTTTATTGAGATTGGAAAGAGGCTGTCCTCTCATACAAACTGATATTTAGATCTGCAAATCACAGATAAAGAAACAATTAGTTGTGCGCTGCAAAAACCTAGGAGAGCTACTGAATGAAGTCCTGCTTCAAAAGCAATTCTAAACTCATCACATTGTGACGCTTGGACTTGATGGTGGTGGTGACTTCTTTAAGATCAGTCTGGGCATTCAAGAAATGGAGGAGGAGTTTGAGTCTAGGTCACCACCTTTTAAGAAAACCTTGAAACAACAAGTAATAAAACAAAGTGGAGTGAAGCGTCAACTGCTTGTTGCTGTAGCAGAAGAGGTTCCTGAAAACTACAACAATGTCCAGAAAATTTTGAGCCTTATTTGTCCTGAAGGTGTTTATTATAGATACAACAGAACAATTGACCATCCTGAGTATGGAAAGTGGCATCAAATTTATCTAGTGGACTACAATAGCAAGAATCTCTTTAGTAGTAAATTAATTTTTCATTCCACCGGTAAATAAGACTTTATGAATTTTTTGCCAGGAATAATTTTAAATGATCTAATTCTCTTTTCCTTGACAGAGTATATCTTTATAATACTAGGATTAGTATTATTAATAGGTTGTTTCTTTACTATTCTCAGAATACTTTGCTACTTAGAATTCAGAAAGTATTCTTTACTAGAGAATATTGATTAGATCACTGTATAAAAAGGCCACAAAACTTAAAGCACTGTACCTTATGTTTCTAATTGTTGAATGTACAAATAATAAAAATTTATGTTTATTATACTCTTTTGAATTTTTGAATGATGTAGAAATACAATTTATAATGAATGTTCTGATTTTCTTTCAACTTTCTGGGAGAAAACTTTAAAAATAAATTTTTGTTCTCGAACGTATACAAAGGATTTCAAATTTGAATACTATATAGTATACTAATAAGGGTTTCTATGGAGGGCTTCAAAGTAGTTTCTAACAATTCTCAACACGTGTGCGCTATGTTAAAGTTCAATTCTTGAAATCATTAACTAGACTTAAAAAAAAGAGTGACAAACTATTCAAGATATACAATTTATTATAGTTACCACATATAAGGTAGGTCACAAAGCTTATAAATACGCGCTGATCATTGTCGACTTTCCTTCGCGATGTAAGGAACCTGAAGCCCTAATAGCAAATGTTCTGCTGAAGTAGCCGCAACTTTAACTTGAAATTATAAACGAGGACCTCTTACTTGTCTAAGCCTGCTACAGATGACCCAGGTCGCAAGTTAAGGGACACCTTTAGTCAGTTTCTAGCTAAGCACTGGGCAGGTGCATAGAGACAGGGCAAGCACACACCGAAACCAATGCATACTTGAATACTTGGGCTTCAATGTGCACAGGAGCTTCTACTGAATGCAAGGGGTTCTTCCAACGTAGCTCTGAATGGATGTGAAATTTGCTTGAAGTTGTATGTGCACACTCAAAGAATGAGCCAACTCGTCTGATGGGAAAGAAGCTATCAGAGGCAACAATGGCCAAGGTTGTTGCTCAAAAACCCGCCCTTCCAGTTTTAACACGTGCCGTAGGACTCAAGGAGCCGTTACTTTCATCCGTTGTGTTAGTCCGGTATTTGTGTCAGCCAGGCGAACTCGAGGTTGGACGTCGTCGTGCAACCAACCCTAGTGTGGTTGCAAAAAGTATGCGAATTTAAATTATCTGTTTTACCAAAAAAATAAACCACGACGCGGATTTTTTTGTATGGAGCTAATCACCAGATCAGATTTTCTTTAAAAAAAATATCCTTCTAAAACAACAGCAGGTTCAAGCCAAGGCCCTCGCTCCGGTTCCTAGTTGTAACACCATCGTATGTAAGTTACTATTTGTGTAAAGAGAGCTGAAGATGATTTTCCTCTGCTTGTAGACTCCCAGATCTCTGCTCTTTGAACACATTTGGCTTTGAGTTTACTGGTACCACTGGCCTCCTGAACGGGGTACATTTTCGGTTGAAAACACTTAACAATGAGTCGATTGTTTAATTCATCTTCGAACTTACCAATAACTTTCTTTATTGTGTTGAAGTATGGGCAATCAGCGTGTCTGTTTATCAATGTAGACATCTTCAGTCTCAACCTGGAACAAAAAGCTGTCGGTATCGGTTGTATCACAAACTCGCCTTATCACCATATTTAGCATTAAGATTGTTTTACCAGAAGCCATATATCAAATGTTTTAATATGTCGAGAATATTCCTTCCAACCTATATTGGCCTGCTCAGTTCGAGTTTGTTTTTGGTCCTGCGTATCTCTACTTGGTCTCCATCAAATATCTTGTGCGACAGGCAAACCGGATCTGCAACCAGGCGCCGCATCCTATCTGTTTCATTGTCGTGGACTAAATCATCCCTTCTTTTACTGTTATTGATTATTGTTATTATATTTTAAAAAGTCAAAGACTAATGGTTCATGCAAAAAAACGAAATCAAGAAATTATCATTAAACCATGGAGAGTAACTAGAATTGATACACAACTCAAAAAACGGTTATTTTCATATCCACGTATTGTTAAAAAAAAACAATTTTAGCATCAGAAACTTCATTCAGCAGCTGAAAGGAACTGAACTCTTAGAAGTTTTTCTTTACTTTTTATAATCAAAGTTTTTTTTATATTTTAAATAAAAAAAGGAAATAACATAAGTAGGAGACCAAACCCAAACCCCCTCCCCCCCCAAATAAAAATAAATAAATAAATAATAATAATAATAATAATAATAATAATAATAATAATAATAATAATAATAATAATAATAATAATAATAATAATAATAATAATAATAATAATAATAAACTAATGGTAAGTTTTTACATTGAAATTACACAAATGTGAACACAAAATAAATATATTAGTTTGACATTTAACATAAGCGGGATTTGAGATTTTATTTGATTTTTGTAAAATTTTTTTTTCAGTAAAATTTTAAATAATTTATCATACAACTTCTATAATATAAATTTACCTCAAAAAGTTTCTGACATTTTCACTGATTAAAATCAAACTCAAAAGGATTAATAAGGTCCAGTTTTGTTTTATGTTTAAAATCATTTAAACGTAAAAAAACCTTCATGCATCGCTAATAACTTACTTCATTTGGCTTCGAAAGGAGGCTTCATGGAGCTTTCTGTTCCAAATCCAAATGATTTATCTAAAAATTACATTTATCAAAAAAGAAAACGCTGATAAATTTTATAAAAAATACATCATTTAGGAATTGCCAAAAGACAAGATTTAAGTTAAATAACTAAAGTCATAGTTTTCAGTGCTTCTAACTTTTCATTCAACCTATTTTTTTATATCTAAAACATCAAGTTTAGGAAACTCTTGCTGAATTGGAAATGCATAAAAATTTTTTCTCAATTGAAACAAAAAGTTTCTATTAAAAGCATAATCACGATGCTTTTTAAAGATTTCATCGTAAGTTGTAAACCTTTTCTTGATTGAATGGTATCACGTTTCTTTTGTGATTATTCGGTCTACTTTACGAGGTTGTATTTTTGCTAAAACGATTGTGACCACTATCGTTTTAGCAAGAATATTTTTTTGACCTGCACAAGTACCAGTATAAATAATTTTGCAGATGACATGAATTACTTGCAGAGCTTTTCGGAGCTGTTGGAGCATACATTAAATCAATTGTAAGGACACTTTGCACAGCTCAGTAAACTTATTGTGTTTATTATTATTGTGATGCACATTGAAGACATTTATTCATTAGTAATTGTTAAGAGTTTAGAATTTCTCAATCAATTTCCAAAAAATCAACTACCATCGAATACTGTTGAATTCGATGGTAATAGATTTCTTTGGAAATCTATTGAGAAACACTAAAATTTTTACCAAAAACTTCAGACTTTCGCCTGTTTACATTTTAGCATTCTATTTGAACTTCTCAGCTCTTGTTTTAACAAAATCTTATACACATAAATGAAAAAATATTTCTCGCCATGTTTAAAAAAAATACGACTGTTAAATGAAAGAAAAAGAAAGGAGGATGAAGTAATTTAACTCGTTTATCGTATGTTAGAGTCATCTTATACAGAAGGAGCTGACTATGTATGCTTTAGTTCGAATATTGGAAAAAACTCCTAATCTGCATAAGACCTTCTCATAATATACGCATTGATATAAAACGAAAAGAGCATCCTCCTCTTACTACCGCTCTAAATTCTTTAGCTTCAAAACTAAACTGTTCCAGATGATGAGAGGTGAAAGAGAAAACGAAAAACAAAACAATCACGGAGGAGAGCACACTCGTTTACACAACTCGTCTACTATGGACAACTTATTAAAAGATGTGTTTAATATAACACCTTGAAATTGACTTAGTTTCCTTCAAACTGCAAGAAAAAAATTGGAATGAGCTTAAAATAATGGAACAAATTCAACTATAAATTAAACTCACAAATGAATTTAAATAACCTCTTAAAATATTTTTATGTACCT